>CM031585.1:14825592-15240831 GCA_018467065.1 Ephestia elutella | reverse complement strand
ACAGTTCCATTCCAGAATGAATCAAGGATCACTTTATATGTCTGTTTCTCCTTAGTAAAGTCCTATGTTAACAGACGAATCCTTATAACGAAATTTGATTACTTGTAGGTACATAGTTGATCGAAGATTTGTATGGTTTTCTATGGTGAAGTTCTAGAAAGTCAGATTGATTTTCCAAATTTAATCATAAAACAACATTTAACAGATAAAATAATAACAGAGTAAAAATATTTTGTTTGTACATTTAGTATTTTTGAACAAAATGGATCTCTATCCATTTTATTCAAAATATCTGGACACTTAAGCCTGCATCACACGTTTTTAGCCAAAACAGGCGTAACTGAATTGACCCTGGTGCCAAAACTAAATCATTATTGATAATAAAAATAGTACTATAGGCTTCTCAAATAACTGCTACTACTTATACGAGACAGATAAAAATATTTTGCCTTTTATTTTTGCGTAAATACCTTCCAGAAAACACGAAAAATACGAAAAACAAGGTTCACGGCTTTAACGAAATCATTATGTAAAACACAAATTATAATTTCTACATAATGTTAAATCGCGAGTTTATTAAACTAGCTACAAGTTGCTCGTTTTAGATTTTTGAAAAATAACTCGAAAAAAATATTATATATCGTAACAATTCACTAAGAAATTCCCCATACATTTTTTGTATGGCAATGCCATCGCTCAATATATACGAGTTCCAAGCCCAAGAAAAATCAGTCTGCCGGTAAGAGTCAAGGGGAATGCACGTCGCTCTGCTGCTCGGGAGGCATTTAATTTTCGCGTGTTCATGTATTCACAGACAGCAGAGAGTAATGTAGATCAGAGTTACATATTTATTACTTTTAATCTTTTTAAAATTTATATAGGTACCATTTTCATACTCATGAATGATGGCCGACAATTTTTGATGAAATAGAAATCGTAATAAATCGCAATCATAGAAATCGTAATAAATCGAAATCATAGAAATCGAAATCATAAAAATCAAAATAAATCTAAATCAAGATCCAAGATGGCGGACAACTTTTTTTTTTTAATTTTGCGATATGTATATCGTTTCATAAGTTTTTCAGTGCGCTGATTACGAAAATAACATTTATTTTGGAATCCAAGATGGCGGACAACTTTTTTTTCACGTTTACAATATGGGTATGGTTATATAGGTATTTCGGTGCGCTGATGACAAAAATAACATTTATTTTGATATCCAAGATGGCGGACAACTTTTTTTTCAAGTTTACAATATGGGTATGGTTATATAGGTATTTCGGTGCGCTGATGACAAAAATAACATTTATTTTGAGATCCAAGATGGCGGACAACTTTTTTTCAAGTTTACAATATGGGTATGGTTATATAGGTATTTCGGTGCGCTGATGACAAAAATAACATTTATTTTTGAGATCCAAGATGGCGGACATTTTTTTTTTTCAATTATGCAATATGGTTAACATGTTGTAGGTTTTTCGGTGCGCTAATGACAAAAATAACATTTATTTTGAGATCCAAGATGGCGGGCAGTTTTTTTTTCAAGTTTACAATATGGGTATGGTTATATAGGTTTTTGGGGACGCTGATGACGAAAATAACATTTATTTTGAGATCCAAGATGGAGGACAGTTTTTTATTTTATTTTACAATATGGGTATCGTTTTATAGGTTTTTGGGGACGCTGATGACGAAAATAACATTTATTTTAAGATCCAAGATGGAGGACAGTTTTTTATTTTATTTTACAATATGGGTATCGTTTTATGGGTTTTCGGGGACGCTGATGACCAAAATAACATTTATTTTAAGATCAGCGTCCCCGAAAGCCCATAAAACGATACCCATATTGTAAAATAAAATAAAAAACTGTCCTCCATCTTGGATCTCAAAATAAATGTTATTTTTGTCATCAGCGCACCGAAATACCTATATAGCCATACCCATATTGTAAACTTGAAAAAAAAGTTGTCCGCCATCTTGGATCTCAAAATAAATGTTATTTTTGTCATCAGCGCACCGAAATACCTATATAACCATACCCATATTGTAAACTTGAAAAAAAAAACTGTCCGCCATCTTGGATCTCAAAATAAATGTTATTTTAGTCATCAGCGCACCGAAAAACCTACAACATGTTAACCACATTGCAAAATTGAAAAAAATGTCCGCCATCTTGGATCTCAAAATAAATGTTATTTTTGTCATCAGCGCACCGAAATACCTAGGTATATAACCATACCCATATTGTAAACTTGAAAAAAAGTTGTCCGCCATCTTGGATCTCAAAATAAATGTTATTTTTGTCATCAGCGCACCGAAATACCTATATAACCATACCCATATTGTAAACTTGAAAAAAAGTTGTCCGCCATCTTGGATCTCAAAATAAATGTTATTTTTGTCATCAGCGCACCGAAATACCTATATAACCATACCCATATTGTAAACTTGAAAAAAAAGTTGTCCGCCATCTTGGATCTCAAAATAAATGTTATTTTTGTCATCAGCGCACCGAAATACCTATATAACCATACCCATATTGTAAACTTGAAAAAAAAAATGTCCGCCATCTTGGATCTCAAAATAAATGTTATTTTTGTCATCAGCGCACCGAAATACCTATATAACCATACCCATATTGTAAACTTGAAAAAAAAGTTGTCCGCCATCTTGGATCTCAAAATAAATGTTATTTTCGTAATCAGCGCACTGAAACACTTATAAAATGATACCCATATTGCAAAATTAAAAAAAAGTTGTCCGCCATCTTGGATCCAAAAATACTATTTTTGTAAACCTCATCCCGAAAAATTGGCCTTCATGGGATGCCAGGCAGATGTTTAACATCTTAGCATCCTGGCACGACGGTCATGCTATTTTCTGTCGCGGCATTCGTGTCCATTTTACTGCCAAGTCGCGCCAAGTATGTTTTACATAAGAAAATGATCGTAATTTTATTTTTAGTATTCATTACCGTAAAGCAAGAAAAAAAATTATATACCTAGGTACCAACAAAACCTTTGCCGGATCCCTGTCACTTATTACTTCGGGTTGGCGGCAATCTCACGTCGATGTGTGCGTGTGACTTGCACACAGCCAGCTGAGGTCTATCAAATACCTAAACTCGGTCGGGCGCGCGGACGTGATACACTCTTAAAAAGACTTTGACCTACGTAGGAAGCAAAAAATTTTTTTTTTAATTTTTGTCCATATCTGTCCGTCTGTCTGTATGTGGGTCAATCAACTTTTTCTTGCCCTTGGACAACTGCCCTATGTCCCAGATGATTTATAAAATAACTAATAAGCAAATGATTAATATTTTCATTTATCTACGAAATATCCATATAAATCAACATATTAGCTTAAAAGGATTTAATTAATTCATTTTTTTTAACCTTTTTATAATGGTGGTCCGAGTGACAAATTGATTATTTCTATGTGTCCCTGGACAACTTTTATCTATTGAACTCGTTACCACCAAAAAAAGTCCTCTAAGACAATTAATATAATGTCGTAAAACACACAATAAATGTATGAATTTTAAGATAAATAGAATAATTTATTTTTAAAATATTCTATTCTACCTTTTTTTTGCATGTTGCTTTTGTCCCACTAAAACGTTATCGCATAGTGCATCCATCGGACAACCACTCGTTAACTCCAAAATAGTCAAAATAGCGAAATTCGAAATAGCCAATACAACAAGCAAGTCATGGTGTAAACAATGGTAGAAGTAGCCATATTGTATTTTCCCTGCCCCCCGCGTTAGTCGGCTAAACTCCAGCGAAGGAAGAGGGTGTGTTTATTGTCTGTCCCCTGGACAGGTGAAAAATTACGTAAGTACGAGAGTTATTAAATCATATTCTTAATTAGCAGTTGACATTTCATCTAAGCTTTATGTTAGCAGTGTATTTAGATACAACATACACTTGCTCTTTAATAGAAAGCTTAAAATATCAAAAATGTCTCTGCGACAACCAGTCTTTCGGACAACCACATTAGTTGTCCGTGGGACAATATTACGAAATCTTGCCATTTTATAAGTTTTACTCATAGAGAATGTAAATAGAAGAATGTAAATAAAATAATATAAACATTCTTTATGTTTCTATGTGATTTTCAATGATATGTTTGATGTAAAACTGATGGAGTTCTTCGTCTTTATACTCGTGTCAGGTAGAGCAAAAAGACGAAGTCATATTGAAAAGAAAAAAAGCTACTACAAGATTAATTTCAAATTTACAGCCAGAAGTAAAAAAGGGCTGTTTGGAAACAAAATAGAAGACGACGCAATAAAGCTTTTGAAAATATTCTTGCAATTGCACCACCTAGACAATGATCGTACTCCACCTGCAACTCCGAGTATAAGAATTGCACCACCTAGCGCTCCAATCGCCTTGCATGAAATTAACTTTCCCAAAGATGACAATGATCGTACTCCACCTGTAAGTCCGAGTATAAGAGTATCTACCTCTACACCTCTAAATAAATGAAGAGGAAGAAAAAAGATTCAACGTGAATTAAGAATAAAACTTAAAACTGAAACGTAGAAGAAAAATATAAGAAAAGAGGGCATCGAAAATAAAATAATAATATTAAAAGAAAAGAAAATCGAAATCAATGCCACCAAAAAGCACTATAATGTAAAGAAACATTCATTAAGAACATTTAAAAAACTGTGGACAAAAAAGAAAGACGTCCAATCAAAGGACTGAAATGTAATATTGGAACAAAAATAATTAAACTTTATGATGTTACTGAACTGCCAAAAATATTCAAAACCTTTTTTGATAGGGATAACGTTTCAAGAAATATAGCTGGGAAAAAAGAGACTGTTTCAAAAGACAAAGAAAAAGCACAAAAATGGACGATGGTTTGAGTCGCTTCGCTCCTTGATTCCGTGCATTATGGTTTACGTTGGCTCGTCGCTTCGCTTCTCGTAACTCTCTCGTCTTGTGCATTGTGGTTTGCGTTAGTTCGTAGCTTTTCTACTTACAATTCTATTTTTTCTGGTGCGTTAATTATGGTTAACGATAGTTAGTCGCTTTGCTCTTTGCAACTTTATCTTGTCGCGTGCATTACATATGGTTTACGTTGGCTCATTGTTTCGCTTCTTGCAATTCTATTTTGTCTCGTTCATTCTGGTTTAAGTTGGCTCGTCGCTTCGCTTCTCGCAATTGTCTCGTCTCGTGCATTGTGGTTTACGTCGGTTCATCGCTTTGCTGATTACAACTCTATCTTGTTTGGAGCGTTATGGTTTACGATAGGTAGTCGCTTCGCTCCTCGCAACTTTATCTTATCTCGTGCATTACATATGGTTTACGTTGGCTCATTGCTTCGCTTCTCGTAACTCGTATCTTATCTCGTGCGTTATGGTTTACGATGGCTCATTGCTCCGCTCCTTCCAACTCTCTCTCGCCTCCCATAAAGGTTTACGTTGGCTCGTCGCTTTGCTCCTCGTAACTCTATCTTGTATGGTGTGTTTGTGTGTGTGTGTTTGTGTTGTGATTGTTTACGTGGAACGACAGGTTATGTCAAAGAACTTAAAAGTGCTATGTAGGTCGCACGTTATACCTACAGTCAAACTTTAAGTTTGAAATATATGCTTATTGTTGATTAATTGTGATTAAAATTGTTAAAAGATAAATATAATTTAGTTTTGATGAATTTCAAGTGTTTTGTTGCGTTCCGTAACTATAAACTATAAATCCATGATTCCATTTTCTTTGGACAACCAAAAAATCCACTGGACAACTAAAATGTCCCCATGAAAAGATAACAAATATTACCTCTTTTCCCCTTAAAAACTATGAAATGTTTATTTATTTTTGTATCGATGTGTTAGGTTAATTCAAAAGAAACCCACATTAATGTCGGTTTTGTAATTTGCGGAATAAAACTATTTTTAAGAAACTTTTCATCAAATACAGAAATGATGGTTATCCAAGAGACACTATTTCTTTAAATATTTTAAAAATTATGTGTGCTATAATGAGTTAATTACTAAAAACTTAAAAAAACATGCTGATTTTCTCTTATACAAAGTGTTTTCTTTAAGATAAAGTGCATTTTACTATATCAAAAAAAATATTGAACTTAGTTGTCCAGGCGACCGATTTTATGGGACTTCAGTTAGTTTACGAGCGAAAAATCAACAATTTTGATACAAAAGTGCTCTGCTCTATGCAGAATCATAAAATATAATAAATTTTCCAACTTCTGAGGCTTTGAAATAAGTAAAAAAAATATTTGTAAAAAAAATGCAAAATTTGAAAACTGTGCACTAAAAAGTTGATTGACCCATGCATGATCACGTTTATCTCCGAAAGTACTTCTTCTTCTTCTTCTTTATGTGCCTATTCATCATTGAATGTTGGCAGTCAGCTCCTTAAATTTAGCCTTGTTCAAAGCCAGTCTGAACAGTTGTTCCACTGAAAGTACTGAACCGACTTGAATGAAACTTTTTTGTTATTAAGCTATTAAGCCTGGGCAACAATAAATTTGATTTTGAAAATTGGAACACCTGATGAAGAACCAAAACAGTTAAACTATAAGAAATAATGGAACTAGTGCCTTAACAAAAGTCGTTCAACCTGATGAGCATTTTCTGTTAACGTATAAAAATCGAAGATCAGGATCATCTGATGAAGAACTCCAAGAGACCAGCTACACTATTACATATATGGAAATAGCGCCTTAGCAAAAATCATTCATTCTGATGAACATTTTCTGCTGACGTATAAAAACATTAAATCTAGAAAAAGATTTTTCATTTTTCTGGAAAAGAAAAAGATTTTTCATCTAAGCGTAACTTACGCGGGCGAAGACGCTGGCAACAGCTAGTAACAAGTAAAACTCAACTGATTGCAATAATAAAACCAGGCCAATTCAAAACAATTGGAGTTAAAAGGTTATTTATGTCAAAATTTACTACCTAAACAAATTCGGTACTTCCTATGTGTATTTTGTTGACAAAACTTCGCAATAACAAGTTAGGAGTATAAAAGTATTTAAATGAGAGTCGGTAATTATGCATAAAGTTTGCCTTTGGGCCCGTTTGATAAAAGAAACTGTTTACTGTCCTCAAACGAAATTACATTTACATTTTATTCAGCAAGAATAAAATTAAAGAACATTATTGTTTCCGCGCGTGCTAGCTGTCTCGCTCATTCTGTCTACAACTTTGATTGTTTAAAAGTTGTTTCATTTAAATCTTTTGTGTCATCTACAAATATAGCATGAACAATTAGTTGAAAAGTTTCGGCAGAGTTTTTGGTTTTTCCAGATGAGACCCATACAACCTGACTCTCTTCAAAACAAGAGTGAATAGGCTGCTTCTGGGTAAGCTCGCTACATCGTAGACCTCACCTCTGTCCTCGGGCAATATTGTGGTGAAGAGAAAACCAATCTTTTACAAAAAAATATGAGCTTAATCTATGTTATTATTATTTTCGTACATGGAAAATTTAATAGAAATCAAGAGACATTAAAGTAGACTCTTCTTTATAAATATATATAAATATATATGGACAAATCACACAGATTGAGTTAGCCCCAAAGTAAGTTCGAGACTTGTGATATGGGATATTAACTCAACGATACTATATTTTATGACAAATACATATATAGATAAACATCCAAGACCCAGGCCAATCTGAAAAAGATCATTTTCCATCTTGACCTGACCGGGGATCGAACCCGGGACCTCCGGTGTGGCAGTCTGGCGTGATAACCGTTAGGCCACGGAGGTCGTCAAGATTTATTTCTCATGGCTGAGGGGCTGGTCATGACGTGGAATGAAACACACACTTAGAGGTACGTTTCAGGCCGCACATGGAATTCGAACCTGCGCCCTTTCAAACGTAAGGCTGTGCATCCACTGGATCGGAATATGTCTAAAGGAGGAGTCTACTTTAATACAATTTGTTAATATTATTATTATTTGTAATGGTTTATTATAGTGTGTATACAATTTAAATCTGTACTTAATTAACTGAGCCACCATTTCAGTGTACAAATTAATTTCTCAAGAAAACTAACTCTGAAATTCAGCCCGTCTGATTATTCCATTCCTTTTTCACACAGAGACAAAGCTAATTCACTATGACATAAAAATATAGGAACTATTTTACCATACCAAGGGGACTTTTTCAAAGCATTCTGAGAATAAAGAGGAGTTCACATCGCTTTATCTGCCGCCATTCACCGGATCTGCTGACGCATTCGCCTTTGTGTTAGCGCACTTACATTTCCATTAAGGAATTTATCGTTACCCCATTGTTTTGTTCACTTACTTTATATATAAAAAAATTGTGACAATTTGTTTCAGTTTGAGAGGAAAATCGAGTGTTTTATATTATTGTATTTTTATTCCATTTATAACGGAAAGGACGTCTATGTGGTAAACGTTAAATTTACCAAGCTACAGGTCTCTGATGATTTCATTGGATTAGATGCTTTACCTATAAACTTGCTTAATCAGGAACAAAAAAAGATAATGTAGGAATAATCGCATTCAATATTCTAAACTTTATTCTCTGCATGATAGGTACATACCTATTTAGAAGATCAGAAATCTGTTGTCACTTAGACAAGGTGTCTTAAAATTGACTTGCTGTATCTGTGTGTATAAGTTTTAGTTTTAATACGTACCTTCTTATAAAAAGGATAACCGAGAAAACAAAGGTTTCTTATGAAATGCCTTGTCTTTCTAATCCTCGTCTATGATGCTGAAACTTGGTCGCTGAAGCGGCAAGACCATCGCAAAATCGACGCACTTTAAATGTGGTGCTGGAGACGGCTACTGAAGATCCCGTGGACCGCTTTCAGCACTAACATCTCAATACTCAAGGAACTTAATATACAAGAAAGACTGTCGTCGACTATGCAGTTACGAATACTTGTTCTTTGGGCACATTTCTAGAAAGGAGTCGTCGATGGAGAGACTTGTAGTACAAGGTAAGGTGGCGGGCAAGCGATCACAAGGTAAATTTCCAACCCGCTGGACAGATTCTATAAAGCAGGCAACCCATTCGCTCGGAATGCCAGTAATAGAGAGAAGTGGAGAGCCATTGCAAAAGCAGCAACCTTCGCCCAGGGGACGGGCAGTACAGAAGATCTCAGGCCAGCACCATCTGCACAACCACGACCACTCTGACAAGAGTGTACGATTTAGAAGAAGAAGTCTTTTAAACATGTGTGCTAAGCTTATTCAAATTACCATTTTTCATTTCATTGACTAACTTAGCCTGAACAACCTTCACAAGTGACCTGTTTTCAATGTCCTGTCATAACCGTTGTAACTGATTGTGAAATACACATATCGACGATGAAGTACCTCTTATCTCATTGCTTTCTATTAAAGAGTAAGGAGGTATTGGTACTTCATCGTCGATATCTAAAATCGATGTTAAAATTGGACTTTGACTGACTTATTGGTAGGTATATCAACGCAAATATGAAACCGCTGAACGTGCTTGAAATTTTGCAAAAAGGTTCTTTATGTAGCGTAAGTGAGCACTAAAAAGGAATTTTGGGAACAATCCGCTCCTGTGAAATGAATGGAAACAAAATTCCAAGGACGAGGGAAAAAGCTAATTTAAAATAAAACCAGTGATCAATTAACCCAAACTATCGATGTATAATTTAATGACAGATCACTGGTTTAATCTGTTCACCAACTTCGAATGGCGGCCGAATGAGCGATAAAACGATAATTTTGATTGAAGCTGGTTTTGGCACATGCAGATGAGCCCTCGTATTAAGCTCAGTTAAATTAAAAACAGCTTAACCAATGGATGGTGTTTAAATCATTGGTATATCGGGTTTTGTGAAGCCTCACATTTTTTTTTTGTAAATATACAGGTTGACTTTTTAAACAGTGTCAAAATATCTATCTGATTTATTTTTTACTGACTATTTTTCGAAATTGTATTTATGACATGCTTCCTTTTTGATTTGACCAGTATTTGTGAATCTAATTTGAAATAGAACTAATCTTATTATATTTGCACACCTTACTAAGGTAGAATGTAATTGGACACCTAATTTTTAAGACCTTTGTACATACATTTTATTGCAAATAAAAAGATTTTGAATTTTTTGATTTTTCAGTGAATTGCGTTTTTCAACATGGCTGACAGTCGACGTAAAGTATAACCAATAAACCTTATAGAAATTTCTACTAAGTTTTTTTAAAGATAGATAAATTTCATTCTAATACGTCATATGAAGATCAATCCAAACTAAATATCCAATTTTATAAAGAATGAATGGTTTTGCTACTGAATTTGCTAAACATAATGGTTTTATTTAACAATGTTGCCATGATGAAATAAAAACTCCCTGCTTCATTAAGCAGGCAGTTTTTATTTCATCATCGTGGAATTAAGATATCTCCGGTTAAGGTAAAGTGGATTTATCCGAGTTTAAAGTTAAGCAACACAATTTGAAAATACAGTCTATGTCAGTTTTAGCCACAGTCTATTCGTCAAGTAGGGTTATTTTGTAACTACTGGCCAAATTATTACAATATGCTCAGTACTTGGAACACAACAATGTCCGAAAGAAATTTATAGTAAAAGAATAACATAAAATTTCAACTTTCCATACTAAGTCCCATCAGCTGATCGACCAATTTGTAAGGGAAGCAAAAAATTTTTTATCATTTTCTAACATAGATTTTATTGGAAATTTCATCAACCACATCTGCTGCGAAAATTTGGCGAGTGGTTTCAAAATAAACCTGTATGTAAACGTAAGTTCAGAGTCTAATCATTACCATTATTCCTTCTGTGATGTTAACTTGCGATTGCTTTTTCTTACCTTTTACTATGTCCTGTCCATCCATCAATAACTTAATAGCATCTATAATACTCCTATGACATACCTAATATACAATCAACATCAGGATCTGAACTATTCAATTTTAAATCTTACTACACCAACCTAAGGTCGATTTCGAAATTTCTCTGTATCCATCATTTGAGGATCAAGATTAATAGATTGTGTCATAATCAGATACCTGCGCGGAAACGATGAGTGATGGGATTTTTTATTTCCCCGTGGGCGGTAAAACACAATGTTACAGGTATTCTGCAATTTTTTAACATTTCTTGAGAAAAAATTCAATGATTGATCAAAATGAGTACGCTAACATAGATAAATCGTAAAAGAATTTGACACAAATTGAAAGATTGCATTTGTTAAATTTTCGGACAATCTGGTAACGATGTAAGTAGTTAATCAAAAGAACATTATGAATCATGACATCTGAAATATATATTTTTCATTATTGTATGCATAACTAATCCTAACTCCTCCTCTACACGCTTTATCTCCTGAACCAATCTCGTTGAAATTTCGCACACACATAGTTAGAAGTACGAAGAAGGACATAGGATACCTTTCATCCCGGGAAAATGCACTGTTCCCGCGGAATTTCACGCTGGCGAAGCCGCGGGCAAAAGCTAGTACATTATAATTTGACAATAAATGATATATCTGACCAATAATGATAACTTTGCCTAATACAAGTTTATAAAAACGCCCTTACTTCTGATATTTCTATTTTCACATTATCCGCGTTGGAATGAAGCAATTTTTCAAAGCATCAATCTTGTATCACTAAGGTAGAACCATCAAATAACCATTATAGCGCTTTTTAAAAGCATTTCTGTGCACACAACATAGCAACGTTTTTATGTGAATAAGTACGAGTATTTGTTTGTGTCTTTAACTTTGACATTATGAAAAACATTGATCTAATTTTACGACCATTTTTAATCGAAGTAGGTAATTTAAATATATTAAATTTCCTAAATAATTTTCGTTATATAATTATAACCACGGAAATACGGAAGTTATAAAAAATTGAAAATTATACACGATTATGACACGTTATTAAGCCTATATCAAATAATTTTTAATTCTGCTCCACATTCTATCACGGAAACATTAATTAAAGTTATCTAAAATTGGTACCAAATAAAATACTTTTACAAAGAAAAACATCATGACGGGAAGATAAAAAAGCTCACTACGTGTTTCCATTTTTAAACGCGTGAAACAGCTCATAATATGGAATTTTATAGCGATTTCAGCATCGTTAAACATTTTATCAAAACAAAAGCAAACATTTTCTGATACTTTGACAAAAGGGAATGTTTACCGTAAAACGTCACAAATTATGGATAATGCGAAAACCGTGTATTTTACGTGTTCCAAATTTTCTAAAAAATATTATAAAAATACAAAATTGAAGGAATCCAATTGTTATTTATCAAATGCTGTAAAAGTATAAATTAATTTTTTAAATAAAATATTTATCAAGCACACAAAGAGCCGGTTTGTTAGAACAAGTACTTGATGATACACCTTTATATTGTGACATGGTTCACTGTTGACATTTTGGTTCTCTTCTGGTGTGAAATCGTAAAACATTGAACCATAGACTTATTATATACTTACTGACGTCATTGAACTGAACATTGTATTGTGACACTTCTATTGATTTTGATTTGAGTTGATTTTGGTCAAGCCGTTGTAAAGGATTCTTCAAAGAAAGTAAAATCAAAAATTCTTTATTGAAGTTTGGCCTTCAAAGAAGAAAAACTAATTAATTAATCGACCGAGCGAGCGCAGCGAGCGAAGCGTCTCAGTTTCCACTAGCCGAAAATTCTTTTGTCTGTCCGGATGTTATCGCCTACAGGTCGCATTTCTGAACCGATTCTTATGAAATTTTGTGAGCAGGTTCGGTAATTTTATAGAATTTTTTAGTCGAGCCAGTTTTTCGAAATTTTATAAAATGGCGATAATATATAAAAAAACCTTATATCTCAGCTATTTAAAAAAAAAATCAAAAATATCATTAGACATTTTTGTTACCCTTATTCAGACGCAACTTTTTTGTATAAACAACATAGTGAAATTCAATAAAACCGCTATAAATCCATATATTAAATTCTTATACGATAGTTCACAAAAAAATCAATAGATGGCGCAGCAAAGCTTTTAATACTCGCAAATTCATTTAAGAGTGACTTGATTTATTGATTAAAATAAGATTGTTTGAATTACGTGTATTTTTATTTTAATCTGAGTGCGTTTGACCTCTATCTTGCCTGATGAGAAGCATAGATGAGATCTAGGGTGGTACACGCAAACTGAAAAAAAAACTCAAGTATTTATTTGGTTAATGGTATTGTATTGTGGATTGCTTTGCTTGGTGGAATTATCTTGAACACTTGAAATAAATCTGATATCAAAAAACTTCATTGTATGATTAGAATCCTATTGAAAAAAAGTAATATATACGTATATGTATATAATAGATTCGATTTCAAATTGAACTATCTTTTTTGAACTTTAATTTTGTTGCGCAAATTACATAAATATACATATAACCAATAGGTCAAACCATGCATTTCTGACGACTGACGACCTCCGTGGCCTAACGGTCATCACGCCAGCCAGACGGCCACACCAGAGGTCCCGGGTTCGATCCCCGGTCGGGTCAAGATGGAAAATAATCTTTTTCAGATTGACGTGGGTTTTGGATACTTATCTATACATATATGTATTTGTTATAAAATATAGTATTGTTAAATTAGCATCCCGTAAAGTCTTGAACTTACTCAATCTGTGTGATTTGTCCGTATATATTTATTATTATTATTTACATTATTTCGAGACGGAAAAGGCAGGTTTCAGTCATTTTTTTAGTGGTATTGACCAACCACAAGAACTTTTTACTTTCTTTACAGCATTGCTAGGTTGGTTTCAAAACTCTTCTAAGCCATGGACACGGTAAAATATCGGTTATTTCGTGGAAGGGCTCGCGAGGTCTACTGTTCTCACAGAACCACTAGTCATTATATATTATGTCTCAAAGCTACAAACTACTAGCATTGCTGAAGTACTGTAGTAAAGCTATAGCAAAATGTGATGCACGATGCTTTTATGTACATTTAGTGAGCACTAAATCTTGCAAAATCAAAGCATATAATTCTGCCAAACCTCAAAGTGCCTCCTGTCTTTGTGAGCGACGTATAGGTCTTAGAAGATTTCAGCGCGACCGTTCAAAATCAGTTTTAAGTCTGACCATTAAAGTCCGAAGTCGGTTGCAGCAGTAATTTAGCACCTAGGTTCCCTGCGGAGTGCGACGCAACATAGTGAACAAATTACTGAACAATGGACAATTAAGCTCGGTCCAGACACAGTTCCAATTATTTGTGAATTAGGTATTTTCTCGAGCTTGCCCGCTGTTCCCATCTGTGGCACAGAATGAGTTTTAGTGTAGAAGGTTTACTCTCGATTAAAAGTCCTTAAAAAATGACCTATTCTCGCAACTGTCACATGTAAACTTTTCGTGTAGCATGAGAGCTCATTGGAGCTAGCATCGCTGACTCTAATGAATAGGCGCTTTGCTTCTGCCATTCCCCACAGTGGGGCGGATCGGTCAGTCGTGCCTAAACTTCGTTGTAAGACTCTCTGCCACAATGCCCATCTGTAGAGATTACCAGAGAGAACAATTTAGATGTTCGTCACCATTTTATAATTGCAGCTTAGTTCTGAAATATTGTTTGAAGATGAGAGTATTATTTGGATTTAGACGCACATTGTACTTCCATAGCCTCTATACTGTCAATAGGATTTTCCGGATTCTCCGCGACCTGTCAAACCGTCCGGCATCAACGCGACAGACGCGGGGAAATGGGGAAATGTTTTACTAAAACTTGATTTTCTCCGATTCTAATTAGAACATTGTTTAACAAGAAGTAAATTTATGTTTAAAATAAAGTATTTCTTATATTCCTTTTCAAAATATTTGCTATAGCAACTTAATGAATGTAATATCAGACTTAGAATACCTAGGGTACTTAGGGTACCTAGAATTCAACTAGAATTCTTTACTTTATAATAAAATAAAAGAGTTTTCATTACTTAGATTAACTTTTATTCTCATCAATAAACACTTATACATGAAATAAAAACGAAACCCCAGATGGCTTCTTACATTTTGTCTTTCATTTTTTAAAAATACCGCGCGCGCGGCCGGTACAACTGCTACAGACGTCAACTTTCAATGTCACCTTACTTCTAATTTTTACTTCAAATGTGTTCAAAGGAATAGCTACACATACAGCCAAGATTGTTTTTTGTTCCTCGAAATATTCAAGTGTTGCCCATTGAAACTACGTTCTTTAGATTATGGGCGATTGTAGATACCAGAAATTTGTGCTGCCGGGCGGTAAGCGACAGACGCGGGTTGAATTTGACGTGCAGCCGGACGGCACGCGACAGACAAGAGGATAGTAATCCATAGTAATCCATATCTTAATCCTAACAAATTAGGAACAGCCAAATTACTTTAAAAATATGAAAGTGCACTTAGTACCAACTGTTAGTGTAATTGGGGTGGTTAGGTGTAGTTTCTCAAAAATCCTAATCCTAACTAATATTATAAATGCAAAAGTGAGTTTGTTTGTTTGTTGGTTTGTTTGTTTGTTACCTCTTCACGCTTTATCTACTGAACCAATCTTCCTGAAATTTCGCATACACATAGCTGGAAGTACGGAGAAGGACATAGGGTACCTTTTATCCCGGGAAAAAGCACAGTTCCCGTGGGAAATTCACGCGGGCGAAAGCTAGTACTTTATATTTTGAACATAGGTATTTCATGATTCAATAGTCTTGGCTCTAGGTGTTGTTTTATACTTAAAGTTTCAAATTACAGGTCCGAAAGTTTGTATGAAAAACACACAAGTTAATGAAATTTTGTGTCGAGCTGAGCAGTAGGCAACAGCTAGTAACTATTTTAAAAATACATGTGATATCAATTAGTATAATAGTAACAGGATTTAAGAGAATTAATTAAAATAATCTATGTATAAAATTATTTGTTAGAAATGGAGTCGCTACAAACAATAATATAATTACTACAGCAATGCTTGTACTGAAAGTGGAAAGTGTTATCGTTTTATTTGTTTGGGTAGCAAATAGTGTACCAATAACTATAACGTTAGGTACCAAAAAGTAGAAAAAAAACTATTCAAAGTTAGAAGTAGAATCTAAGAAAATAACTAGTGCAAGTATTAATTTCTATTGTACTTTTGAACGTGTAGCTGTCAATACTAGACTGACTTCCCAAAAAACATGACTCAGGCAAAGTCCGTCCTGTTAGTTCTTTAATTTCCCCCAGTGTTGCCCTCATTACCGTGTTTACTTGTAGTATTCCCCGGAGTATTGTGATTACGAATTACGGGAATTTACCGCTGGTGAGACAATTAGTAAATCTATTGTTCTGTCCTATCAAAAGCTTAGTTGATTAGATGAATCGATATTGGTGCCCATATTGCTACTGTAAATGTACATTCAAATATGATTTGACCTGAGTGCAGTGGAAATAGCAGTAAATTTGAAATTATTAAATTACCTAGGTAGATGAGCTCGGCTCTGGGCTGTATCACGAAATAAAAAAAAATAAAAAAAGTTGGGACGGATAAAGCTTCTTTTTTTCGATGAGAAGCAAAATTTAACGAGTTGCGATGTCTTTTAAAATTATGGAAAATAAATACTAAATTTTTCTTTCCAATTAATTGGTTGTGTAATTACACTCAAAAAAAATTCTAAACGCAGTGACAAAAATCCCTTAACAAATGGGAGCCGTCTACGGACCACAAATACATCGACAGAACAAATTTAGACTCTCAATGACAAAAGAACTTTGTCACCGGACTTTGCCGCTTCGTATTAATAATTTGTTCTTTCAACTCTGTCTCAAACGTTGTATACATGACAATGCTCCTTTGTCCTTACATCTAAGGTGATCTCCTCTATTACAAAGGAACTTCGTCACTGCGTTCGTGTTCACGTTGTTAGTATGACAATTTTCCTGTAGCTCCTCGTTAAGACGGTGTCAATTTGACAGGACGAATTGGGCCGTAAGTCAACGGCGTGTTGTCACTGTGACAGTGTATAGATGCTACTTTGTCCCTACGTTTAAGTGGATAAGCCTATAATACAAAGGTACTTTGTTGCTGCGTTCTTGGAACGTTGTCAGTATGACAACATTCCTTTGGCTCCTCGTTAAGACGGTGTCAATTAGATAAGACAACTAGTCCTCAGTGTTTAAGGTATATTGTCCGTAAGTCAACGGCGTGCTGTCACTGTGACAGTATAGGCTGTCCCTACGTCTTAGGGCGATAAGCCTTTATTACAAATGACATTCGTCACTGCGATCTTGGCACGTTGTCAGTTTGACAACGTTTCTTTGACTCCACGTTAAGCGGTGCGGCATTTTGACAACATAACTTTGGCTCTTCTATTGTTACTGTGACAGTGTTTTTGTCCTTACGTCTATGGCGTGTTGTCGCTGTGACAGTGCTTTTCTGCCCTTACGTCTACGGCATGTTATCATTGTAACATTGTTTTTCTGTCGTTAGGTCAAAGGTGTGTTGGCGCTGTGACAGTGTTTTTCTGTCCTACGTCTACGGTGTGTTGTTACTGTAACAGTGTTTTGCTGTCCTTACGTCTAGGGTATGTTGTTGCTGTGACAGTGTTTTGTGTTCCTACGTCTACGGTGTGTTGTTCCTGTGACAGTGTTTTGCTGTCCCTACGTCTAGGGTATGTTGTTGCTGTGACTGTGTTTTGTGTTACTACGTCTACGGTGTGTTGTTACTGTGACAGTGTTTTGCTGTCCCTACGTCTAGGGTATGTTGTTGCTGTGACTGTGTTTTTGTGTTCCTACGTCTACGGTGTGTTGTTACTGTGACAGTGTTTTGCTGTCCCTACGTCTAGGGTATGTTGTTGCTGTGACTGTGTTTTTGTGTTTCTACGTCTACGGTGTGTTGTTACTGTGACTGTGTTTTGCCGTCTCTAAAATAAAAGAAAAAAAATGATTAGGTCACTTTTATTGTCTAACAATTTTTCTTAAAAAAACAGAATAAAATACAAGATATTATTTCTGGAAGAAATCAAAAATTAAAATTACTACAAATACTTTGAATACTTTTCTTCAGCATTATACAAAATATTAAAAGTAACTGGGTAACCTCATATACATATTTACCACCAGAAGGTCGCCATACACTTATCATCTCCGCACACACATAGTTCACAATCGTGGATGTAAAACAGAGTAATGCTGTGCTAAATAATGAATATTTAAAGAAAGGCATCAAATAAATCTATGGAGAGTCCAGAAAGAAAGGCATCAAATAAATCTATGGAGAGTCCATAGATTTATTTGATGCCTTTCTTTAAATATTTGGTACCTAATGAATAATAGAGAAAATAAATTTAAAAAATGGGCAGTCATTCTGACGTCAAGATGACTGCCTGCATTTACGATTTTCACGAAAGGGCTTCGAAATTTCAATTCGTCTTTACAAAACTTCAGTACCTATTTCGTACCTAAATATAATTTTAAAGTTTTGTAAAGGCGAATTTCGAATTGAAATTTCAAAGCACTTTCGTGGAAATTCTAAGTGTGGGCGGTCATCTTGACGTCAGAATGAATGCCTATTTTTTAAATTGATTTTCTCGTTTATTAATTAGGTTGGATATTTAAACAAAGGTATCTAATAGTAGCAAATAGGTATTAAATTTTAGTAATATTTTTTTAATGGGTTCGGTTATTTTGGCCAGTCATTCTGGTCTCTACATTTTACATCATAGTCATTGGTCTCTACATTTTAGGGAAAATATGTAATAAGATTTAGCTAATTCCTATCTCTATATAAAGCAAATAACCATATTGAATAGAGAAATATAGTTTGATTCTATGAACATTAGCATACAATATTAATTAAATTAAACTAAACTCTTTCCACAAGTAAACAAACGACTGTGTTATTTACTTGCGGAGAGGGAAAGAAATAAGTAATACTTTTAAGGGTTGTTGTTATGTTGTCGGTACTCTGCGAAATAATTACACCGTAAAGGCCGGCAATACCTCCATCATAACAACGCCAACACAAATACATAAAACAACGACAAACTTACAACATTGTAAACATCAATATACAATATTAAATGACTTAAACTAAACTCTTTCCACAAGTAAACAAACGACTGTGTTGTTTACTTGCGGAGAGGGCAAGAAATAAATAATACTTTAAGGGTAGTTGTTATATTGTCGGTACTCTGCGAAATAATTACACCGTAAAGGCCGGCAATACCTCCATCATAACAACGCCAACACAAATACATAAAACAACGACAAACTTACAACATTGTAAACATCAATATACAATATTAAATGACTTAAACTAAACTCTTTCCACAAGTAAACAAACGACTGTGTTGTTTACTTGCGGAGAGGGCAAGAAATAAATAATACTTTTAAGGGTAGTTGTTATGTGGTCGGTACTTTGCGAAATAATTACACCGTAAAGGCCGGCAATACCTCCATCATAACAACGCCAACACAAATACATAAAACAACGACAAACTTACAACATTATAAACATCAATATACAATATTAAATGACTTAAACTAAACTCTTTCCACAAGTAAACAAACGACTGTGTTGTTTACTTGCGGAGAGGGCAAGAAATAAATAATACTTTTAAGGGTAGTTGTTATGTTGTCAGTACTCTGCGAAATAATTACACCGTAAAGGCCGGCAATACCTCCATCATAACAACGCCAACACAAATACATAAAACAACGACAAACTTACAACATTATAAACATCAATATACAATATTAAATGACTTAAACTAAACTCTTTCTACAAGTAAACAAACGACTGTGTTGTTTACTTGCGGAGAGGGCAAGAAATAAATAATACTTTAAGGGTAGTTGTTATGTTGTCGGTACTCTGCGATATAATTACACCGTAAAGGCCGGCAATACCTCCATCATAACAACGCCAACACAAATACATAAAACAACGACAAATTTACAACTAGTTACAACATTGTAAACATCAATATACAATATTAAATGACTTAAACTAAACTCTTTCCACATGTAAACAAACGACTGTGTTGTTTACTTGCGGAGAGGGCAAGAAATAAATAATACTTTTAAGGGTAGTTGTTATGTTGTCGGTACTCTGCGAAATAATTACACCGTAAAGGCCGGCAATACCTCCATCATAACGCCAACACAAATATATAAAACAACGACAAACTTACAACATGAACCCTTGTTAACTAGCAGCTCCAAAAGTCGTCTCTTGACTATTGGGAAATTCTCATCAAAGGAAGTTGATGCCAGAGGATAACTTTTTTCAAAATTGCTCCCCAACTGGAACAGAAAAGAAGTATGAAATAAAATGACTAGGTACTCTTCTAGGAATGAGTGTTCTATCCAAGATCATCAGTGAATCCAGGCGTTTGAATATCTATGGTAACAGACATACAATTTAAAGCATTAGAAAACACAACTTCAGATGCATATGTAAATGTTAAATAACTAGAATGATTAGAACTAGTGTTGAATATTTTTTAATTACATAAAATGATATTTTTAAATCAAACAGTTTTTATTTTAATTTACTTTGAACATTTTTTCGTTTGACTGTACTGTTTTATTTTTAACTAGCTGTTGCCCCGCGGCTCCGCCCGCAGCATGTTTTTCATACAAACTTTGACCCCCCATTTCAGAGTCTTGGAGGTTGATTCCTGAAAAAAAAATTTAGCCTATATTTGACCCCGGGTCTTCAACTATATTTATACGAAATTTCATCAAAATCGGTCCAGTGGTTTAACTGTGAAAGCGTAAGACAGACAGACTTTCGCATTTATAATATTAGTATGGATTTATGAGTGGTCCCAGTCGCTGGAAGAAAAATATTATTTTTTTTGTATCCGG
The DNA here is from genome assembly GCA_018467065.1 of Ephestia elutella. Classification (NCBI taxonomy): domain Eukaryota; kingdom Metazoa; phylum Arthropoda; class Insecta; order Lepidoptera; family Pyralidae; genus Ephestia; species Ephestia elutella. The sequence goes on along the minus strand of CM031585.1, from coordinate 15,220,001 downwards.
CGACTGGGACCGCGGTCCTAGTTGATTGCGGTCCCAGTTGACGGCATCCTTTAAATGACCAAATAAGTAGGTATAAAGGATATTTGGAAATGTCATAAATATTATGCCCTACAATAAAACTACCTACACTGAAAATAATTTAAATATGTTTTCACTTACCAATTGGTGACCGGCAGGCAAACACAAGCCAGGAAACTGCTGGAAATAATCTTCGATTGGCTTTTCTTTCATATTTTTTTCTCTGGCCTTATATGAGGCTTGCCATTTTTTTAAAACTATGTCGAATGGTGATGAAGAACCTTCTAGCCATTAAATGATGTTGTCAAAGTCTTCGTCTTCCGGGTTATCCGAATCAAAGGGAAGGGGTCGCACACGTTTTACACCTGATTTCCCACTGCTGGGGCTGCTAGTGCCGCTACTGCTTCTTCTTTTAGAATTACCCTCTACGTTCAGCAATCGATGGTGGGTAATTAACTGATTATGAAGCAGACCAGAGGCAGGCAAGGCCTGCCGCTCTGTTACTCGGTATGGAACATAATAAATATCAGGGTGTTCACCTTTAAATTGTGAGCATATTTCTTTAGCCCAACTGGACCACACTACTTGTCGAATAGTATCTTTGATACTCGGTAATATGCGAAGTTGATGTTCAACTATCAGTTGCACCAGAGCTTTTCGCTCTCTGGGAGTGAGAAAATTTTCTTCTTTTTGCAGCAAGGACTTTCCAAAAGTTGTAAGTTCTAACAGTTGTCTGAGGGGCTTTCTTTCTTCGAGAGGGCCTATTTCTTGGATAAATTGCCACTCTTCATCTACCCAATTCTGAAATAGACAAAACATTATGAGTAAATCAGACAATAGTTACCACAAAATTTTGGAAGTCTCGAGTAATTACACCAAAACCTTCTTCATGAATCACTGTCTCAATCAGTTTTTGAGTTTATCGCGAACAGACAGACGGACGCGGCGGGGGACTTTATTGTATATAGTGATGGGTATCTCATAAACGTAGTGAACCAACATTATTTTAAAAAAATTGAACTTTATTAGAGAAAAGTCAAAAATATAATGTAGAAATCAAAACTCTGTGAAACAAATGTCTATAAAGGGCTTTATTATTATTATATGTATAAGTGATGAACATGTTGTGTAAAAGATATCTAGTTGTATACTACTAGCCTTATTATAATGACCGCCCGGAAAACGTGACTGTACCGAGTGTATGTTCAAGTATTTTTACAAATTATCTAGACATTATGAATAATACACCTTAAATCAAATTGTCCATTACATAATGTGTATAGTGAAAAATAATTAGCTTACTGTCAAAGTATTCTGTGTGCAGCTGCCGCTCGGACCCGGCTCAAGCAATTCCAGATCAATAATTTTGCTTCCAGGTGGACAAGTTGCGATGGCTACAGGCTAATGAATGAAAAAATATTCATTAATTTAATTTCTGTCATTCATAGTACTAAATTAAATGGTCCCATAGTCTTTTGATCCCTACATGACAGTATGACTGATAGGCATAATTTGTTTATTTGGTATTTTAGTATTTTTTGCCGGCTACATTTTTTTCAAAATCTGTGAATTAATTTTAGAAAATCTTCAAAAGTAATGGATGGTCTCCTAGTAACTATTATGGTTAAGGTACCTGCCCTTACTGTCCTGTGACCCGTCTCAAAAATCCACCGTGTGTGTAACATCCATATTATGAAACTTTATTCGACAAAACTTAAAAACTTCTAAGTTCAGAATTTTTATCGCAAAGCACTACTTACATTTTAAATTTAGAACAACAATTATATGTACGGCTAAAATTTTTTTTTATTTTGTATATTTTTCCGGGATTCGAACCCAGGACCTTGCAATCTGTAGTTGAGCAAAACAAAATTCCCCACATTTAAATTAGTCAACCACTATTAAAGCTACAATGCCACAGACACACAGAGTCTTTACATTTATAATATCTGTTAGGTAATAAAAATAGGTCTTGTGGTAAAAATTAAAAGCAAATGAAACCAAAGGAGATTTCTAGCATGGGGAAAACCAAAACAAAATATTTTACTTACCGGCACAGACTTTTGATTTTGAACGTCAATAAGTTCCACATTAGCACTAGACGCTGGCGAGGGGGGGATGGAATTTATGTCAGCCTAAAACACAAAGTAATTGGTTATATTTAGAATTGGAGAGAACTCTTAGCTTACAACTTTTTGAGAGATTTTCCAGTAATAATTGCTGGCTTCAAACAATGTTTTGGAGCACTGGCCCCCAATGACAAATGTATATAGGTACAATATCAGGTTTTGGTTTGAACAGCAAGCATCTATGATTGATCAAATTTTATATTCTAAAAATTAATTCAAATGTGTTTCTGACCAAAGGCAAAATAGGTAGGTAATCAAAATAGTTTACCCACCAGCAATGAAGGAGACTGTAGGAATCGGTCACCAGTAATCTCAAAGCTAATGCTTGAAGCAGTAGATGTGGGATCAATGTTTTCTGTTTCAGCCTGAAATGCATATTAAAGTCGTCATGCTTTAAAATATTGTAAGAAGCATGAAAATAATGATTATTTCTTACAATTTTAGAATTCATATTCTGGTCATTGTTGTTTGTTTTTGCAACTCAAATCATTGTCTTATGCAATACATAAAATATACAATGTAAACTGCACCTACGCTGCTTACAGCATCTTTTAGAGATGAATGAGGCCACTGATGATGATCCTATCACATTTTTAGTTTAACTATTGCATGTACTTTAATTTAATAAACAATACAAAATAAAATTATAACTAAACAAAGTCGGCACAAACCTTCCGATACAGTTCTATAGCACTCCGCAGTTTTATTTTGTCTACCATGCGGTTTGAGACCAGTTCCCTTAATTCACTGTCATTCGCTAGCAACAAAAGTTTTATTCCATCCCCTGCTCTGAAAATTTGTTAATTGTTACTCAAAAAGCACAAGCAAAACAACACACACCAAAGCGAAGAATGAACTAGTTCATTATTCATTCACATTTCCCAGGCCATTTCATCAGGGATGGTCGACCATAGATTAGTATACTCAAAAGAAAGTACAGATTCAGTACAGACACAGCTTATTAATTTAATAAATAAGTTAATTATTTATAATGCTAAGGCCCTGCAGCGAGCAGTCTAGAGTTCCAAGTTCAGAGCTATTGTGAGTTTCTTTAGTGACTTTCATGGTCAGACTGCAATACTGTGTATATGGAATAGAGAAATTGTGAATGTAGAACCAACTTGCTATCTTGCTCACCTTTATACTTATAAACTTGTATAGTTGAGTAACATTTACTGACACATTTCACATTCATCTTCAGTAAAATGGTCATATGTACTAAACAGGAAGCAGTTAGGGCACCAGAAAAAGTTATGGTGCAATAAAAATTTAACAGTTTTTTGAGTGGATATGAAATGATTAGGTCTAGGTAAATCACTACTGGAAACTAGAAATCCACAGCCATGACATCTTTCAGATAGCACAAAATGTGTTATTTTCCAAGGCCATTTCATAGTGTGTAGTAATGATAAATCATATTTGGTTAAAAACTTGTCCACATCTAGAACTATTTGTGCAACCATGTTAGTTCAGTAGGAGGGTATCTAAAATACATATAAATATTATAAATAAATAGTTACAAGTAGGTTTGTATGTACCACAGACAGTTTCAAATTTTACCAAGGTAGACCTGTGACTTACTTTTCAGGCTCGGTCTGACTAAACTGGCTGTGCCATCCTACTACACTTAGTTTCGTTATAACATTATATCATAGTATCTGGACGACCGAGGTAATTGCTCATTTTTACCTACCTTTTTTTGAAACTGTCTTTGGTACGTATGTACGTACATACCTACCAACAAATTAAAAATAACATTTAAACACACACAAAAACGACAATGTACCAGCAAGCAAATGTTTGGGTCTTTTTTTGTTTTTTTATGTTAAATAAGCATGCGCTTGACCGCAATCTCGCCTGATGGTAAGCGAAGATGAGATCTAAGGTGGACGGCGCGTGCTCATACGCCGCCGGTACGGGCATGCAAATTATAAACTAAGTACCTACCTTGAACACAAGGAGTAGTGCGTTTTCTCAAGAGACGACGCGACAGAAAGTTCACCCACGTAATGAAACATGTGCGTTACACGGATCTACGTAGAAATTTTTAGCGGAAAACGAGTCGCTAGCTAGCATCATCATCAAACACGCAAAACGCAGCCCGATTTTGTAATCGCACACAGATAGTTTTGAAACCATCATACGAAAAAGAACAGCATCCCATCACTAAGTAAGAGATCCGTGTCATGAACTGACTGTCGTGTCTCGTGCCTCGTGGGAAAATGCAGAGTATGTAAAAGTAACGTGGAAAATGCACCCACTGACGGGGAAAGTCCCGTTGTTAAACTGGTAACTGTTACCAGCGGCACTTTAGCAATTAGAAATCCCAAAGAAAAGATAGAAAAAGGTATGTACTTACCACTCAGGTAGTCGTATAAATGGGACAAATTTGCCCCATCTAAAAACAATTTTAGTTCCGAGCACATACTCATCAATAAAATAAAAATACTTTAATTATTATTATAATTAAACAACTGATAATTAATTTCGCGTTTATGTAGGTATAGTCGTCCGGTCCAAAATGTTCAGAACGAATTTTAAATATCCAACCGACCATAACACCGACCGAACGCGAGCTGTCAACTGAATCACTGACTGATGTTTGTGTGTGTTGCCAGCAGTTAACCATTAAAGTACCAAACCAAATCCGAAAAATAACCTGGATTATCACTTTTTACCCGACTGCGTCAGAAGGAGGGTAATGTTTTTCGAGCCTATGTATGTATGTCCTTTTCTTTGGCACGCCCTCAAGCCCAAACGGCTATAGGATTTGACATATGAGCCTATAATTTTTTTAAATTGGTGCCAGCAGGTGCCGGAACGTGGCGCGACGCGACGATACCTAAACTCTTTTTGGCGATAGTTTGGCGGTTTAAGTCGCCATTTTTATTGTAAAATGTACTGAACTAATAACTACCAATAGAGCCCGTGCGAAAAGAGAACCACTAGTGTGGCGTTTTGGCTCACATCTGCCTGATGAGCACTTTTCACTAAAATTGAAGATCTGGAACATCTGATGAAGAACTCCACGAGACCAGCTATACTATAACATATATGGAAATGGCACCTTAGCAAAAATCGTTCAACGTGATGAGCATTTCCTGCTGACGTATAAAAATTGAAGATCTGGAACTAAATAATTCTGGATCTGATAAATAATTCCAAGAGACCAGCTACACTAACATATATGGAAATGGCGCCTTAGGTAAAGTTGATTAATCTGATGAGCATTTTCTGTAGACGTATAAAAATCGAATATCCGACACATCTAAAGAAAAACTCCAAGAGACCAGCTCAGCTACACTAACATATGTATTTATGTAGAAATTGTGCTTAAGCAAAAAAGTTGATCACTAAGCGAAACTCACGCAATTATTTAGGATTCGTTCGACCGATGATGTCTTCAAATTTTGAACTTCGATATCATCGTTTTCCCCTTTAGAGAGATGTAGAGTTGGCATGTGGCAACACTGTAATGGACAGGTAAGTAAACGTGCCGATTGGCGGTTCCAAAACCACAAGGGCCTTTGTCAAGTACTATTATTTATTCTGTGGTTTTGGGCTAACGTCAATGTACCTAAGACAAACTGACAAAGGCCTTTGTAAAAATTTTATCATCAAGGGTTTTCGTTTTTCTATAGGTATTTTTTTATTACATATTCTTACCTGTTCAAAATTTTAAATATCGCATGAGGCAGAAGTTGCTGAAATTATCGGCTGTATGCCAAAAAGAAAAGTTATCGTAGGTACTTCTAAACTAAACCATTTAAATTTGATAAAATTTACGAAGTATACGTTGTAGGTATTTACACTTAGGTATGTCCTTCCTTACCTAGGTAATTTTAGGGTAGGTACAATCAACTTACTATTAAAATGGCAAAATGGTGGAACAAAAAGAAAACATAGTAGCCCCACGTAAATTGTACCTACCACCTATGAGAACAAGTCTATGCAGCTAAACAAGCGTTTAATGCAGGCTGTACATAATACCTATACCTATATGTATGTACAAACTCTACACGTTATGTATTCAATTTGTTCGACAATAGCTTACTTACGTGTAGGTAACTAATACCTAATCGTTATTCCTCTATCAGGTAGGTACCCTCGACAGCTAGAGGCTCCCAAACTACCTACTTGAAGATCGTGTGTTGGGAGTCAGTGGATTCTCCTATCTATTTCACTTTCAGAAATACCTACTACCTATACATACAACAAGAAATAAAAATCCTTACTATATACATATATCCTATACTATTAAACGTGCAATATTTGTGTATAAATTTATTTGTACTCGCGTTTTCGAAAACGGCTCTAACGATTTCTTTGAAATTTTAAACATAGGTACTTACATAGTCAAAAATATAATCTAGCTATTAGGTTCCATGTCTGGGAAAATTCATTTTTCCCGAGCGTAGCTCGGTCGCCCAGGTATTATTATATATTATTTTATATATAATATTAAATATGTATATATAAGTATTATTATTTGTTATTACATATTTATATTATAAATGTGAAAGTAACTCTTTCTGTCTGTCTGTCTGTCGCGCTTTCACGCCAAAACTACTATGAAATTTGGTACACAGCGCACAGTCTAGATCCTGAGAAAAGATAATATACTTAGCTAGCAGACAGTACCTAGGTACCTACCTAGACAGTACCTAGGTACTGTCTGCTACTTTTTAATTCGAAAAAAGGGTTGTAAGGAATTGAAAGTGGGGGATTAAAAATAAATGAGTCTAACATCACCTCGCACAATGATTTCTCAGGTTTGTTTAATGTAGTTAACACCTGCACATCAAAATCGAATCTGGCTACCTCCTACAGCCTAACCACACAGCTTATTTTATATTTCATTACATTTTACATACATCCCAAAACATTACCCTTCTCGTTTAGCAGTCGGGTAAAAAGATAATTATTTTGTAAAATTTGCGTGTGCACCTTCGTTAAAGCACACATTTATTCTAAGCATTCTCTATGTCGTAGTGACTATCTCAAATATGTCGTAACAACTAAATCAAAATAAAATTTGACGTGGCGTGTACACAGTAATTGAAAATAATAATTTTTAAAAAAATCTGTCATTTCGTCAAATTTGATTGTGTACCTGCGTTAAGGCACACATTTACCCATTATCAGATTCTAAGCCTGTTATGTTGTAGTGAATAACTCCTATGTCGTAGTAACTAAATCAAAAAAACTTGACGTGACGTACACAGTAAAGAAACATAATAATGTTGTAAGAAAATATTTTGTCATTTGGTTACAGTTACTTGTGTACCTGCGTTATAACACACATTTAACTATTAACGGATTCTAAGCCTGCTATGTCGCAGGGGCTAAGTCCTATGTCGAAATGACTATATCAGAATAAAACTTGACGTGGCGTACATAGTCAATAAACACAATACTTTTGTGAAAAAATACTTATGTCACTTCATAAAAGTTGCTCGTGTACCTGCGTTGAAGTACACATTTTACCATTAACAAATTTTAAGCCTGCTATGTCGTAGTGGCTACTTCGTTTGTAGTAGTGACAACCGTCTTTGCGGTAGTGACAAAATAAAAATAAGAGTTGACATGGCGTTTTATGGAACATAGTCGTACTGACAAAAAAACTTTCGACAAAAAAGATTCTGATGCGGAGTTTATGTTTACTAAAACGCATAGTTAAAAAGCTACGTCAGAAGCACAAAAAAAAATCGACAATGGTATTTAACACCTTAAACGACTGATTTTTTTTTGAGTGTAGTAAGTTTTTTCTTAATATAGTATATCTGTAAGAGAAATCATTTATGACATAGATTAGATACAATCAGATGCAAAGAAACCTATCCCCCTATCTCACCGAATCCGAAACTCAGGGAATCAGTAGGGGAATGTTTACTGCACCCTACATTTTTTACTTCACCCACTCACTATCTCTTTCCACCCAATGGTTGGCTGGAAGAAATTGCATTTGCAATAAGCCCGCCTTTGAGCTCATTTATGTATTTACTTTATGTCTTCTTTGTATGTTATTTTTGTGTAAATGGTGCAATAAAGTGTTGATCTATCTATCGATCTAATCAGGTTTCTCTGCAACTGACTGGACCTACTTTATCTATACTACGTACGTATATAGGTCCCAAGGGCGCGGTCATGAATCTCGGACCACTTACCGTGAATGAGACAATTAGCCCGTACAGCGCTGATTGTGGTCTATGGCAGCTTGATTGTAGACATGGCCATTACTGATGCAGACGAAGGTACAGTCAGATTTAGAAGTAATTAGATAGAACAATATGGTCAGATGACATTGTCTGCGTAACGGGAAAGCGATGGACGAGACTGGCACAGGACTGGAGTAAGGGCGTGAAAAAAGGGCTATGTCCAGCAGTGGGCTAATAAAGGCTGAAAATAGATAGATAAATATAAATAGAACTAAATTTTACTACGCTGATTGTAATTAAATCCTCTATGACAGCTTGTTCATAGACATGGACTTATTGATGCGGACGGTTGTACTGTGAGTTAAATAACGTAAATTTACCCTAAAATCTTTATCAGAATATTTTTATCAGTTTTTTAAAGAATCTACTAATAAATCAGCTTTACATAAAAACATAGATCGATATGACTGAAAATAAAGGATTATGAAGGAGAAGACATTTTGTGCATTTAGATTTTTACCATAAACTTGATTACAAAATATTATCAGCAACACGTTTCGTCAAAAATCTTCACAAATAATTATCAGCAACATGCTTCGTCAAAAACTCCATAGAAATATATAAGCAACACGCTTCGTCAAAAAGTTTACAGAAAACATCCGCAATAAGCTTCGTCCTAATAAGCTTTTTACCATTAACTTGGTTATTAATTTTTTTTTAGAAAAGATATCATAGAAATTTTATTGATATTTATTTAGGACTACAACTTTTTTTCTATGTGAGCTCAGCCTAGAGAAAATTCTCTTCAATAAATTGTGCAATATTGAGCTTTCCTTTCAACTGCCATCGCTTAATAAAAGCTTGTCGCCGTTCCGTTTTCTGCATTTTTCAGCGCGCATTATGCACACTCACGTCGGCGGTAATGAAGTGGTCGGTGTTCGCGGCGTTACGTAACACGGAACGTGGAGTGGACACGCGACAAATACTAACCCATTTTGAGAAAAACGGAACGGTGTGATCTATGTACATGTTAGAAAATTTATATCCGTGTTCTTTATAAATTCTAACTAATATTATAAATGGGAAAGTAAGTTTGTTTATTTATTTGTTTGTTAGCTCTTGACGCTTTATATACTGAACCAATCTTCCTGAAATTTTGCATACACATAAGTAGAAGTACTGAGAATTAAATAATTTAGTGAAAGGTACCCTTCATTCAGGGAAAATAAAGCGAGCGAAGCCGTGGCCAAAATATAGTAGGTAAAAATAAAATTATCTTTATTACTGTATGGTTACGAGCAATATCGAAATTGTTCTAGATAGAGATATTTTTGTACACATTTTCTCAACCTTTATCCTAATTTCTCTTCATTGCGTTGTCTTTTCTCTGTAATAAAAACGAATTGTAGAACAAACACAGGTATAGCTCTTACTTACAGTCTTATAAACTATTCCAATAGATTTCAATTTATTTTACACTCGAGATTCCTTTAAGGTAACTAGTTTTTTCTCGCTGCTTTGACTGCTTGCATCTTGTTCTTTTTCTTCACATGAGCTTATCCATTTCGATACAAATTTCCATTAAATGCAAGACATGAAAATGTATGAGATATTAGCGTTTCGCCTACAGAAATTAAATTAGATACCTACCTTAAATAAAGATTAAATTTAAATAGAGCAGAAGTCTGCATAATAAGCTATAGGTATATTATATTCAAAGGATTCACAATAAGATAATTAAGAACATTTAAACTGATGTTATAAGATAACCCGACGAGAAAGAAAAGTCTAAACAGAATGATGTTGAGTTGAAAAAATACTTTAATTTAGAAACTGTCTGATAGCAACAGTTTAATTGTCTTTTTTATCAAGTCGCTAAAGATAAATAAGGATAAGGAAATTCCATTTATTTTTAGAGTTTGCGTAAATTGTACAGTTAGATTCAGATAAACTTAACCCACCTATCTCAGGTATCTCTACACCTGACTGTACCTGTTGATAGAACCAACCAACCTCTTTATTGCACATACACACAAGAAAAATACAAAACATAGTGAAACAAAAAGAGAGGCGTACAATGGCGAACTTATCCCAAAAAGGGATTTTTTCCAGTCAACCAAGTGTTTGAAAGGAATATTTGAATGAAATAAGAAGGGAAGCGTAAGGCAAAAATAAGAAAAAGAATAGAAGTAGGTATATCATATATTTATTTTCAGAATATGTTTTCGTGGGTAGTTAATAAAATAGTTTCCTAGTTATAGGGAAAGGTGGCTATATGCTACCTTTGTTCTATAGGTAAGCTTTTAGTCTCTTAGCCTCCTAGCCTTTAATCCAAAGTTACTAGCATATAGTATTACATAATCTGTGCTAAGGTCGAGGCTAAATCAGAAAAATAAAATAAAACATGTTTTCTTTTTCTGATTTAACTGACTCTTATTAATGGTAATCCTACTAATATTATAAATACGAAAGTTTGGATGTGAGTTTGTGAATTTATGAGTATGTTTGTTACTCAATCACGCAAAATCTATTGGACGAATTTTGATGAAATTTAGTATACGGGTATAAAAATACCGGGATTAGCACATACCACATTTTATCCCGAAATTACTACGGGAGCGAAGCCACGGTATAGTTATAAATTATTTTACTTTTGGCTAGCTCTGACCCAACCATTCACAAACACTCATTTTATATGGAAGCAGTATTAGTACATATGCAAAATACTCCTAATTCCTTTAATAAATAGACTTGGACGATAAATATCTTTAATGATATCATGGAATCCTTCCCACAAAGGCCATTTTGCACCAAACACACCCAGTACTTTATTAAAATTGAAGAGGGTCTGTCAATAAAACTTGGAATGTATTGGGCTAAGCACCCAAAGTTATGGAAATTGCGCGTCTTTGAATTTATTGGTGTTATTGTAGAGGTCATAGTCCAATATTACTGTACAGAATATCTATAAATATCATTATTAAAATTAACAACTAAATGACTTATCATCATTCAAATTCAAAAGATAAATTAACACTTCTTTCTTCTTCTCTACGTGCCTATTCATTACTGAATGTTGGCAGTCAGCTCCTTAAATTTAGCCTTGTTCAAAGCCAGTCTGAACAGTTGTTCCACTGTTTTGATTCCCGTCCACTCTCTGATGTTCCTGAGCCAAGACATCTACCGTCCTCCCACTCTACGCTTTCCAGCAATAAATAAATAAAAGCTTAATCAATGAAAGGAATAAAATATTGAACAGGTTATTGTAATTCATCATCAGGATTTGCTCAAAAAGATTTTAAATGCACGTAACATATCTAAAACTTATCTTAGAAATAAATAAAACGAGTAAGTTAGGTTCTTGAAAGCTTTGAATTACTAATCGATTGGTATAATTATTAATTAAGGAAGAAAAAGGCTGTAATTTCCTTGAATGGAAATGTATTAAATATCCAAGAATTTCATTCGATTAATGGCTGCGACATAATAGATACTAACACAATTATAACTAATATTATAAATGCGAAAGTGAGTTTGTTTTGTTACCTCTTCACGCTTTATCTACTGAACCAATCTTCCTGAAATTTCGCATACACATAGCTGGAAGTACGGAGAAGGACATAGGGTACCTTTCATCCCGGAAAAAAGCACTGTTCCCGTGGGAAATTCACGCGGGCGAAGCCGCGAGCGAAAGCTAGTATTCTATATTTAATTCGTATAATATTATGTAGTTAGTGACAAAGACAACACAATTAATTACCCAACAAGAAACTTGCATCTAACAAGCGCAGCAAACACATGTAATTACTGTAATTTACTATCCTCTGCTCTATGGTACACTGTTTCATAAGCTACTTTTTTAACTCTAGGGTATTCATTTACTATTCTTACAGTTTGCTCGAGCTTTATATTAATGAAAATGTGTTTTCTAAATGCTGATCTCCTGAAACAAAGGGTATGGATATAAATGCATTAGCATTTTCAGGCATATGTAGTATTATGTATGTCGGAGCGTTTACATTAGTTAAATTAGCTGTGGTTTATTTTAATGGTTTAAACAGTTTTCAAGATGGTAGGTACTCGTCGGAAATGTGTCAAAGTGACAATGTCACTTGTGTCACCCCCTCTTTGTAATAAATAAACGTGCGACCGTTATGACATTATAGCGAGGCAGTCTTATTTGTGGCGCGGTGCGTTGCGGACGTGTCGTCCGGTTGTGTTGAATTATCTGTAGCTTGGTAGTCAGTGTCAAAATAGTGTTATTGTTGTGTTACTTAGTGCGTTAACGATGTGACTATGTGCGATGGTGTTATCAGCGCGATATTGGAGATCTTAGTTAGTACGTTCCATTCAGTAGAACTCACTGGTTGAAATGGATTGATCCGTGCGTGGTGGGGCACTGTTCCTTGCCATGGGTAGGTTAGGGTTGGACCCTAGCTATGACACATGGACCAAATGAGAGGTTAGTGCTAGATGATTTCTTAATCCGTTAATATCCGATGAATTCCTGGATGCTTTGGGCTGTAACTTGAGATAGGAGTTGTTAACCCTGTCTATTAATAGCTATGCATGTTATTTGGTAATACCCTTATCCTGACATATTATACCTATATTCTAACTGAGTTTAGTACCCACATGTGTTTCCACGTGAACCTGTTATTAAAGTACCTGCGGGTCGATCGCCGTAATTCTATGACGCATTAGTCGAGTGTACGTGCAGTTCACGCATACGCGACGCTCAGCCAAACGTCGGTATCGCCGTAAAATAAAACTACACGTCAACGTCACGTACACTGCACGTCTACTTCACCTACGCGTGAAACCAGCGTATGTTGCCGAGGTGTTGCCGTACGCAAGTTTTGACAATTTTCTTGTCGATTATTCGTTGAGTAATCGATTATTTACACGAATAAAGTTGTTATTACAAGGCTATATCACGCTTAATGACCTAGGATCTAAGTTTATACACAAACAAAACACTTTATTTTGGTCTAAGCATAGTAAAAATGGTATAAAAACGAAAATATTTAACACAAAATGTGGATGTATGGATTTAGTCTCTTTGCATACCCTCCCATGAAGAAAAATGCACTGTTGATTGATGGTTGGTTGAGTTGAGGTTATGTTTGTTTATGTTTAGCGTGTGTTAGGAACACAGTTAAAAGTATATAGGTTATATGTATATTTATATACATATTATGTTATTTAATAAATGACTATAGTTTTATGAATATATTTGTACTTTTACTATATTACTCAATTAATAATGTAGGTAGAGATAGGTAATTCAAATAAAGGAAAGATACAATCAGGTTCAAATGTTTATTATATAATTGAACCCCAATATCAAAGCTAAAGACTACTAGGACTTCGTAACGACCACTGCTGAGAAGAAATCCCGAAAGAAACTCATTAAAACAGTATTGGTCCCTATCATGACATAAGCTATATTCATTACTATAAAAACCCCAGATGGGCCATTTGTATTTCATATAAAATATCATTAAAACACAAAGAACTATTCATATGACAAACAACAGAATAACAGTATAAATTAGAATAACTATATCTACTTAACATAATACATAGTACTTATCTTTATGTCCGTTCACCCCGAGCTCTAATCGAAAAGTGAAGTCAAGAAACTAATGGCCAACGCCTTACAAACTGCCTACCTTACGAATCGAATCGGTACAACAGCCTTTTAAATCAAAACAAGGATCATTAACATTTTAGTCAAACTATTTCCTTATATAAATATGCTTAATTATTAAATTGTTATTTACCAATTAAAAGCTTTAATTAAATACATAAGTACATTTATCATTTAACTATTTGAATCAAACAGGAAGTTCAACCCCATACACATTCGTGGCGCCATGACACCTTTCGATAGCAACAACAACCAACACTAGTTTTATTAATGATATTTAGAGTATTTATATTATAATAAACATAAATAAGTTAACCAATATTTATAGTAAGAATTTAAATATCTAACACGTGCAAGAATTGAATATTTGTATTTCGCTCGGGGTTTTTGTTCGGAGCTATTTTACTTGATATACTAAGTATAAGTATATAACTATTGTACTAGTAAGTTGGCGTTTAATTGGTTTGCCGGCAACTACAAAGATACCATGAGATTGTGTGAGTTTTTACTTTGTAGATTTAATACATCATCATTTAATACTTAATCATTTAATACTTATTTCATAATTTCATATTTTAGACCGAGACATTCAAGACTACCTACGAGGAGGTTGAAGGAGGAAGTGGTGTCTCAAACTGAAAATAATAGTGCACTAGAGGAGTCAAGACAAATGTTATTAAGATTTGCAAAGGCACACAGCTTTTAGCTGGAAGCGAGAAGCAATTGGCAGCTTCTTTGGCCCAAAATGCGGTTGCCCATTCCATGCGGTTAGAAAAGGTAAACTATCATTATTTAAAGTCATGGATGAGAAAAGAAAAAGAGCTTTTGTGATGTAAAGATAGTATACCTACTGCTATTTAAAAATGTATAATTTGCTTACAGAATAAACGTTGCTGCTGTCGTTGTTTCAAAGATGAGCTAACCAAGACCAAAAGAAGTATAGTGTAGAATTTGAGAAGTGAAAACAATAAACAATTTTTAATTAAATTTTAAATTGGTTTTATTAGATTTAATTTAGTCAAAAATGTTTTATTGAAACTTGGCCTTCAAAGAAGGCTCTCGTTCACGCCCAAAACTAAGGCTTGCCTTGCCTCGATACGACGGCGTCGTCGTCGTCGCCGGCGATCTTCCCGATTCGCCAAATCCAACTTTTGCCAACACAAATCGTTCATGTTCAAATTTTGCGCCTGTTAAAGTAAGTAGATAGGTATGAAATTATAAGGTAGAAAAGAACATTACTCGGTGTGTTGTTACATATGATGCTGATTTTTACTATAATTCTGTAGGAAATGATATAAAAGGTACTAACAAGCTTTGCAAAGTTAACTATCCATGTACGTCTGCAATGCGTCAGCAACACTCGATAAACACTGCAAAGTGACATCTCAAAGTGGGGTGTGGCGAATACGTCGACTGTAGCTAGAGTTTACAGCACACCGATTATCACGAGACCGCCTTTAAGCCGCAAGAGTCTGCAGCACGCGACTACACTGAGTTGTAGTGATAATGTGTGTGATATATCTGTCTCTTTTTAGCACAGCATTTAGTGCATATGAAGAAAGAGTACATCCAATATGTCAACAGTTCAACTTACAGCGGCGTTAATCAAAGTGCTGCAGGGTGCTGTCGAGTGTAGCTGGTCGCTGCGACCGGCGGCACCTTGCAGCACCTTGCAGCACCTTGATAGACGCCGGCTTAGGGGTGTATGCAAACACGAAAACAAAACATCGATATATCGATATTTTGCCTTTCTTGGCAGGTACTTACAAACTAGGGACAACCCGTCTGTCTGCTCGCGATAAACTCAAAAACTACTGAACAGATGTTTATGCGGTTTATACTAATGGACTGGGTGGGTCATGTCATAATAAAGGAAAGCTTTGATGTACAATTTTCTCGGGCAAAGCCGTGGGTATAAGCTAGTCGATATATAAATATGTAATTCTATTGCGTTGCATTAAAATGATTTTCTAAAAACCGCAGCAAAATCGGTACAGCCAAACGCCAGATAATCGCGGACAAACATACATACAAAAATTCAGGTCAAACTGAGAACCTCTTTTTTTTGAAGTCGGTTAAAAGTAGCATTTTTAATAATGTTTTTGGTTTTTTATAAGATGTTGTGTATACGTTTATCTTTGTATAGTAAAGTATTTAAAGTATATTTTATAGATTTTCTAAGGTTTCTAGATTGATGGAAATACACTCCTTGAAACTACTACAAAAACAAATTTTACCTACCAAAAAATAAAATAAAAGCTTCTATATAACTAATAATAAACATCGATGTTTTACTACACCCCTAAGTCTCGGTATAGTTAACGGAGGCCGCAGGTCGCAGCGGCTAACGCCGTCTGCTGCTAGCTTAAGGGGATGTAATCCATGATTGCCTAATATTTTATTTCATCGTATTGTTTGGTTTATTATTTTATTTAGGTGAAGTTTATATCACTGATTACAAAATAACACATTAATTTGTTTTTAAAACTGGTATTGCCTTTTGCAACACACTAATCGTCATTATTATGGATTCTTAGCCATTACCATCTCTCTCTTTAGTCGTATTTCCTCATGACTGAGGGTTGTGGTCATTATATGGAATGAAACACACACAACGACTCTCTTTGCAATTTTAATGGAGTGGTTTGCCATTGCCTTCTCCATTTCACACACTAGCTGATTATCATCAACCAGAGTGCAGGTTTCCTCACGATGTTTTCCTTCACCGGAAGCAAGTGGTGGTCGATGAAAACTAACATGAGTTAGATTGGTATACAAAGCCATGTAACCCGGGCAGGATTCGAACCTGGGATTTTGCATCCACAGGCGGGCGCCCCACCAGTCGGCCACCACCGTTTCAGCCATTACCATAAGTATTAAAAAATAGAATACTATTAGCCTGATGCGATTACCACCAGTAATTATTGTTTAAATCAAATATCACCTAATTTCTTTCGATATTTTTAACTTTGCACGCATTCCATGCAGATGATTTAAAAAAAGGCTTCAAAAAATCAGAAATAATCTAAAACGCGGCGCCTTAAGTTTGCGACAGTCTGCGTTCCTTTGTAGAAAGCCGCTTCTCGTAATAACTTTTTTGTGAATTTACTTTTTGTGGAGTTGTTGTGACAATATGTCTATCTCTTTTTAGCTCTTTTAAGACGAAAGAGTGCACTCTTTCGTCTTAAAAGAGTTAACAGTTTGTTACCAGTCAGTTTGTAACCAATTTGTTAACAGTTTGACTTAAAATCTGTCGAGAATCCGAGACGCCGCAAAGCCACTCCGCACTCGCCGCTCTTTCCCCTCAACGTTACGCTGATATCGACGTTACAAGAGACCATTCTCAACGGTTTTCATATAATTTTGTGTCCTACGTGACGTGTAGCTCGTCGCTGCGTAAACGCGAGAACGCGGCATCATTTGGCATTTCTGAAACGTTAAAATTTAGCGCGATACCGTTTCAGTGCGTGTTCGTGCGATACAAGAAACGCGTAGGTCACGGGGCGATACGGCGGTGCGCTGCGTTTAGGTGAGCCAGGGTGAGCCTGACGCGAGTGTGACGTGTATGTCATTATTTGATTACGGCAATACGAAATCGATCGTTAAGACGCAAACGCACTCCAAGACGCGCTGCATAAAATTACGGCGATCGGCCCGACAGTACCGTTTTACTTACCGCTCTGGTTATCCATTTCTGAGCTCGGCCTCCCTGAACCCATGATCATATTCTGATGATTCTGTTGTTGTGATGTGTGTAATTCTGACATGTAGTTTTATACATAGGAACTTAATTTTACGCCTTTCCACGGGGTCAGGCAGAGAGAATGATTACATCTTGCTACGATGTTAACGATTAACGATTTAACGATTCTCCTTAACGATTTGTTTCGTTTCTTCCACATTCATTAGGTAGGATATTATAAATTTTATCATATATATGCTCAATAGTTGAAGGGTCGCAATTTACAAATACCTACCTATTTAATATATCAACATACTACTTTTGGTCTCATGTCATTTGACATAATTATGACAGTTTTCCAATCCGCACAACATATATTTCGTCTTCAACACAGAAATATTTTTTTTTTAAATATAAGCAGAAGAAACACAAATTTCACACACACTCTGATGATATTTGACAATATTTGCATCCTGTTCACGATAAGGACTGTCACATAACTCTGTCCCTTATTTCCTTAGCATTGCAATGTATTGCAACACGAACCACTACACTGAAAGATTTATCATCCAAGCCGGATTTTTCATGCGAAATGATCCTTAACTGTGATATTTGTTGTGTTGTCACAGTTGTCATAAATATTTAAAATTATTTTTTACTGTTTTGTGCTTTTAAACTCAATAGAAATGATAAAATGCAACGTGTACAATAAGTGGAAGTGTTTCATAAAAAAATATTCGTGGAATATCGTTCCTTCGGTAAGCAATACATGTTTTTTGACGTGCCTAATGATAATATACAATTTCGTGCTATTTTTGAAACAATAACCATTATTAGACTTTTGAATGCTATTTATCAGCAATATCATTATTTATTTTATAAAGTAGTGTATTAATTATAACCATTTCATAAGAAATACTACAAGTAATTTAATAATTTCGTAAATAGCATAGATCATTTGACAGATCCAGTTTTGTTTACTATGGCTGGGCCGAATCAAGGCAAATATACGAATTTAGTACCTATTCTATAAAAATCTCAGGAATTCTTTCTTGAAGATTAAAATGCACATTTTATAAAAATACTGACAGTGAATTTTATTTCAGGACAAGGAAAATATGCCAGAAAATAATACCTCAAGAAAGAGAACTGTTATGGGGAGTATTTCTCTTACGTACTACGAGTACCAGGACAGTGAATGGACGCCAGCAACCATTAACATCATTGCAATGTTTCATTGCACGTGATTTTTAATAATTTAAAATAAATTTTATTGATTTAATGACTAGTATTTTTTCCCAAAAGGGATAGAATTTCCCATCGTAAAAAGCTGATGCAGATCCGTCCGCATACCGCGCACGGCTTAAGATTCAGCGTCTCAAATTTTCGGGTTTGCTACACTGTACCGAATATAATTAATTATCTTAGATCCGACCCTGTATTCTGTCGTTGTGTGAATAATAATCTGAGTGTGTGTTTTTGCCATGCAATTTCAAATGACATGTTCAGTCTGCTTACTATTATTATATGTCTGTGGTCTTCAACAATTTCTGAATTGGTTGCCTGGAAAAAAAATCTTACAGCAATAAGGCCGCCTTTTGCGCATCTTCCTCTCTTTTTTTAGTTTTAAGTTACGAGTACTTTATGTATCTGTACCATGTGATTACTTGTGTGCAAATAAAGTGTTAGATAAGTATGTTAATAGTTTGTATAGTTCTCAATTTCTCGAGATATCTCACGAGATTGATATAGAGTAACAGTTTTTTTAATCTGACGATAAAATAAATCTCTTTAATATGAGCTACATTTAACAATAGACTAGATTTTGAAATTTATTCCAGAAATTATGCTAGAAGTTTGATTTTCTTTTATCATTCACAAACTGACAGTATTTAGACAAAAAATATGAAATATAATTTTCCTCCAGTTGGCTGTTAACCTACTTAAATTAAGTCTAAGAAGTGGGGGAACTTCTGTTGACTTTTAGTTTGCGGCGTGTACAGAGGAGTTCAAATTCCGTGGTCTACGGTATTCGTGAGGTATCGTACTTCCAAGTTATTACGTAGTCTTTGCGTCTTGTTTTAATTTTATTATCAAGACAATTCCAATATTTATTTTAATTTCTGAATTTCGTAGTTTTAAAGTGTTTTCGTTAAAATCACTTGACTGTTCTAGCAAACTAAATGCTAAACTAACTTAGTACTAAGGCAGTTAATTGTTTTTTTACTATTTTCAGCTCTAAATAATTATTGCAACATTTTCCGAAATATAAAAAAAAACCTTTATATTTTTTTTTTATTATTAAAGATGGGTTTGCTCTTGACCACAATCTTGCCCGAGGACAGAGACGAGGTCTACTATGTTAGCGAGCTTTTATTCTTGTTGTCCAATTTGACGTTTTATTTAAAGCACATAACATCAGTATTCGCTACGAAATCAATTTCATGACTATAACTAAAACTATATATTGACTTACTAAGTATAAAAGACTTATAATATAAGACTAAAATTTGAACCTAATCAGTGTAACAAATTCCTGGAATCCCTAAAAAGGGCCTTCCTACAATGACAATCTCATAAAATATTTACGAGTTATAAGTAGATCCAAAGAAAAAATAAAAAATATAATCGAAATAGACGTAATGTGATAAAGGCCATGAATCCGTGTTAATCTTATCCAGTAAAAAGCTGAAACGAGGCTAGCACTATTACGAAAAATGTATAGATCCAATGAAAGAATATAATCGAAGTGGACGTAGTGTGATAAATCCCGGGCATCAGCCCTAACGAGCCCCCTCGGGATTTATTGGTGATTTAGGGGAGGCTAATGAATTAAGCGTCCTAACATTAGTACAGTTAAAACAAACGATTTTTTCCTTCAGAATTACTATGGATTATACGGACGTTTATTGCGCCAGGGCGCGACGCGGTCTTGAACTAAATTTTAAAACATTTTATAAAATTATTGCCTATATTTTTCCCTATAATACTCCTAGTCTACTTCTAACTATAAAATATTTAGTGATAAGACGTAGATACGAAAATAAAATGTCTGATACTTAATAATAACATTGGAATTTATTTATAAAATCCTAACTAATATTATAAATGCGAAAGTGAGTTTGTTTATTGGTTTGCTTGTTACCTCTTCATGCTTTATCTACTGAACCAATCTTTCTGAAATTTATACGCATACAAAAAGCAGGAAGTACGGAGCCTTCTCCGTACTTCCTGCTTTGTGTTGTAACAGTGCTTTTCCCGTGGGAAAATTACGCGGGCGAAGCGAACCGTGCGTTTTTTTGGGATGATCCTGATGAGTCCCTATGTCCTTCTCACTGAGAAGGACATAGGGTAGAAGTACTGACTTCTAACTATGTGTATGCTTAAATTTCAGGAACATTGGTTCAGTAGATAAAGCGTAAAGAGGTAACAAACAAACTCACTTTCGCATTTAAAATATTAGTTAGGATAAGAAATATAATATTTACAACAAATATATAAAAAAAACTCAATTTCGCATTTATAATATTAGTTATGTTATGTGTGTAAGCTAAGAAGTTTTCTGCCCGCTAGATCTCTCGTATGTTTCCAAATGTTTCTTTCGGACAGAAAGAAAGCCCTTGAGCGCTAAAAGCCGTGTTTCGTTTAATTTAATTTAAATAGAATTAAAGTGTTTGAGCAACGATTTTTGTGTCTGGAATTATTTCCGAAAAAATTCTAAGAAAATTAATTTGGTAGCTTGTGTGTTCAATCAAATTAGTAAATGTTTGAGACTTCTTAGCGAGAATATGGCTTCAGTAATGAAAATTAAACGCAGAAAGCTGCAAATTCAAAATAATACCTATATAACTTTGACAAAAAATGATTTAAATGTTTAATGGATTTGGAATAGGTAGAAGAATAATATGGATGAATGTCAAAGACAGTAGGTATATAAGTTAAGAGCAATTCAAGTGAAATGAACAATGACACATCAAAACAAAGAAATCTAAATGCATACCGACGTAACATAAAAAAGGTACAATACAGGGTAAAGAAAATAAAGAGTGAAAGAAAGTGCCTTTGACAGAACATGAAATTGCAGAATTTTAAAGTGGCAATCAATCTACGTGTAGGTTTATACTTACAAGTGATTGCTTGACTTCTATGATATAATGAATTATTATAGTGTAATGAATTCTAGAAAGTAGTCAACTAAGCTACCATAATTTCCAAATAAACAAAGATTTATCAGAGAACAAAATTTAAACCAACAATTATTTAGAATTAACCGAAATATTCAATGTTCGGGGCAGAATAACGTGTTAGTATACAAAACCCGGTTTATCTGAACGCCCGGCTCCCGCGGGATTACCCGGATACGACCCGGTTATTCGGTCCATCGGGCCTGTGCCTTTTATTTTGCTTTATTTCTACTACCCTGTAATAATATTTTTGTTGCTAAATTAGCTGGAATTAAAGATTTCGGATTTCTCATTTGTCATTTTCTTCTTGAAGTAACTGGGTACATTTTAGGAAAACTGTTGGTTAATTTTTTTTGCTAAGTAGACACACTAAGCTCTGAAGCTGGTAGGTCTACCTATATATTAAATTTATGTTCAATTTATGTACGTAGGTACTTAGAAACATTGTTTTATGCTTCAATGGGCGTTTCTTCTATGCCTATTCGTTTCAAGAAACAAAAAATATTTTGCATGAAATGAAATATCCTTATTTGTCGGCTAATAGGGTTACAGAGCCTTTATTCTTTGATCTTAAAATATGCTATCATTATCAAATATGTTGGCTTTATTGAAATGAAAAGCGAAGGGTTCAATGTTAACTGGTCACATTGATCTGAAGACTGCGGTAAGGCTGATTAGTTTATACTTAAAGAGAATACAAAATTCAAGTTTGTTCTTCAAAATCGACAATAAAGTACTTATCAGGTTTTATCATATTATGTACTAGCTGTCGCCCGCGGCTTCGCCCGCGTGAGTTTCGCTTAGATGAAAAATCTCTCTTGGAGCTTTTCATCAGATGTTCCAGATCTTCAATTTTTATACGTCAGCAGAAAATGCTCATCAGGTTGAACGATTTTTGCTAAGGCGCCATTTCCATATATGTTATAG
The DNA here is from genome assembly GCA_018467065.1 of Ephestia elutella. Taxonomy (NCBI): domain Eukaryota; kingdom Metazoa; phylum Arthropoda; class Insecta; order Lepidoptera; family Pyralidae; genus Ephestia; species Ephestia elutella. The sequence continues at coordinate 15,197,250 of CM031585.1, read as the reverse complement.
AGTAGCTGGTCTCTTGGAGCTTTTCATCAGATGTTCCAGATCTTCAATTTTTATACGTCGGCAGAAAATGCTCATCAGGTTGAACGATTTTTGTTAAGGCACCATTTCCATATTACTTATAGTTTAGCTGTTCCGTTATGGTTCTTCATCAGGTGTTCCAGTTTTCAAAATGAATTATAGCCTATATGTTGCTCAGGCTTAATAGCTATACAACAAAAAAAGTTTCATTCAAATCCGTCCAGTAGTTTTTGCGTGAAACGCGTACATACATACATACAGACAGACAGACAGACAGACAGACAGACAGACAAGAAATTCCAAAAAATTTTTTTTGCTTTCTATTGTTCTTTTTAGGTCTCCCTCTATCCATTTCAGTCAAAAATATTAAATGTACAGACAAAATATTTTTACTGTTTTATTACATCGATACCGGAAGTATCACTTAGCGTAAAGGACAAATCAAGATTTTACAGGAAAGCCAAAAAACATTTTTTTTTCTCTTATTTTGCCTATAACTTTTTAGGAAATTGTCCGATTTTATTGGTGTCTAGGGCAAAGTTTCTTAGATTTGGCCATTCTTTCTTATTATAAAACTTTAGTTTATAAAAACCAAGCAGATTAGTAGATAGCGTGTCCCTTACATTAAAAAAAAAAACACAACTTGTCCTTTACAATACTGAATTTTCTACGCAACGTCATACAAAATGTGGTAAACGGCAAGTATCTAAGAAGGATATTTGTTATTTTACTGTTAAGGAGTTGTTTTTGTGTTAAAAAATTATGTTTTAAACCTATTATTACTAATATAGGACTATTTTATAGTTTAATAATAAAACAACTTGATGATTATATTGAAAAAATAGTACCTATTTATTGTTTAAGTTTAACAATCAGTTGTGCTCCTACAGCCGAACCAAGCGCACGCATCCACAAATCGTCTTGTTAAAACAGAAAAAAACTTATCTTCTATTTAACCAATGAACTCAAAAATCAACTAACTTCTTCTTCTTCCCATTTTAATTGGGGTCGGCTCTCCTAACCACTTTTCAAACCAAACCACCAAAAATCAAGTAACATTCTTGTTTATTAATAAACAGCATTATTTTAATAAATCTGTCAAAGATAGATTACCTAGGCTTTTATAAGCATATCAAATCAAGTATTATAATTTATCAGTCTTAGAAATCAGTACGGTTCCCTTATTATTTTAAAAAAGTATTATAACATACCACAATAAAAACAGTTATCTTTCTATTTAAATCACATAATGGTATGGTTATTATAAACAATATTTTTGAGATCTAAGTAATAGATTAAAAATAATTTAACAAACAGAGGATTGGTCGTACTCTGTATTTATACCTCTACATAAGAAAGGGTCGACAAACAAATGCAACAATTACAGATTGATATCATTAATATCTCATGCAAGTAAGGTGATGCTACATATTTTGAATAGACGACTGCAAGCTTTTATTTCACCGCAAATAGCACCAGAACAAGCAGGTTTTGTAAAAGGCAGAGGCACACGCGAACAAATCCTAATACTGCGTCAGACCATTGAAAAAGCCCGAGAATTTAACACTCCTCTCTTTATTTGCTTTGTGGACTTTCACAAGGCTTTTGACACAGTATTATGGGAGAAGTTATGGAACATTTTAACCGAGATGGGCGTACCTCAACACCTTATTGGTATAATCAGGCGTTTGTATGAGGATGGTGCTGCGTCGGTTAAGGTAAATAGCGTTTTGTCAAACAGTTTCAAGACGGCATCTGGTGTTCGACAAGGGTGTATTCTGTCACCACTTCTGTTTAACTGTTATACAGAATATATAATGCCGATTGTCCTAGAGGGATGGAACAAGGGTGTATCAGTTGGCGGCCAAATAATAAGTAACCTACGCTATGCCGATGATACTACACTTCTTGCACAAACCGAAGAAGACATATCAGAGTTGCTGTCTCGTTTGGAAGTAACCAGCCTCCAATTTGGACTCACTATTAATCGTACCAAAACCAAAATGATGATAGAGGACAGAGTTGGAGACAATCGACCAGAGCTGACATCCAAATTGCCAAGTCGTGCCAAGTTATATCTATCTTGGGGCCACTATTTCTAATAGGGGGGGGAGGGGGGGGGGCTGTAGTGATGAGATCAAAAGACGATGTGCCATAACAAGATCTGCTGTATAGAGGCTGGGGAAGATCTGGAAGGACAGAAGGATAACCAAGAAAACAAAGGTTCGCCTCATGAAATGCCTTGTCTTTCCAATCCTCCTCTATGGCGCTGAAACTTGGTCACTGAAGCTGCAAGACCGTCGCAAAATTGACGCACTTGAAATGTGGTGCTGGAGACGGCTACTGAAGATCCCGTGGACCGCTTCCCGCACTAACATCTCAATACTCAAGGAACTTAATATACAAGAAAGACTTTCGTCGACTGTGCAGTTACGAATACTTAAGTTCTTTGGGCACATTTCTAGAAAGGAGTCGTCGATGGAGAGACTTTTAGTACAAGTGAATAATATAATAACATACTTTCACCATGGGGTGTCGCTAAAACTTTTTGAAGATCAAAGCTTGCGACGACTAATGTATCATCTGGCGCATAATTTATCTCCATCATTTTCATACATAATTTGACTTAGATTAAGACAGAAACACTTTCCAATTCTTATTTTTCTTTAGCATACACCATGCGCGTAACGTTACGTATGACAGGCTCTGAGTGGCAATGGCAAATAGTTCGTGTCGCGTCGTGTTTGCACACCTCCCTGTTCCCGCAGCCCGCACCCGTTCCGTACTGTTTTAAAACGGTGAAAATTGCGAAATATTTTTAATGAAACAGCAATTTGATGTATCTGGCATGCGACGATCTTAGTGTAGAATTTAAGAAACATTTAAATTAGATTTTAAATTTGCTTATTTAATACTACTTTAACGTATCTTACTTAATTATTTAAGATACTAAATGAGCAATTTAGGGTAAGGGGCAAACAATCTTTGATATTTTAAATCATTTTAACGTAAGGGACTAGTCTGAATATGTACTTTTGTGCGAAATGAAGTATGGTACAGTTTAATAAAACTTTATGAATTTTAATATATTGTAAGTGTCAAATAAATGTTTTAAGGCTACTTACTTTATTCTGCTTGATAGAAAAGAATATTGATATCTGTTACATCAATATTTTTGGCAAAAATCGTTCTAGACAGCCTGGAAATAAGTAAAGTAAGGGACATTTTTTTCACGATAGAAGAATTCTACTTACACCAATCGATAGAGCAGAAAATTCTGAATCCGAATATTTATATAACTCATTTTGGCCAAAATGTCCCTTACGCTAAGTGATACTTCCAGTATCGAATGTATAGATAATGTCCCACTGATAGAAATAGTCAGTATTTAACAGTATAAATTCGCTTGGATCTAGTGCGTTGATCCTACAGGCATTGTCTACTGCCGCAAGATCGTCAAACAATAATATTATTATATTTCGCCCTTTAAAAAATAATAATCAAATTATTTGCACCAAAAAAATCGGACCTATTGAGGATGTTAAAAATCACTGAGAATTTTAGCACCTCAATAGGTATGGAGATAAGTGTGCGGTCATGCATGTGGAAAGAGGCAGAGTTGTAAACTCTGATGGTTTACAACTAACTCTCTGAGATGATGACTCTCAGATCCCTCTCCGAAGTTGAAACTTACAAATACCTTGGTATGCCAGAGTCTTTGGGTATATCAGATGGGGACATAAAACAATCAGTGAGGCGTTTCTTTGGCCGACTGAAAAAAGTACTGAAAAGTGTTTTATCAGGAGGCAACAAGGTGCGCGCCTTCAATGGTTGGGTTATGCCTTTGTTGATATACACCTTTGGCATACTAAAGTGGACTCAGACCGAGCTTGACGCCTTGGATGTTAAAGTCAGAAAACTGTTAACGACGTACCGCATGTATCATCCACGATCATCGGTCATGAGATTGTATATCCCTCGGAAGTGTGGGGGTCGTGGATTTTTAAACGCAAAGAACCTACACAACCGAGAAGTATGCAATCTCAGGAAATACTTTCTCAGCCGTGAAAGTGGCTTACACCGCGACGTCGTAACAGTTGATAATGGCTTTACACCGCTATCCATGGCAAACAGGAATTGGCGCAAACCGCAGGTGCTTACTACCCCTCTGGGTAGTAAGCACCTGCATCCGCATTTACGTTTGGAAGAGCAAGGAGCTTCACGGGTGGTTCTGCAGGGTCCTTCATAGTCCTGATGTGGACCTGCTCGCGTCGGTGGCCTGGTTACTTTTCGGTGACCTTTTTGGGGAAACCGAAGGTTTTGCCTGTGCAATCATGGACGAAGTTATCAAGACGAATAACTACCGGAAATATATCCTGAAGGATGGTACGGTTGACATTTGTCGAGCATGCCACCGTCCCGGTGAGTCACTCAGGCATATAGTTTCCAGTTGTTCTTATCTTGCTAATGGCGAGTATTTGCACAGACACAACCAAGTAGCTAGGATTATATACCAGCAACTTGCCCTTAAAGGCCCTTACGGCCTTGTGAGCTCTGAGGTACCGTACTATAAATATGCACCAGCGCCAGTTCTTGAAAGTGGTCATGTCACGCTCTATTGGGACCGTTCATTTATCACAGACAGGACTATTGTTGCCAATAGGTATGATATTGTGATTATTGATCGGGAGACGAGCCGTGCAATCCTCGTTGATGTCACCATTCCTCATGATGAGAAGACCATTCCTCGTAAAGGCCGAGAAAGAGAAACTTTCAAAGTACTTGGACTTGACCACGAGGTTACCGCCATGTGGCGTGTTGACTCAACGATTATTGTTCCGATAGTCGTTAGTGTGAACGTACTTATAGCGAAGAGTCTCGATCGTCATCTAGAGAGACTCTCGCTCGGCAGTTGGGTCAAGAGTCAGATTCAGAAGGTGGTACTCTTGGACACGGCCCGCATTGTGAGGAGATTCCTCTCGCTGGAGCCCTGACCACCGGTAGCTTGGGTCTTTGCTCCGCTACCGAAGGGTTCCCCTTTTTTTATATTTTAAAATGTTTTTTTTTTTAATATATTTTATATTAAAAAATGTAAAAAAAGAGATAACAAATAAATGAATTAATAATAATCATAAAATAGATTTGTATAACTATTATGTGCAATATTGTGCAACGATCAATTAATCGTTTGTTACGCGATTCTTATTATTCGAGATCCATTAGCATTTGTTTTCAATGTGATAAATAAGATCATCATTAATATGAAATTTAATTTGGCACGAGTGAGTAGTCTCTTTCCATTTTCCATTAATTTCTTTAAACTACACGAGACGCTCACTTTTTCCTTTATTTGCATTATGTAACTCTGGTTTTCCTGGGCCTCTTTCTTCAGAATGAAGACTACATTTTGCCTCAACCGTGCTACAGTCGTTAAAAAAATGTTCTCATTTACAACCGGTATTCCGTAATGGATATTACAAAATGTAAATTTGCCAAACATTAGCAAACTCCCACCAACCCGCAACCAAATAGGCCAATTACGACCGCAGAATCGATTCTAAAATCGAGTTTAACTATGAAATATCGATACCACACCGGAGAGGGCAAATGAAATCGGCAAGTGGCCGACAATCGGTAGGGTGGAGCTCATTTGGGAAGGATTAAGAATTAATTCGAGGGAGAATGGAATGGATGCGCGATTAATTTCTCCTGAGAGCCAGGTGCCATTGATGTCATATAAAAGAATAGAGGTGACTGCGGTCCTGACTGTTGTTCAATCTCTGGGAGTAGTTTCATGTAAAGGATTTGAAATGTATAATAAGAAACCGAAGGCGCGCGCGCCATTTGATTTGTCAATTACGCACGATGATAGTATCGGATGTTACACAATTACTGGAAGGCTCACTTGCTGTGATGTAACATTTAGCTTATTTTATATCAGTTTTTAAATTCGACATTTAATTTAGAAATACATTAGTAATTACATTAGTAATTACATTAGAAATACATAGTACTTGTCGTTTCTTTCCATTTAGCTCATCGTCGAAACGTCTCGTTTTGCTAGAAATCTGCGGATGAGTCGGATTAGGCGGTTCAATTCCATCGAATCGAATTTTAATTAGATTACCTGAATTCCAGAATTTTGTCTCTAATTTTAAAAGTTCGTTACGAAAGTTGTTAATTAAACGTATTTTCACGTTAACCCTTTTTTGCGGAAATGGTTATGAAAAAAAGGTCAATTTTCCTAAAGTTAATCCTTTAATGACGAAGAGACCGCGTCGTATATTGCGTCTGTTGTTAATCAATTGTTATCTAATGGTGTTACAATAGTAATGCTAACATAGTTGTTACTATTCAGACCCTATTACGAATAATGTCAGCAAAATCGAGACCTTGGTCAGAAAAAATCAGAAATGTTATTACCAAATACTTACTACAGTTGGGACTCTAGTTATGTCTTGTTAAGAGACAAAAACGATAGAATATAATTTGAATATTATGTATACAGACATCCGTTTTATAGCGTACCTGTCTTTATCTCCAAGGATTACCCACAATGTTCACTTGTAACCGTGCTAATAATTTATTTCCATAAATTTTATTCCTAAAAACAGGAAGAAAATAAATGCAAATGTAAATTGTTTTCTTTCGCATTATATTAACACCATCGTTAAACGGCTATACATTGTTCTTATCTGTCACTTCATAGGTACTAAAGGGGTTTTACGTGCATTAATTACGAAGTTTACCCTTTCTGTCCTTTTTGGTCCTAATTATTTGAACAAACTTACACCTCCGAAACTTAAGCCTCTCTGAGGCCCTATATAACTGGAAGCCGTTAGCCTCAATTCATGGAAAATTATTTCACTTTCATTATTTTAAATTAAAATTAAAGGGGTCTGTTTTTGGAATGATTACGATTAAACTGGGAGAGTAAAATTATTTAAGGTGGAATTTTGTTAAATTACGAAATAAACTTAATTAACGATTGGATTATTAAATATTTTTTGCAAGAATATAAATGACTAAACAGAATGGGTATAGAAAAAACCATATCAGCGATTAACATGGTTACAAACTATTCTAAATTACGCCAGGTAACCTGACATGCCGATACCTTGACTTATTAAAATGATCTTAGCACATAAATAAACAAATTTAATGCAATAGTTTGAACAAATGTATACTCTACTAGCTGTTACCCGCGGCTTCGCCCGCGTGAGTTTCGCTTAGATGAAAAATCTTTTTGTGTTCCAAACTGTAGTAACCTTAACTGCAGTACTCAAAATTTGAGCCATTTGGGTATCCCGTGTCCCGCGGGAATAATTGTTGATGAACGGGTACAGACGTTCCTGATCTTCAATATTTATACGTCAATAGAAAATGCTCATCAGGTTGAACGACTTTTGCTATGGCGCCATTTCCATATATGTAATAGTGTAGCTGGTCTCTTGGAGTTCTTCATCAGATGGCCCTGATCTTCGATTTTTATACGTCAACAGAAAATGCTCGTCAGATTGATAAACTTTTGCAAAGGTACCATTTTCATATTTCTTATTGTTTAGCTGTTCTGTTATGGTTCTTCATCAGGTGTTCTAGTTTTCAAAATCAATTATAGCCTATATGTTGCCCAGGCTTAATAGCTATACAACAAAAAAAGTTTCATTCAAATCCGTTCAGTAGTTTTTGCGTGAAACGCGTACATACATACAGACAGACAAGAAATTAAAAAAAAATATTTTTGCTTTCTATTATTCTTTTTAAGTGTCCCTCTATCCATTTCAGTCAAAAATACTAAATGTACAGACAAAATATTTTTACTGTTTTATTAGGCGAATTTTGTGGAAATTGATAAACGGGTAAAGTAATGTCTAATATATTACATACAGTACTTTTTATTTAACCCAAAATTCGGTATACAAAAAGATTTTAGGTTTTCTATTGTTTGTGAATTTAAAGAGATTTTACTCCTACCTACGCAAGCATTAATGTAGGTATAACTATTCTATTCAGCAATTGAATAGTGGTATTATTCCCGCCGAATCTATTTAATCCTTTGTTGGAAAATCAATAAATAAATCTTCTTTAAATTGGTTCTAGATAAATCTTGATTTTCATTTGTTTCTTTCGTTTTCTTGCGTCCAGTATTGAACTCTGTGACAAGGGTCTTCGATGGCGGTACAAAGGTCAAGAGTAAAATATTTAATAGCTTCTATCTTTAAAAGAAATTATATTTACAGGGCCTTATTTAAAAATTGTATTATCAAATTTAAAATTAAATGTGTCCCCTGCAGCATATAATGATGATCAAAGGAAGGTGGGGCAAAGTAAGAAATCGTGTTATCCTGGCTATACGGAAAATCTGCTGAAAATGGACCAGGGTGACGAGTGACGCAGAGCGAAATTATAAGAATTTGAAAAAAATTAAACATTCATAGAAGTAGTTTACTTTTTTAATGCGCTAATCTCTGTACCTAACTTTTTTAAGAACATGGATAAAATAATTTTACTTTCGATAATTCAACTTTAACTAAGTATCCTAACTAGTTTGTTTGTTTGTTACCTCTTCACGCTTCATCTACTGAACCAATCTTCCTGAAATTTTGCATACACATAGCTGGAAGTACGGAGAAGGACATAGGGTACCTTTCATCCCGGGAAAAGGCACGGTTCCCGTGGGAAATTCACTCGGGCGAAGCCGCGGGTGAAAGCTAGTAAGGAATAATAAAAACTAATTCTCTGTATCTGAAAAAAAAATCATACGTATCTGGTTACCTATAACAGTCACATCCAGTAACTCTTATCATCTCGAACCTCTCACATTTACCGGTAACTGAAACTGCGTTAACGCTATAACTCAAGGTAAATCTGACTTACCTAACTGGATTCAGCTGGATTAATCCGATCGCATCCAGCGCTAATTCATTTCTAATCCCATTTTAGTTGATCCTAAGCTGAGATAACTCTTCTGGAGGCTTTATCATTTTGGATTTTGTAAACATACTTGCCATTGTGCATTTACCTTTGTATTTTAAGTCATTGTTATGTATTACTGGTCTACAGGCTATTTGTCACGCGCTGGGCCCATGTAACGTGACACCTCATAAACCAACCAACCAACCAATTAGGATCAAACAAACATACTTCAATAGTTTTGAAACTGAAATCCTAAAGGTCGGACAGACATGCTATGACTATAGGGATTCTTAGATGATTTCGAAAGTTTCGGAACCCTAAAAAACTAGACAACCTTATCGATTTTCTAGAAATGTAATACCCTACCCTACCCTTCATAAAAAAATGCTCCTTGAATCCCTGTCCTCAATGTATGGTCTAATTTTAGTACTGATTAGTTTGTATATTAAACCTTGTCAACTTATCAATGAAATCTGCGGTGCTCATTAAAAAGGGAGAGAATATTCCAAACACGTCTCACGCGACCGTGCTTTCACCAAGACATCTTTACCATCCCTAAACTTATCTATCATATCTCCGACGTCCTAATCCCAACCAGCCAAAGTCCATTTTCGATTAACTTCATCAGCACGATCTATTTTGGAGAGCGCATTATTAAATTTGTATATAGCAGTGATGCCGGAGGCTGCACAAAATTCCCATTTTCCGTGCGATTTCCCACAAATTAATGCTTCGAATACGTCGCCGCCTCGAAATTTATGTATGGATTTGCATCACCAACCAACTTAGAGTTAAGTTTTTCTCGGTCGGTTGGTGATTGCAATTTATTTACAGGTGGCGGGTTAAGTATCTCTCTTGAATTTTCTACCACTAATCCCAGAAGCAAATTGAATGGAAAAATGGACGAGGGTTTTGGTAGACGACTAATTTATTTTAGCCAGTGTACTGTGACCACGATATACTAGCAGCGGTTTTTATATTTTATTTCAGTACCTAACTGTAGTTCGAATCAATATTTTTAATACACTTATTTTGCACACTAAATTAACACACTTTTAATAATTCGCACTTTTAATACCTACACGTATTTATTATGTAGGGTCGGTATTTTAACAAGTGAGTGTAGTTAAGGTATTTTATTATTTCATTAAGAAAAGGCATTTATCAAAATGAAACATGTTCAACAAATTAAAAACTGTTTTGTTCATGAAATTAAAAAGAGCCAATATCAGACCCTTCCTAAATACTGCTCCAAGCTTTGAGCTTTTATCTCTACGGTTTAATTTTTTTGTAGATACGAAGATATTACAGATATACATTGATACAAGAAAATATTCTGCTATAGATCTTGGTGAAATAAATGTTTAAGCTTATGCAGAAAGAATATTTTTTTCATTTTCGTCATAATTTAATCCAATGTTTGCTTTCAACACACAAGTGAAATTGACATTCCCTTATGAACGCCGCAATATCCTGAGATGTGTTGTCAATAAAATGCGTGGTGTCGCAAAATTTGCCTAATAAATATTATAAAAATATTAAAATAAAGAAAATCGATGAAAATTTGTTTTTTTTAATCATTTCTTTTAGAAAAAGGAATTACCAATAATCATTAATGGTAAAAGTATTAATTATACCTTTCATCTATAAGAAATTTAGGTATCAAATCACAATGAAAACTGAATGAAATTCCGTTTAGTAGTTTAAGATATCTGAGGTTCCAAATAGACGTCGGATACTTAATTAATAGGTTGGTAGTCCTATACTTTGTTGAAGTTTCTATTTATGTTTTATTACCTCTATAGAAGAAAAAATATTGATCAACATTTTATCAATAATAGTAGAGGGTTTGGTGAATTAATTTACGTCCCGACTCAGTCATGCTGATGACTAACCAACGGTCGACGGTCACGCGATCCGATTTGGTACCCAAAGCACGAGATTAGCTGAATATTACGGGATTTCTACGCCTCATGCCTTGAGTTCACATTTTGATTGCAATTTAAAATTGTATCTTTAAATTATTATTAAATGTATAAAAAGCTATAAGACTCATAATAATGTTAACTTTTTTGTCGATTCCCTATATGGTGTGAAATAAGAGTGTTTTTTATTATTGGTGATATTAAAATAAAATGGCATTACAATCACGCAAATTTTATTAACTCGATTGTGGCAGCTATGCTCTCCGCTACTCTCAATTAATACACATTAATTGACAATAATATAAATTATCCTTACAACTAAGGGTACAAAAATAAAATGTAAAAAATTACTAACTAATTATCTACATATAAATATGGGCAAATATAATATTATTATATTTACTAAAACAGATACGATTATAGCATTTTATAATTTATTTATTTTTTTATAACAATCGTTCACCAAATCTTATAAATACCATATTTAATTTTAGTCCGCAAAACAGTTTTATAATTTAGAGTTTTTTTAATTCATTTTGGCGGTAAGATTTTTTTTTAATTTATCTTCTTGATCTCAAAACTTAGAAAACGCCATTTAAAAAAACTATTTTTTCGGTAAAGCTGAAAAATAAAATACAATAGAATATTAAACAATTAAGCTCATCATAGGTATTCAAAGTAAATTACAATTGGATCAAAATGCAAACGTTTAATTTATTTTCTATCTAACCAAACGCTTATACACACATTACATTAGTCTTTTTTCTATTTTGCTTGGCAAAACCACAAAATCAACGCACAAGATATTAACTTCTTTTGTTTATTTAAAATACAAAATAATGTAAAAAATAAAATAAAAAAAAAATACTTTATAAAAGGATTCAAAAAATTGTAAACCTCTAACGCATTTGATTTTGTGGTTAGTAAAACGAACGTTATATACGTTTTGACAAGGGATTATTAACATACATATTTCTAGTTTATTTTCTTTACACAATTACTAAACTATTTAAATCTGCTATCAGTCTGATTTCAACAACAGTAAAACACCTAATATTATGCTTATTTAATTATTATTTACATAGAGAATATAGTCAATTACTATTTTATTTAATGTTTTCTGTACGGATGTAAAATTATGGATTTAAAAATCGCTCGAATCGTTGTTATGTTCTTTTACAATAAGATATAGAGACAGCTGAAAAATAAAACAAATTGAAGTTAACATAACATAATAATGTTAAAAATGTAAAGGTAAATAATATAATGTAAAAGTTAATAACCCAACTAATTTGACCATAATTACTCAGACGAAGCCATTGAATAACATGAAACTCTCGCAGTTTCTGAGTAAAGAATCAACATTTTCCATGACACTTAACAAAAACAAAAGATTCGCAATATAAAAGGAAAAATCTGAATTTGTACACTCGACATGGTGTGATGTTATTTTAGTGATCAACATAAATACGCATTTAAGTCGAAACACAACGAGACTGCGGAATAAAGAAAGTGGGTAGTTTGAGAATATATTTCTGGCGGGCGTCCAAACGAAAAGCGGTCGCTAGTTCAACTGATTCTAATTTACGAAAGTAATATGGGCAGAAGTTTCTCCGTGACTTTTGACATTATGAGTATGAATATATTAAAAAAATAATAATATGAATACCGGACTTAATTAAAAAATAAACAAAAAGAAACAAAACAAAACCAAAAGATAGAAGACTAGAAAAGGTAATAATTTAATCATTGTTGTTAATTGTTATTAATTTTACATTAAGAAATATTTAGATTTAAAAAAATAAAATTAGCATAAAGAATTATTAAAAATATTAAGTTCAAAATATTGTTACTTTAATCATATGAGTTTTTGATTTAAAACTTTAATTATAGAATATATTTTGTATTTTTGATTAATATAAACAAACAACGTAATTTGTACAAAATTATTTAAAAAATAATAATTATACTTAGGTACTATAATGTAAATGTAAATACAATATTGAAGTCGACGTTATTTTTTAAGTCAAAACGTATATTTTGTTGAAGTAAGTATAAGGTACGATGTACTATCATATTATCAATAAACACTTAATGTACAGGGCGCGTTCATACAACAATTAAAAAAAAATACATTTTAGCACAACATGTAGGCACGTTTTGGGATTACTAATAAAAAATTACTTACCTATATTATTTATTCTTAAATTTTTGACAAATTTGTATTACTTTACACCTTTGGTGAGTAATTTCAATTGATTAAATAATTAGTTTTAATTATGGTATCAATTCTTTTAATGCATTAAATATAAATAAATAATTAACTTTATATAAAGTAAATAAAGTTTAACCAAAAAACCGTTGTCAATATAATAATTTAGTTTAGTTAAATTTCTACCACATTTATATTTAATTTTAAATAGCAATAAGTACTAAAATTGTATTACAATTTAAATTTTAGTTTATATAAAAACGTATGATTAAAATCTCTTACACTTAATAACCTTGCATTTATGCATTTCCCTTTTTCATTTGTCATTACGCAATTATTTTATAGTATGTAATTTATCTTAACCCATTAACGCCCTCTGTACTCGCGCGTGTACAGCTATAAAAATATTATTTTTCAAGTTTTTTGTGCATGATATTACAATTTAATCTCTTATCCCAATAAAACATGGCACTAGTTACGTAAGAAAAATATAAATGAGACTATGGCGCCAAAATAAATATATATTTTATGATTGTCAAAAAAAGAGTGAAGACAAAATTATCACGGTAAGATATAAAAATACTTTTTTCTAATAAAAATGAGTTTTTAGTTCACTTCTTTTTGCTAAATATTATTGTTAGTATGTCTTTTATACTAATATAATGTTTTTGTAGGATTATATTTGAATAAATCCATCACAGTCATCATTTTATTTCACTGTACACAGACAGGTACAGTGGGTACATGTATGCAGTAAATTTAATTCTTTTTTTTAGACAAACCGTACATTACAGTGGCTAATCATTACATAAAAATTGTTTTGCGAAACTCGAAGAAGCTATTGAAGCTATTATAGCTGATGAGCATGATGATATGGAGTATGATGTATTGTTGTTGCCACCTGATCTTGTCATTGAACAGTACAAATCCTAAAAGATTCCAGGCATAATTGAGGATCCGGTTAGCGTAAAATTCACGCTGGCTGGATCTTGATAAATCGGATTGGGATGAAAGAGATGATGAATAGTCTTTTGACACAAACATGAAATTTCCATAGTACACTGTAAGTTCAACGATAGGGTCAAACTTTGTAAAAAGTGTTTGTGTGATGTAAACAAAAAGTTGATTTCAATCTTCCAACTTTATTTATAAACTTATAATAATATAATAAAGGAATAGGTGAGGTCAAAGAAATGGACCAATCCATCAGTCTGTATAGTATAGAGTAGCCGTAATGGGAAAGAAACGGTGGTAGGTGTTATTTATTTATATTATAGATAGGTATTGCAATGTCTAATGCTTGGCGACTACATGTATTGTAAAGTAAATACCTACGATGGGAGTGGCCTGGTCATATTGATCATAACTTAGGCCTAAAAGTCGCTTTTCATCGTCCTCAGACATTGGACTGGATCGAAAAATAACTGTCTTGATCCCAACGCATTGTTAAAAACCCTTTGCGGTGTGTTATTTATCACAATCGCTTACGGTGGCAGTTTGAACTATATCAGAAGACGCTTTGTGTGGGGCACCTTATTAGGGACAATTTTATACTTGATCTGCCCAATGTACCTGCCCGTGTACACCATTATAATTTCTAATATAATTATGTTTTATTTTATTTTTTCTTGTTTTCCTTTTATTTAGCTTATAATAAGTCAAGAAATAGCGTTTAAACAGAATTTTTGCAAGTAGTTTCATTTTGGGCGTTAATGGGTTAATTAACTCTGCATCATTATTGTGAAGGAAATACTGATAATACGAATTAAAAATAATACAATTTCCCAAGATCTTTTAGTGTTATAAGGTTTGTATTTATGCAATAAGAAAATCAATACATAAACAAATTAAAAAAAAAACTTGATTTAAAATGTTCTTTGGAATAAGTCAATTTTAATTGTTAATTATCAATAATTTATATTGGTTTTATCAGTATTTATACAAGTACTTATTTAGTATTTATAATTATTAAACTATTTACAATGTTTTAAGTTTTTAATATTAAGTACTTATTTGTGACACTTGCTTATAATAACGAAACTGAAAGTCTTTGGCATAGTTTTTTTAAAGTCGGGTTATACACTAAATAGTCTTTGTCACAATACTGCTGTCACTCGGGCTTGAGCTGTCGTCTAGTCTATTTTTGAGGTCCTGAAACAAAAAATAAAATTGTATAGGTATAGTGAAAAAATTGCATATAGGTATTTATGTTTATGAGTCAATACTATTTTTATAAATCGTACAATAAAAATGACTTTTTTTTAGTTGCCTCGCGGTACCCTTCTGAAAACGAATAGACTTTTATCTCGCAATTATCCTATTATGTCACTAAAAACATAAAAGCCATATTTTTGAAATCACTCGTCTAGCAATGTTGCCAGTGATATGAAAATAATGCGAGAAACAATTATTGTTTCATTCTACGCAACGAAAATCGAATCAACGAAAAAAAAGTGTTCGTAAATTTTCAATTAAAGAGAACGTAAGCGTTAAACGTAACGCAAAAATATAAAAATTCTAATAGACTCCATCTATATCCGTATTCGGTTGTCTATGTCATTTAAGATTTTGACGTAAAAATCGTTCGACTACCAAATTATACGAAAACGAGTGCTCTAGACTACTCATTGCGAATTATTCGACATAGATAATTCAAAAATACAGAATAATTGATATCGAATGAAAAATCATTCGGCTCATGCTTTTTTTCACACTTGCAAAAATAGGGCCCTTGGGCTGGCAGCGTCGACAAGTTGAATAGAAATGCTGATCCTATGAACCAGTTAGTTTTCAGCTCTCTAGTCTCGGGATACCTCGATCAGCCATTTTGACAAAATGTTCTAAGTCTATGAGCTGAAGGACCGCATGCTCTAGAGTTTAAAGTCCAAAAACTTAATTATTGCATCTTTTGGGATTCTCTGCTTCAGCTTTAGTTTGCAAAATTTGACCCGTACAAACATAAATAGCAAGTTTTTAACAGATAACAGTTAAATAAAAAATTCAGTCATTCTAATCCAGGAGTGTATCACGTCCGCGCGCCCGACCGAGTTTAGGTATTTGATAGACCTCAGCTGGCTGTGTGCAAGTCACACGCACACATCGACGTGAGATTGCCGCCAACCCGAAGTAATAAGTGACAGGGATCCGACAAAGGATTTGTAGGTACCTATATATATATTTTATCTTGCTTTACGGTAATGAATACTAAAAACAAAATTACGACCATTTTCTTATGTAAAACATACTTGGCGCGACTTGGCAGTAAAATGGACACGAATGCCGCGACAGAAAATAGCATGACCGTCGTGCCAGGATGCTAAGATGTTAAACATCTGCCTGGCATCCCATGAAGGCCAATTTTTCGGGATGAGGTTTACAAAAATAGTATTTTTGGATCCAAGATGGCGGACAACTTTTTTTTAATTTTGCAATATGGATATTGTTTTATAAGTGTTTCAGTGCGCTGATTACGAAAATAACATTTATTTTGGAATCCAAGATGGCGGACAACTTTTTTTTTCATGTTTACAATATGGGTATGGATATATAGGTTTTTCGGTGCGCTGATGACAAAAATAAAATTTATTTTGAGATCCAGGATGGCGGAAAACTTTTTTTCAAGTTTACAATATGGGTATGGTTATATAGGTATTTCGATGCGCTGATGACAAAAATAACATTTATTTTGAGATCCAAGATGGAGGACAATTTTTTTTTTCAATTTTGCAATATGGTTAACATGTTGTAGGTTTTTGGGGACGCTGATGACGAAAATAACATTTATTTTGAGATCCAAGATGGCGGACAACTTTTTTTTTCAATTTTACAATATGGGTATGTTTTTATAGGTTTTTCGGTGCGCTAATCACAAAAATAACATTTATTTTGAGATCCAAGAAGGCCGGCAGTTTTTTCAAGTTTACAATATGGGTATGGTTATATAGGTTTTTGGGGACGCTGATGACGAAAATAACATTTATTTTGAGATCCAAGATGGAGGACAGTTTTTTATTTTATTTTACAATATGGGTATCGTTTTCTAGGTTTTTGGGGACGCTGATGACGAAAATAACATTTATTTTGAGATCCAAGATGGAGGACAGTTTTTTATTTTATTTTACAATATGGGTATCGTTTTATGGGTTTTTGGGGACGCTGATGACCAAAATAACATTTATTTTAAGATCAGCGTCCCCGAAAACCTATTAAACGATACCCATATTGTAAAATAATAAAAAAACTGTCAGCCATCTTGGATCTCAAAATAAATGTTATTTTCGTCATCAGCGTCCCCAAAAACCTATAAAATGATACCTACCCATATTGTAAAATAAAATAAAAAATTGTCCGCCATCTTGGATCTCAAAATAAATGTTATTTTCGTCATCAGCATCCCCAAAAACCTAGAAAACGATACCCATATTGTAAAATAAAATAAAAAACTGTCCTCCATCTTGGATCTCAAAATAAATGTTATTTTCGTAATCAGCGCACTGAAAAACTTATGAAACGATATACATATCGCAAAATTAAAAAAAATAGTTGTCCGCCATCTTGGATCTTGATTTAGATTTATTTTGATTTTTATGATTTCGATTTCTATGATTTCGATTTATTACGATTTCTATGATTGCGATTTATTACGATTTCTATTTCATCAAAAATTGTCGGCCATCATTCATGAGTATGAAAATGGTACCTATATAAATTTTAAAAAGATTAAAAGTAATAAATATGTAACTCTGATCTACATTACTCTCTGCTGTCTGTGAATACATGAACACGCGAAAATTAAATGCCTCCCGAGCAGCAGAGCGACGTGGATTCTCCTTGACTCTTACCGGCAGACTGATTTTTCTTGGGCTTGGAACTCGTATATATTGAGCGATGGCATTGCCATACAAAAAATGTATGGGGAATTTCTTAGTGAATTGTTACGATATATAATATTTTTTTCGAGTTATTTTTCAAAAATCTAAAACGAGCAACTTGTAGCTAGTTTAATAAACTCGCGATTTAACATTATGTAGAAATTATAATTTGTGTTTTACATAATGATTTCGTTAAAGCCGTGAACCTTGTTTTTCGTATTTTTCGTGTTTTCTGGAAGGTATTTACGCAAAAATAAAAGGCAAAATATTTTTATCTGTCTCGTATAAGTAGTAGCAGTTATTTGAGAAGCCTATAGTACTATTTTTATTATCAATAATGATCTAGTTTTGGCACCAGGGTCAATTCAGTAACGCCTGTTTTGGCTAAAAACGTGTGATGCAGGCTTAAAGGTTTTTAAGTTGCAAAGCAGGAACATATAACATAATATTTTCCTTGTCGAAAGAGAATCAATTTACAATGAGTAAAACTGGAGGGAAAAATTGTCGAAGTTGCTCGCACATGAAAAGGTTCTTTATTGGGTCTACGTTCAATTTTACATAAGTAATATTTTTCTTCTATGTGAGATGTCGTTTCAACGGATTTTCCCTTGTTTTATCCGGTTCGTAACTTTTTGCTTTTTGATCTACCTGCTCCACTTATTTTGCGTAACGTACGATGGAATGTGCGTGAATTTATAGATAATTAATAATATAATTATAATAATTATAATTAATAATATGATTATAAATATTATTTGTGATTATATAATTGTAATCTTTTTTTGTAGGTTTTGTTTTACATAGGTAATATTGTTTAGTTTGCAATCAATGTTTAAAATAGTAATATAATAGTTTCACACCTCACATCTGTTTATTTTCAGCTTTTTATTTATATTCTGCACAAACTAGAGCACAGCTACAAAGAAGATTTTTCGAAAAAACTACAGTCTCAAGACGTTGAAACGTCTAAATCTAAACAGTAGTTAAGTTAAAAATTTACATGGAATTGCACAGTTTGCAAACAGTCGGCTTTTCGCAGACGCTTGCGACCGCGCCAGGATATCCGTCATAATTTCCTTTAGTATGTCGTAATATGCGCTTCAATTCGGATGAAGTTAGACTTTCGCTTTACTGGGTGAGTTGTTAATAAATTTTACTGCAGCTTATCCGGCCTTAAAAACGAATGTATTTAAAATTGGTGTGTGAAAGTGAAAAGAGAAAAAAAGTGCAAAGAGTATTTTTTTTTGGTAGGTAGGTGTTTTATCATCGAGTTATTTAAAATTTTAACAACTCATCTCAGTATACGATAAATAGAATAGAATCAAAAATACTAGTTTTTAAAGTTAGTCAAAAAATTCACTTATTTACAAAAATGTGAAAACATCCTAGAATAATAATTGAACTCAAAAACAATATTTCATGTCACTTACCCTGGAGGTAGCTAGCCTTTGAACCACAATCTCTAATCGTTCACCAGCCGATGCTATTAGAGGTACAGTCAGGCAGCAATCATAGTCCACAGTTCTTGTGCCGTTTACCTATAAAATAAAACAAATTGTAATAAAAGGATCACTAACTTACCTGATGTATCTAAATCTATATGTAAATTTTCTATCAAAGATGAAAACTCAAGTAAATTTCCAAACCCATAGACTCAGATTAAAAGCCCAAATAAAATAGGGATTGAAGTAAGTAGTCTATATTTTAGAATAAAGTAATAATATACCTGTAATATCCTATCATAAGGCCGAAGCAAACCCACGATGTCTGCCGGTCCACCTTTTCTGATCCTGTTGATGTAGACTCCTCTTTCGTAGAGTCCATCTGACACTGAGAACCCATAGTCATCGTATATAGCATCTTTGTATAAAATAACATGGTGTATCGACCCCCTAGCTGGGGATACTGCCTCGCTGTTGTAGAGACCTGGCAAAATTTCATAAAATTTTTAGTTCTAGGTAGTAGTTTTGATAGAGAGATTACCTAGGTAGTAAAGCCGCCAACGGTAAACACATTAATCAAATGTGGGAAAAAACGGATATTTAATGCGAATGTGGCGTAGCTTGACAATAACTACCTACATCATCTTAAATTGACATCAAATTGGTTTAACAAAACTGTTTACTTATGTATTTCAAACAAGAAACACAGAACATACCTGGCACATCGTTTTCATAAATAGGACTCGCGGAGAACTGGAAACTCGTTCCCGCCATATTGGATTTCAGGGGTGACTTCTGAGGTGTGGTTACTGTGTAAATACCATTATTCAGGTAATCATTATCCCAAGTAGGCCTTCTAATCTTTGGAGATACCATACCGTACGGTCCCATGGCAACGTAATCACATTTACACGACGACCTCTCCATGTTATGTAACTGACAATCCTTCATGTTTGTCGTCAAAATCTCTATTTGCTGCACATCGTCTTCTCTTGTAATATTCTGTTTATTTTTCAAAGTATTTTCAGGAATGATACACGTGTTCTCGTAATGAAAGGTCTTCAGAGAATTATTTAAGGAATAATTTGGCAAGGGGAGGTCGTTGACGCTGTACGGAGCAGCCGAATTAAAGTTTGAAGCCATTAATTTATCTTCATCTGTTGGGGAGTATGGTTGTTTGTCCGTCATTCTCGTTTTATCTGGTACAGCGTATTCGATGACTTCAGGGTTACCTATAATGTAAACTTCATCAATTATTATAGTATTATTTAGTGTAATAAACTTATGACAGTGGGTTTAGGTCTTACCACAGTTGGCACTGGTTCGAACAGGTGTGTTTTGATCCCAAGACTCCACGGCACTGTCATTGGAAAGCCCAGGACTTGACGTGGAATGACTCGAATCCCTTGCACTACATTCAGCGCTTTCTATAGAACCTGAAAAGTGTTAGTTGATATAGTAAATTTGTTTTAGTAAAAAGTATTAAATGACTAGTAAGTCTAACTTATTGATATTTGTTTATAGTTATATAATATTTTAAATTAAATCATCTGAAGTGAAGAGACTTTCTCCAAGAAATAACCATAATTAACAAAACCATAAATTTTACATACTTTTTTTCTCTATAAGTGAATACCACAACCAATGCCAACGCGCAGTGGTGACCCTTAGGAAATCTTATCCTCTTGAAACTATATAATTTATCGAATTAGGTATCTACCTGTAACTTTCCGACAAAGTTGAAGTTGGACCCTTTGCCCACTCTGCTGTAATAGTTTGATTGCCTCTGACAAGGGTTTAGTCAACACGCTTTCTCCGTTGATACTTAGTAATTCGTCGCCGATCGCCAGTTTACCACATTTTTCCGCTACTCCGCCTGAAATATGTACATTATACTTGTTACTTAAATATCCCGTATATTAATCAAAATACGGGATATTGAAGTTTTATCTTTTCATTAGACACATTTGTTAATATTATAAGTCTATGCTTGAAACCACATAATTTACACCTTGAAATTGTCCAAAATTCATCCATTATCCATTTCATTTTTTAAACATGTCAAAATTATCTCTTTCTAAAAAGTTGCAACTGCCTTAAAAGGAGAAGGACTGAGGAGGCATTTAATTTTTACTTAAAAATCAGGAGTCAGTTGACTATTTAAAAAAAGCCACCAGTTTTCTGTAATTTCGGCCTTTCCCAAATTGTAATGTGGGGAATAACTTCAGTTTGTAAAAAAAATAGTAAACATTTCGTCTATTAATTTTTATAAGAGAAAAAATATCATAAAACAATAAAATTTAAAATAGATACTTTTTTTTATTTTTTTTATTAAATATGGGTTTGCTCTTGAGCACAATCTTGTCCGAGGACAGAGATGAGGTCTACGATAAAGCGAGATTACCCAGAAGCAGCCTATTCACTCTGGTTTTGAAAAGAGTCGGGTTGTATGTGCTCGGAAACACAGACGCAGGTAGGGAGTTCCAGTGCTTTGCTGTGCGCATCAAGAATGATGACGAAAAGCGCTTGGTGCGTGCGGGGGGAATATTAACCAAGAAGGGATGATAGCCCGCAGTGCGTCTGGTTGTCCGGTTGAAGAAAGGGGCAGGCGGTATGAGCTCATGCAGCTCATGAGCACACTCTCCGAAGTACAATCTGTAGAAAACCGACAAGCAGGCAACTTTTCGACGATGAGCTAGGCTGTGGAGCTTAGCGTTCGTTAATTTACTTACTATGTACTTAGGAATAAAGATTACATTGTAAAGCAAATGTATCCGTACCTTCAACAAGCCCGCTCACCAATACAGGCTGAGTAACGTCCTCGCTACCCGCAATCGTCAGCCCTAAAGGTCCATTCTCTTGCTTTATTAACTCCACTGTAAAAACAGCCGTATTACCATTCTCATTGCTACCATGACTCCTTTCACTTTCTTTAGCACTGTTATTAGGACTATCTGTATGATGCCCTGAATCTTCACCACTGTGTACAACAGCCTTTATTTCTATGTTGCTAAAACTTTGCAAATTCAACTTGGCGTTGTGTTTATGAGCACTTGCCCAGTCATCTGTTAGGTCTCGCTTGCGAATTTTTAGCGTTATTATATCATCGGGTGAGTTCTGAAGGATATTGAATGCGGTATCCTGTGAAAACGTAGTAAATAAGTAGCTATATTTACTTTTGTTTGTTTGTTTACAGTTTGTTTTGTTTGTCTTTATTGTACTAAGGATGCATAATTGATAGTAACATAAATAGAAAGGTAAATACTCAATAGCGGACTAATCCCACGAAGGGATCTCTTAATCAGTGACCTTATTTAATAAATAATAAATTAGTGTATAATAACACAGTCTGATAGCCTAAATACTAAATGTATAGTTCTACACAGCATTAATTTAGACTGAATAGTTCATAAGCTTGTTGGCTTAGTTTACCTATTCGAATATAGTCGAATAGGGTATATAAGACATGTTATATTATTCATGAAATATTCTATTAATAAATGTTTTCATGTCAAACTTTCTTCTCAAACTACTTTACCGTTAAGCCCACCTGTTGAAATTGTACGTGCGAGAATAAAACTTTCGATCCCGGGAGACATTTGACAGAAACAGCAAGAAGAAGGAGAAATAGTAACTCACCAAAGACAAATTGTGCAACGGCTGTCCGTTAATAGCTAGGAGCTGATCTCCTGGCGCTAGCGCACCGCTCCGATGGGCCACTGAGCCAGGCTTTATATCTGATATCACCATAGGCTCCTCATTGCTCAACAGTTTTTGCTTGCACCCTAGGAGGCAGAAAAAATCTTTAAAAAAGTGCTACTTAACATGTTATTTATTAATATAACATTACTTATAATGTTCTATCCAACATTTTCGTCAGGCCCAAAGTATTCATTGCTTTTCATATCAAAATTTCAGTGATCGTTCAATGTTCGTTTGGATCAGTTGTGTCACTTATGACCGCGCGTGCCGTGTAAAATGCTAACGCAACAAAACACTGACGACGACGTCGCGTCATGAGCGGCCGCCAGCAATGACCTAGATCGTCACTGCACTCGGTATGTTTACCTATCATTTTTATTAAAGTTATTAAGGCGACGTACTCTCAATTGTCTTGACAATGAATACGCCAACAAAAATACAGATAAAAACTGAGACGGAAAGGTATCTTCTTGACCGTTATAAAGAAGAAAGAGAAGAGCGGCTAAAACAGCATAGCCTTATTGAAGACCTAAAGAGTCAAATCGCAATTCTACAACAGCAGCTTCAGTGCGCTGTTGAGCCAAAAGCTACAGCCCCACAATCTGGTCCTAGTGTAGAGGTCTCCACGCCCCAGGACGATTATGTCACTGACGAGGAAGACCTAGCAAGAGAAACTGAGTGGATTAGAACAAAGTCAAGAAAGAAAAGAAAATTGAACAAGTCACCCTCACTCTCGCCCCAGGAGAAAGAAACTCCATTTATAGAAAAGGTAAAGAAGGTTCCCCCACCACCTCCCATAATAGTAGATGGGATTGATAACTACCAAAACTTCTATGACTTCTTGTCACGAGACCAGCCCTCTGCCACCTTCTCAGTAAAAATGATGAATGGTGACAGTGTCAAAATAAATGCTTGTGACGAAAAAGCATATAAAACAATAACCAAGTTACTGTCAGCTAACAATTGCCTCTGGCACTCTTATGAAAATAAGCAAGATAGGCCCATTAGAGTAATGGCAAAAAAAATGCCCTCCACCTGCAAGCCAGAGAGAGTCATAGAAGACCTAAAGTCCAAGGGACTGCTTATTGAAGATGTAGTGAATAAGCTGAGCTGGAAAAGTAAGGAACCATTAAATATGTTCATGCTTACGTTCAGCAATAAGGAGACAATCGAAAAGATTTATGACATTAAAACAATTTTGGGATGCATCGTTGATATAAAACCACTGCGATCGTCCAAACTTGTTCCACAGTGCAAAAGGTGTCAGGCTTATGGGCATACACAAATATACTGTGCTAAGGAGCCGAGGTGTGTAAAATGCACAGGAAGACACCTAACCAAAGACTGTCAGAAACCAGCGACAGAGAAGCCAAAATGTGTGCATTGTGGTGAACCTCATCCGGCGAATTACAGAGGTTGCACCATAGCTAAAGAAATCCAAAAATTAAGGAACAAAGCTACCAGAAAACATGTAGTTAGCCAAGAAAAAATAACCCCAACCAACAATCACAAAGTAAATAATAAACCAATAGCAGTTGTAACTAAAAACGTTTCTTACGCACAGGTTACTGCGAAAAAGTCTTTTGAAAATCACCAACCCAAAGAGCGAGTGGACCCAAATGAGAATAAATTAGATGAAATTCTTAAGCTGATGATATCATTCGATGAGCGTCTAAAATTGATTGAAAATAGCGCTAAAATAGCTATACCGAAAAATAAAAAATGTTTAGTAAGCTTAAAATTATGGCTTAATATACTTAAGCATAAAAAAGAATTGCAAGTAGTCCTAGACATTGAAAATATTGATGTGTGACTCGTATCTGAGACCCACTTCACTAGAGAATCTTTCATCAAATTCAAAGGATATACAGTATATCACGCACTGCATCCAGCAAATAAAGCAAATGGCGGGAGTGCTATCATCATCAAAGATAATATAAAACATCAAGAGCAGATTAAACATGAAATACCTGAGGTGCAATGTACAGCAGTTCGTTTATATACTGAAAAGTATCCAATCACTGTGGCAGCAATATATTGCCCACCAAGGCATACTATACGCAAAGAAATGTATATGAATATTATACAAAACCTTGATGAACGTTTCATTCTTGGAGGCGACTTCAATGCTAAAAATACGCACTGGGGCTCCCGACTGACAAACACGAAAGGAAGAAAACTCATGAATGCCATCAGAGAAATGAATTATGATGTTGTGTCGACAAGATCTCCCACATACTGGCCAACAGACCCATTGAAAACTCCCGACCTAATAGACTTCTTTATATATAAAAACATATCGTCTAACTACATAAGAACTGAGCAGAGCTACGATATGAACTCTGATCACTCTGCTATTTATCTAGAAATAAGAGAAAACGTAATAAATAAGGAACCTAAACTAAGCTTAGTCAATAAATACACCGACTGGGAGAGTTTTAAGTTAGAATTAAATGATAATATAAATCTTAGAGTACCATTAAAAACTCCAGAACAAGTAAATAGTGATTTGGAGAGATTTATCACCCTTATACAACAGATTGCCTGGAAAAATTCACCAAAGTTAATAAAGAGAACCTCAAAAAACAAATATCCGATAGAAATTAGAGAACTTATTTCCCAAAAAAGAAGACAGAGAAAATTATGGCACCAAACTAGATCACCTGAAGATAAAAATATCTTGAATAATCTTACTAAAAAACTAAAGAGAGTGATTCAGAATCATGTAGACGAACGCACGAACGATGAACTACAAAAGTTAAGTGGTAATCGTAGCACAGATTACTCGCTCTGGAAGGCCACTAAATACCTAAAACAGCCTATGAATCAATTGCCACCTATAAAGATTGGACCTGGAAAGTGGGCGATCAGTAATGAACAAAAAGCTGCAAGATTTGCTGAACATCTAGAGCAAATCTTCAAACCAAATCAATAGTCAAGAAAGTGATATAACAATTACGGATGAATTATGCGTTAATCAAGAAATAGAAATAAAGCTAGTGACTCCGAGAGAAGTCCATCGTGAAATTAAAAAGCATATTAACCCCAGAAAATCACCCGGCTTCGATCTCATATCGGGAGAAATTCTACACAACCTTCCAAAAAAAGCTATAGTGAAGCTAACTAATATAATCAATGCTGCTCTTAGACTTAAGTACGTGCCAGATTTGTGGAAAGTTGCTGAAGTAATAATGATAGCAAAACCGGGAAAACCACCGAGCGAGACTACTTCCTACAGGCCTATCTCATTGTTACCGGTCATGTCTAAATTGTTTGAAAAACTATTGCTAAAGAGACTTAAACCAATCATAGAAGCCAGAAATCTAATCCCTGTACATCAGTTTGGATTTAGAGAAAAGCACTCAACAATAGACCAAGTGCATAGAATAACAAACATTATTGAAAAAGCTCTTGAAGAAAAAAAGGTCTGCTCTACGGTATTTCTTGACGTAGCGCAAGCATTTGATAAAGTATGGCACGAAGGCTTAATCATGAAACTAAGATCTATGCTACCCAAACAGTTTTCAGATATATTAATATCGTATATATCAGATCGAGTTTTTAGAGTAAGGCAAGAAGATGCTTATTCTGAAATTAAGGAAATAAAAGCTGGAGTTCCCCAGGGAAGCGTATTGGGTCCGGTCCTGTATCTACTCTACACCTGTGATATTCTAGAAACAGAGAACAACACTATAGCTACCTTTGCTGATGACACTGCTATAATGGCTGTTGGAAGCACTCACGCTGAAGCAGCAGAAAAGGTACAAATAGCTGTTAATAAAATCCATAACTGGACGAAGCGATGGAGAATACAACTCAATGAAACAAAATCAATTCACGTGAACTTTACGAATAAAAATGGTAGTTGTTATCCTATTTACATAAACGAAAAGCAAATACCTCATGAAAACACAGCCAAATACTTGGGTATGACTCTTGATGCGAAGCTTCGTTGGAAAACTCACGTCAAAAAGAAACGGGGGAACTTGATCTAAAGCTCCATAAGATGCATTGGTTGCTTGGAAGAAATTCCGTGCTATCAATCCAAAACAAACTACTTATATATAAACAAGTCCTCATGCCAGTATGGACTTATGGTATACAGCTGTGGGGCTGTGCCAAAAAAAGTAACATAGAAATTATCCAACGATTTCAAAATAAAGTACTACGGGCTATCGTGAACGCGCCCTGGTATATAAGAAATGACGACCTACACCGGGACCTAAATATACAGTTCGTCGATGAGGTAATTAAAAAAATTGCAGAAGCACATGAGAATAGACTGCTTCATCATGTAAACGTTGAGGCAATCCAGCTCCTCGACAACACAGACATAGTGAGACGGCTCAAGCGGACAAAACCGTTTGAATTAGTGTAGTGAATAACAACAATAACATAATATAGTGTAGTGCAATAAAAGTGCGAATAAAGACACAACAACAAAGTGACTTCTCCTTAATAGAGACATTAAGAAAAGTGCCGATGGACACATTCTTATTCAATTTATTTATAAAACTAGGTTAAAGTAAAATTACTCATTAGCTTATAACTGGGCTAGATTGTAATAATTTTAGCATACTTATTTATTAGTATGTTATCTAAACAAAAAAAAAAAAAAAATATCAAAATTTCAACTTAATTTGTAAATGTTAATATTATTTTAACAAGTAATTTGATAACATACGCAAACAACATAAATTGTTTTCCACGATAAATATAATAACATGATGAAGGATTAATTATTTGTTACTCATATTCTTCTCTTTAATTAATAAACACAATTAAACAATTATATTTCGTCATAATTACACAAAATTAATATGGAAATATAAATAAACCATAAAGTAAGTAACTTAATAAGGGTAAATTAAGTTATAATAAGTTTACGAATAAACGTCTCGTTTCGAGAATAATTAAAACTAAACATAAATAGTCAGACGATTTTGCTTTATAAATATAAACTTATAAAATGAATAATGTGATCTCATTTTATAATAATAGACAAAATTCTAAGTCTAAAAGGCTAAAATTAATAATTTACCCGTGATGGTAACACCGAGTCCCGCGGTAGTTTTAGCTAATTTAACATTGAAAACTCCACTAGACGCTTCTATCGTATTCGGCATACTGAATTCAACATTCAACGTCAAATATTTGGGGTTGTGCGATTCGTTCCTCCTTTGCAATATTTCATTTGCGACGTCTACTGTGAGGTTCTCGTGGCCGTTGATTGACATGACCCGGTCCCTTGTTTGAAGGCACCCGGATCTGAAACAAACATAATAAATCAAACAAAGGATTGATGAATCGAAAATACGATTAATTGAGTTTATGGAGTTTTAACAAAGTTCCAGAATCCAATTTTTGTAAATATTTTAGATTGAGAATTGAACGCAGAATAAGCAAGGATACGTCTATTGAAGACAAGAGCTTGATTCGAAAGAAAATATTGCAATCAAAGATAAATCATTATTAAAACAAATTTATCTACCTAACGTTTTGGTACTTAGATCAGAGTGAGCGACACTCACATCTAATAAAACACCAGAAAATAATGATAAAAAGATAATGTCTGGCAAATACCCAGAGAGGCTTGTGCCCAGAAGTAAGTGATCAAGACCTTTGGAATTATGAGCAATCTTTAAACACTGACATCTTTGGCTTTGAAGAAATTAAAATGAAACTTAAAATACCTTACCTATACGCTGGCGACTGCGCAGCGACATGAGATATCACCAACATAGCATTCTCCTCATGAACTGCAAGACCACTGCTCTGTCCAGGAGGCACTTCCAGCTGGATATTCAAAGATTCTGTCCGACACACTCCCATGCTCATGTAGTTTTGTTGATCTGGCAAAGTTAATTAGCAAATTGCATATTTACTCATGGTCACAAACTAGAAACTGGAAGGATTGAGGTTGCAGTCCTAAGTCAACACTATCCTTTTGGTCTATTTCTCTTTGTTTGGGCCATTCTTTTAGCCTTATTATTCCCATTATCCTCTAATACGAAATTCATGAAAGATAATTACGTCCAGTTACGGAATTCTGTTGTTGATTTAGGAAGATATTCAAGGCAGCAAAATATTTAATTATCTGTCAATATTTCGTACATTTTATAATATACATTTTAACAAACAAGGCAATATTAGATAAAAAATATATAATCTAACTAAAGTGTTTGATCTATCTACACAATTGCAATACAGGATTATACTAAGGATGCTCCCATTTTGAAGATAGCATCTATTGAAGGTTCATTGATCTAATAAGACTTATCTCAAAAGCATGTAAATAAGATGAGTATAAAAAAATATACCTACTTTGGTTGTAAAGATTTTTTATTGAAATATCTGCTAATATGTAGTAGGTATGTAAAGTCTTTTTTTAAGGTTCCGTACCTCAAAAGGCAAAAACGGAACCCTTCTAGTTGTTGGAAGTCTAAAAAAAGCGATAAAAACTTATTTTTGCCCTCGATGCCTCGTATGAATCCTAGGGATCGAACTTAAAGTTAAGTTTGTTTTTGAAACTAGTTTGTAGAACTATAATGTGAGATGCTTTGCGTTTACGGAACCCTCGGTGCGCGAGTTTGACTCGCACTTGGCCGGTTTTTTTACTTTCTCTTCTCTCACATGTAATATGTGGTCGGCATTTTCTGTTTTCATTTATCGCTTGCCATTTCACCCAAGATAATAGATATACATATTTAATGTAAAGTAAATAAAAATATTATGGTGATATAATTGAATATCAATGGCTCTAGTAAACAAAATTGAACAAAGCCTAAATCGTTCATCGATTTGGAATCACGGAAAAAGGGATAAATCCCTCCCGATCCGTTCTTCTGAAAAACTTTCCCTTGTAATCCAAGCTTTAGTTGGTCAATACACTTAGGGACCATTGTAGGTAATAACATTAAGACCAGAATTGACTTGATAGCTAACTAAATGAAGACCCGATGAAAATAATGTTGGTACAGTCGATGGCATCTCATGTCACATTGTATGGAACTTTGCCGAGGAAATAGGGACGAATTTATATTAAATTTGAGTAGGTTGATATGCTTTTGACTATATACAGTGTAAACAATGATAGGTACTGAATTAGGTTTGTAAATTAAATATTGCTGAACGAAGGGAAACTTTTAACGTTTATAACTTTTGTTGTTTTGTATTTAAATGTAATATATTAATTATGAATTAAATTCCTCAATAATTTAAGGAGAATAAATAGAGACAATGGTCTCAATATACTTAATTTATTTTATAAATTCCAATCATAATCATATAAATTTTTTGATCAAAAATTACTTGTCATCCAACCATGATGTTGGCAACGCGGGAAAGTTACAAATATTCGTAATTCATTAAATATTGAATTGAAACAAATAGGTACGTCTACGTAGAGTAAGACACAACATTTTTTTTGTTGATTTTAATTAAAAATATATTTTGGTCCTCTTTACCATATTCCTTGCCCAGTAATGTACAACCAACCACAGCAATCACGGACGCACTGAAAATCTAACAGAGCACCTAATGTAATTCTAAGGATTTGTTCACCGATCCTTACCGTAATCATCCTGTAAGCCTAGCTTCGGCATCGAGCTCTGCCTGTAGTTCCTCTGCCTGTGTTTCTTCGCGTTTAACGTCGACGTACCCGATATTGAATTTTCTGAAATACAAAAAGACTATTGTAATCCCACGACAGCAGGCTCCAAGGCGTAGTTAGCAATAAACGACACATCAACTTCATTCAACACAACGAACTAGATGCGGTAGCACAGTGGCTTGCGTGCTCGACCTGCGATAGTGGCGGTTAAGCAACTATCGTCATGGTCAGTCACTGGATGGGTGACCAAAATTGTATCGAGCTCCTCTGTGCTTCGGAAGGCACATAAAGCCATTGTTAGTCTCTGTATTTGCAGTCGTTAAAGTCCGCATCCATAAGGAAGGCCAACAGTCACAGTCAACATAAAATCAACAGTCAACATAAAGTCAACAGGGACATAATTTGGCTATTGATCATGATGATAATTAAATTTAAAGTTACTTAAGCTAGACAATCTTCTTCTTCTCTCAGCCGAAAGACGTCCACTGCTGGACGAAGGCCTTTCCCAAGGATTTCCACAACGACCGGTCCTGCGCTTCCCGCATCCATGCGCATCCCGCGACCAAGACAATACTTATATAAAAACAAAAACATTGCTCTATGTGAATCCAACAAAACTAAATATTAACAAAACAGCAAGCCAGCATCGTCTGAAATATTTCGTTGTTTACCCGCTTGGGAACTTTAAAATGTAAAGCAAAACTGTAGATAACAATATTTTTATACGGGACCAAATAAACAGGCACTACTACAGATTGCGATCTTATAAATAACATCAGAATTATTTTCTGAAACACTGTTTTGAAACAAGTAATGTAACAATCCACAAAAGTTGGCCATAATAAAGATTGAAGAATAACCAAAAGAATGAACAAATGATCATGAATGATTGATATGCCACAAGTAGGTACATAGAATCCTAACTAATATTATAAATTCAAAAGTAAGTTTGTTTATTTGTTTGTTTGCTACCTCTTCAAGCTTTATCTACTGCACCAATCTTTCTGAAATTTCGCATACACATAGTTAGAAGTACTGAGAAGGATATAGGGTACCTTTTATCCCGGGAAAAAGCACTGTTCCCGTGGAAAATTCACGTGGGCGAAGCCGCGGGCAAAAGCTAGTGATTAATAAACCGACTAATTTGCATAAGAAAACTATAAATTTTTAAACTCGTATACAAAAGTAGATGGCAGATAAAAAAAAGTTTTATTTTGAGAGAACATTTTTCAATTTTGACATGAATTTGTACTTATTACTGAAAGATATTCTTCCAAGCGAGAGGAAAAATAGCAATGAATACAAAATTTAATTTATACTTTTGCATTCAAATTTATTGCTATTTCATTTGCCATTTCATGTTTAACAATGAAAGATGAGAACTTGAAACAAAACTTGGGATTAGTTCAGAGTTTATAGGCACATAATAATCCGCTCCCACCAAGGGATTGTTCAAAATTCTAAATGTAGACAAATGAAAAGCGGGAGCGGTTTAAATTTGAGTTTAACTACCTGAGCGGTATTTGTAGAAGCACATTACAAACTTAAGTCTTTTGATTTAAGACTTCAGAAGTTTGATGTTCATGTGTATGTACTTGTATGTGGGCTAAGTAAAAAGCTAAGAGCGATTCGTTCAGTTCGGGTATGTCATTTTCTAAAATTTCAAATAGTTAGATTATTAACTCATTATTAAAGTAATCCGCGTTAAATTCCGCTTGTGACGGTATCGCGGGATCGTTTGACGAAATGCAAAATAGCTGTCTTGAAAGTTTTTGTAGTTAAACTAATTTTAATTTCTTTCTGAAGTGAGAATTTACAAAGGTAGGTACGCGTTAAGCATTTTTGGATCAAAGTCAATAATATAACCAAGCGTTTGCTCGGTTATATTACTATAACGTTCATTAGTCAATTGTTTGTTAACAGACGAGTTAAAGTCAAATCCCTACTTCCCTACTAGTATTATAAATGCGAAAGTAAGTTTGTTTGTTTGTATATTTATTAGTTTGTTACCTCTTCACGCTTTATCTACTGAACCAATCTTCCTGAAACGCATACACATAGTAAGATGTACGGAGAAGGACATAGGGTACCTTTCATCCCGGTATAAATCACTATTCCCTTGGGAAATTTACACATGGGTGAAGCCGCGCGCAAAAGCTATTTAAAAATAAGTTTTTTTAGTACCTAGTGCTTAATGAATTATTTAATATTATAAGTTCGCTTTCCTGTCATAGCTTGATACTTAGGCATCGTTAGTTTGCCTTGAAGTTGGGCTATTCAGACAACTTTGCCTCGGGCGAACGAAGAATTAACTGGTTAATTATAATACTCTTGGAACAGTGTTTGATATTAGACAAGATGTATGTTTTACAAGAGTTTACGCAAATCATAGCTTCCATAGTAGAATTTACATTTTGTTATATTTGTTAGACAGATTCATCGTATTTACCTAAAAGTAAATGACCTCATTTATATTTAGAAGTATTACTAGAATCGTCCAATTAAAGATAGATTTGCTCTTGACCACAATCTTGCCCGAGGACAAAGATAAGGTCTACGATGTTGCGAGCTTACCCAGAAGCAGCCTATTCACTCTGGTTCTGGTGAATGTAAGGTTGTATGTGCTCGGGAACACAGACGCAGGCAGGGAGTTCCATTGCTTCGCTGTTCGCATTAAAAATGATGACGAAAAGCGCTTGGTGCGTGCGGGGCAGTGCGTCTGGTTATCCGGTTGAAGAAAGGGGCGGCGGTATGAGCTCATGCAGCTCATGAGCACACTCTCCAAAGTGCAATCGGTAAAAAACCGACAAGCATGCAATTCAATTAATTTGGAATTCATTTATGCTACTGTAAATAATTTATTGGACAGAAAGTTCACTTAATTATTTGGTAAACTTTTTTTTTTAATTAAATTAATAAGATCATCTTTTTGACCGTCAGAAAGGTATTGTCAGTAGGCTTGTTCTTCGGAATACTTAGAAGTCTACTACCTCCGTAAGACTAAATAATAGACTATAGTTTCTTATTAATAATGCTTACCTCTCGTGTACCTGCCGACCTGACCAATGACGTGTCTCGGTGCCACATGTAACCTGGTGAAGCCACCTTCACTGTTCTCCAGGTAACACATCACTTCTTCAGCTGTGTAGTTGTTGCCTTCGATGACGTGGTCGTCGAACGCCAGGAGCTGATCTCCTGGGTGTAATGCCCCACATCTAAAAAAGTATTGAAAAATAATAGTACTAATTTACAAAGTTCTTTGATTAATTGATTGACTCATGATATCGGTTATCATGCTTTAATCAGGGGTTCTATTGTTCCAATATAAAACCCTCCGAAAATAGATAAAACAAATGAGTTTATTCCATTTCAGAAGATTTTAATTTACATTATCGTT
The DNA here is from genome assembly GCA_018467065.1 of Ephestia elutella. NCBI lineage: Eukaryota > Metazoa > Arthropoda > Insecta > Lepidoptera > Pyralidae > Ephestia > Ephestia elutella. The sequence continues at coordinate 15,163,155 of CM031585.1, read as the reverse complement.
ATTGTAACCAGAATAACCGGTGTAATTGAAATGATACTAATGAATTCATTAAAATAATAATAAAAGATATGAGAAATAATTGAGAGATGAGCAAAAACATGAATTCATTAGTACAACGGTTTCACTCTTGATCACTATGAAGAGGAATGAGGCGTCTGTAACGAATCTTCAAAATCATCAAAGGTCGAAGCTTGTTTCTTGATAAAATTTCCTATAGATAAATAATATATCTGCCTTAAATACCTAGAATCAATCATAGAGCAATATTTACTGTTACTACAAGTTCTTTCGAAGATTTCGTATTTTATGAAATATTTACCGAAATTTGTATTATTCCGTCAATAAATCCTAGAAAAAAATGTAAATATGTTTGTCTGTTTGCTATTATTTATATGTAAATCAAATAAAGCAACACAGAATAACGAAACCGCTAATGTAGAAACCTACAATATTGCAGACAGGTTCTTTAGCGAGCAAAGCCGAGGGCAAAAAGCTAGTATGTTTTGCAATTCAGCTTTGCTTTTATTTATTCCCACACGTAACAGCAAACATCACTCAGGCTTATACACTTAGAATCAGCTCATTACCATGCCCTACAGGATAGTAAACTTTAATTACGATGAAAACGATCTAACAGATTATGACTTCTGCAATGAAGGCTCGACTTTATCTCTAAACAAATAGCAGAGAAATTTCTTTGCATCGAAATGTCAATTACATCCCCTTTGTAGTAAAAGGAATCATATTGGACACCCTGGGGCGTGCAAACTACGTAATTAACAAAGGATTTTTCATTCAAAAGAGCTCGTTGACTTTCAATGAATCTGTTAAATTTTCGATGGCAGTTTTGGCAAATAACATAGTTTTTTTTCTTTACCTCTGTTGTTTTTAAAGTCATTTATTAATCGTAAGTCAGTTTTCTCTTTATATTTTGATACATATACATATATCACCACTTATTAATTTCAAATAAAAAAGGTAGGTAATAAAAATCAATGGTAAAGTACTAATAGATGTAATCAGGTTACTTTTTAAAATGAATAACTATGAAGCACTAGCTAGTATCAAAAGTGTATTGTAAATCTAACTAATATTATAAAAGTGAAAATGAAAGTGAAAGTGAGTTTGTTTGTTACCTCTTCACGCTTTATCAACTGAACCAATATTCCTGAAAGTTCGCATACACATAGTTAGAAGTACGGAGAAGGACATAGGGTACCTTTCATCCCAGGAAAAAGCTCTGTTCCCGTGGGAAATTCACGCGGGCGAAGCCGCGGGCAAAAGCTAGTAAAATTATAGTTACAACTTACCTGTCACTTATACTAGCTGGTAAAATACTATCAATGTAAATAGCATTACAGCTTCCAACTCTCTGGTAAGTTTCGGACCCAGAACTGTATACTTCATCGGAATACCTCTGATTGGTCAGAAACAACCCAAGATCTTCGTTACAAGGCCTCTCTATCTCTATCAGTAAAGGTCCTGTGGCTAACTTCACTGACTCCATTATGGACACATCGTATTCTATAGTAAGGCTTGTGATCTGTGGACAGTTCTGTAGGATCTGATGGACATCGGACAGTGTTTTGTTTGTAAGGGATATCTGGAACAAAATTTAAAATTAAACATTTCATAGCGTTGTACACACATACTATATTACAACATTTACATTATTAGTATTACAACTTACACGTCACGTCACCTACTTCTATAACTTGTACCATATAATTTAAAACAATGTAAAATATTTTTTTCACCTCTCATGCTCGGAAAATGCTTATTTGTGCAGGATATAGGTTGCACAAAATCGAATTTTGTGCACAACGGCATTAAAGTATCTACTCACAAATTTATCTATATTAAGGCAAAGAAAATGAGCCATACAGCCAAACACGATAAAAAGTTCATAGATAGAATTTGTTATTTTATATTTACTTTTAATTTATTTGACTTATGTGTTTTTTAAGACATAACAGATATTAAAATTTAAATTTAAGTACGGTATGTTATTTAATTAATTTAAGAATATTATTACTAAATGAATTAAATAGTAGGCTGTATCTTCGGCTCAGGCTGCTAAAAGTCTCGAATAAAAATGATTCGTTTTGTGCACTTGTGTAAAATCTACTATTTTTAATGGAAAGATTCACAGAGTATCGAAATACATTCTCAAATGCAGTATAGAAAAGGGCACCAAATATTTAGCTACGCAGGAAATCGTGCCCAGGGTACAAGCTGGTAGAGTAAATTTAAAAGCCATGGATGTACTCACATGATCGACTTTCAGCAACCTATCCCCCGGCTTAATCCTGGAGGTGTTATAGGCCGCACCTCCCGGCCTCACATGCGTCACGACCAGCGGCTGCGCATCCAAGGATCTACTATTCAGGACCAGGTCAGCCGTGGGGGCGGAGTTCTCCGGGAGTCCCCCCCTGATGGTGATCCCAAGGGAACCGTTGATCTTCTCCACTGGGACCTCTGCTAGCTTGGTCGTGATGTATAGGGAGTTTTGGGATGCTGCAACAAAATTTAGTAAGGATAAGTTGAAAGCAACAAGGAAACGCTTTAACAAAATAAAGTACCTAAGGTTAAGGTGTGTTCTGGCTTGCAATCCTTATTCCCTTCCATTCCCATGCCTAATAAAAAGTATGTGGGACTGAAAACGTCAAAGTCAGTGCGCGCGATACATTTGACATTTTCGCGTCATAGAACTGTCAGTTTCTACCATTGTTCGTGGTACCGAATGCATCTCATGGCTGCATGAGAAAATAATTATAACTCTAGTGTATGTGGACAGTGCCTGGATTCTATATATGCAGACCACCCGGCGTGCGTGTGTGTCTGTGAATTCCTGGAGGTAACCGGGCGGCCGCCTACTCGAAGTAGTATCCAGATAATACAAGGTGAGTCCCACACACACACCCATCGCCCTGTCTGTTTCCTGTCTCCCAGGTGGGCCAGACGCCTGAAACTCCCTCTGGTACAAGATGGGTCAAGTAGTTTAGGGCTCAAATCGGCGAGGGATTGACCAGATAACGGCGTACATGCCTGCACGGAAAAAAATATTTTTCTACTAAACTACCAGAATGTATAGTCATTTTAGTTTTGTTTACGAAACAAATATTTAGTGCGCATTACATTTTTTTTTGTTCTATCTACAGTTCAAGTTATTTACCGAAACAATGTAGTTTGTAGTGTATACGACTCAATTCTAGTTAACGCGATCTTAGTAATGGTTACTATTGTGAATGTAACGCTAACAGGAAGTGGTGTAGAACCAACTTCATGTTTTGTACATACGCTTAGGTACTATACAATTTATTAAATTAAACTAAATATAATGTTAAATTTACATCTCTATTTTGTAGTCACGGAGAAAAAAGTGGTAGGGTACGCGGGCGATGCTCGGACATCACACCATTCGGACACGAAACGAGCGACGAGTTGTGTCGATGTCAAGTGTTTTCTGTTGTGGCTTCGTCTTCGAAAGTCAATTAAACCGGCAAACGTAAAATAAATAGTCGTAATAACTATTCTATGCGTGATACAAATGTATATTAACTTTGAAGTGTAAAAGTATAATAAGGTGTATTTGGAACAATCATGTGGTGCCGGCGCGCCTGTGTAATTGAAAGACTATTGAAACGTAAATTTTGTTTAGTTTTATTGATTTTGCTCATTGATATTTAATATGTAAGTGTCAACGTATCTTGGCACGTGTTGATTTTTCTGCAAAAAAACTGTGTTTCTGTGCAAAAATTTATAATTTCGTTTTGTTATACCAACTTGAATTATTTACTATTATTATTTTAAGAAGGCGCCGTACGTTAGTGCAACCATCACATTTATATCAAAACATGTAAAAAAAAAACTGTGTGTTTCAATAATAAATAAAAATAACAATTTATTTCTGTTTTTTTTAATGCTTGCTGAATACTTGTGGGATATTTTTACAGGTATATTTGACGCATCTACTGCATTGTTGAATTTAGGGTCAGCTAATTTTATTTCTGACATACCTTAAGTCTTTACACTACAATTTGCTAGAAAATTGAAGTGTATTAAAAAACACGACTTAGGTTATGTCAGAAATAAAATTAGCTGACCCTGAATTCAACAATGCAGTATAATATGTTTAGTATATGTAACATATCCATATTGTAGGTCCAACATATCCACACAGTAGGTGGAACAGATACGTATAGTAGAGGCAACAAAATAAAATGTAACTGTTACAAAAAGCATAATAAATGCTACAAGAAAATTAAGTAGAGACCACTTAAAGATTTGTAGATATAACTATTTAGTTTGTTTTCTCTACATTTTTATAGCATACTTTCTATCGGAGATAACATAATATTTTGTTTAAAATACTACACAGTTTTGTGGTTCGTACTATAAAAATTAACTAGAATTGTGTGGTAGACTGAACTAAACGTGAGGGTTGTCACAAATAGCACTAGAAAATATTGTAATGTCAACAAATTTCTCGTTGTGGTTACCAGTTTTTTTTTTCCGTGTGTGGTTCCAAAACCCGCCAAGGTGTTTACTTCCTTTTTGAAATTGTATAAATGCAAAAGTTTAGATGTGTTAGTCACGCAAAATATATTGGACGGATCTCGAATAACCTACAATTGCTCATTGTAAACTTTTTACCCCCACAATTCTCATGGGAGCGTAGGCGCTCCTGAGCGCAGCTAGTAAGTAAAATATTCCCAAAAAGGTTTTGTATAATAATATTTTTTTACATTTTAGCACTCTTGACAAAAAAATTAACATATTTAATAGTAGATTTTTAAAATTAGAATTAAAAGTTATGTTGTATAAGCTTTTCTTTACTGACAATGAACCTATTAATATAGTGTTTCACAAAAACTATAATTTCATTAAAGGTCATATTAAACATTTTTTTTGTAAATTTAACGAAGAGAAACTGTTATATAACATACTAGCTGTTGCCCGCGGCTCCGCCCGCGTGACTTTGGCTTAGATCAGAGGTTCCCAAAGTGGGCGATAACGCCCCCTTGTGGGCCCTGCAGGTCTCAAGGGGGGCGGTAAGAGACCCAGAAAGAAAATGTTTTTTTTTTGCTAGAAGATTTATTTAGCTAGGAGGCCTTTTAAACAACGACTGCAAGAGCTCTCGACTCTCAACAACAACTTGTGAACATCAACTAATATGAATTAAAAGATTGCTCAAACTCGGTTCTATATTTTTCTCCGGGAAACAGAGACGTGTGGAAGGATAAGATATATTGCGCCGACCCCAGATGACGGGATAAGGTGAGGAATATGATGAGTTCATATATCTGTCCTATTTTATTGAATATAGAAAAAAATAAAATCATGTCAATCGGTGGCTCCGTTTCGTAATGAAAGTAGACACAGACAAACAAATAAAAAGGCAACAGACACACTTTCGCATTTTAATAGTTATTAGTACTCGTAGATATCTATCATGTTTTAACAAGTTTTTGTTAAATAACCCGAATTGTGCATTCCTGTATCAGTTTGCTGGTTCATTGAATACTTGTTCGGACTTGTTGAGTACGATTGAGCGTCGAATGAGATAAGGTCACAATAATTAATTAATTTAATTTGAAGTAATAGTGGTTTTTAAAAAGGTGAAAAAATGGGGGCGCTAAAAAAATATTTATTCTCGAAGTGGGCAGTAGACAAAATAAGTTTGGGAACCGCTGGCTTAGATGAAAAGTCTTTTTGTGTTCCAAACTGTTTCCTGTGTTCCAATCTTCGATTTTTATACGTCTACAGAAAATGCTCATCAGATTAACCAAGTTTTGCTAAGGCGCCATTTCCGTATATGTTAGAGTGTAGCTGGTCTCTTGAAGTTATTCATCAGATGTTCCAGATCTTCGATTTTTATACGTCAGCAGAAAATGCTCATCAGGTCGAACGGTTTTTGCTAAGGCGCCATTTCCATATATGTTATAGTGTAGCTGGTCTCTTGGAGCTTTTCATCATATGTTCCAGATCTTCAATTTTTATACGTCAGCAGAAAATACTCATCAGGTTGAACGATTTTTGCTAAGGCGCCATTTCCATATATATTATAGTGTAGCTGGTCTCTTGGAGCTTTTCATCAGATGTTCCAGATCTTCAATTTTTATACGCCAGCAGAAAATGCTCATCAGGTTGAACGACTTTTGTTAAGGCACCATTTCCATATTTCTTATAGTTTAGCTGTTCTGCTATGGTTCTTCATCAGGTGTTCCAGTTTTCAAAATGAATTATAGCCTATATGTTGCCCAGGCTTAATAGCTATACAACAAAAAAGTTTCATTCAAATCCGTCCAGTAGTTTTTGCGTGAAACGCGTACATACATACAGACAGACAGACAGACAGACAGACAAGAAATTCCAAAAATTTTTTTTTGCTTTCTATTGTTCTTTTTATGTGTCAACAACAACAAAAAAAGTTTCATTCAAATCCGTCCAGTAGTTTTTGTGTGAAACGCGTATACATACATACAGACAGACAGACAAGAAATTCCAAAAAAATATTTTTGCTTTCTATTATTCTTTTTAGGTCTCCCTCTATCCATTTCAGTCAAAAATTCTAAATGTACAGACAAAATATTTTTACTGTTTTATTATATGTATAGATTATATCAGTGCGGTTTCATCTATACATAAAATAAAACAGTAAAAATATTTTGTCTGTACATTTAGAATTTTTGACTGAAATGGATAGAGGGAGACCTAAAAAGAATAATAGAAAGCAAAAATATTTTTTTGGAATTTCTTGTCTGTCTGTCTGTATGTATGTATACGCGTTTCACACAAAAACTACTGGACGGATTTGAATGAAACTTTTTTTGTTGTATAGCTATTAAGCCTGGGCAACATATAGGCTATAATTGATTTTGAAAACTGGAACACCTGATGTAGAATCATAAGAGAACAGCTAAACTATAAGAAATATGGAAATGGTACCTTTGCAAATGTTTATCAATCTGACGAGCGTTTTCTGTTGACGTATAAAAATCGAAGATTAGGATCATCTGATGAAGAACTCCAAGAGACCAGCTACACTAATACATATATGGAAATGGCGCCTTAGCAAAAGTCGTTCAACCTGATGAGCATTTTCTACTGACGTATAAATATTGAAGATCTGGAACATCTGTTCCCGTTCATCAACATATATTCCCGCGGGACACGGGATAACCAAATAGCTGAAATGTTGAGTACTGGAGTTTAGGTTACTACAGTTTGGAACATAAAAAGCTTTTTCATCCAAGCGAAACTCACGCGGGCGAAGCCGCGGGCAACAGCTAGTCGGACAATAAAGAAAAGGATTATCAGGTGACCCAATTTACACCAGACATGTTTTGAAAGGACGTCTCAACCGCAGGTGGAAGTTTGTATTGTCATCCTGAACATGATTTATCTATCGGCACCCAATTCATAAAATCCTGACAGCCCGGCTGAGTGCGAAAACCCTACATTTTTCGGATGACAAGGTAAATAATTTCGTGTCACTCGGAGATAATATTTTGGGTCTCTCATTACGTAATTATTATCAGAAATCAAAATCCCATAATGGGTTTGTATGTCTACGAGATCAACTCAAAAATTTATAAGTAAAATGATTTATCAGAATGAAGCAATATTTGCAACACATGTAGCTCTGTGCTTACTCTTTTCGTCATTCATATGACTAAGATAATCCTACTATACTAATATTATAAATGCGAAAATTTGGATGTGAGTTAGTAAGTTTGTGTCCGGAAATTTCCACGGGAGCGAAGCCCCGGGGCGCGGCTAGTATACTATATTTTTCTTCTTACTCGTCGTGTCATTTATTGACGATGGTCTCATTAACACCTTTATGACAATACATTCTAATCACATAAAATCATTGTGGTTTCCTTACCTGTATTGTAGGTTTATTAGTTAATTTGTAATATAAAACAATCAGCGTAACTTGATAGAAAAACGAACCATAATTAGGCATGTAGTACTCCACTTCGAGCGAGGCCCTCTCCTCCACGTTGTCAAGCAGCCTAAGCACCTCATCATTGGTCAGTCTTGCTGTGGAGATGCCGTTGACGCTACAGATCCTATCTCCCGGAGCGAGGCGATCTGACTCCTGAGCCACAGAGTCCTTGGTGAAGCCCACTATGGACGGAACTATACCGGGTTCTGAGCGACCTGGGGACAAAAGGAAATTGAACTTAGTTGACAATATCAACTGTATTGTAGCAGAAATACCTGACTTTCGATCCGATGAAGACAAAAGAAGATAACTGTTTTGTATTTCAACTGTCATTAGGAAATTATCTTTCGAAGAGATGGACAAACACAATCAGAATTTCGTAGGTTCCATTTATAATAAGTATGAAATGATAGAATCTATTTAATTTTAAGACACACTCTCAATAGTGTTATACTGAATTTGCTCCAAATGCCACATAACCCAAATAAATATCCCAACATACGAGTATACAATAAACATAAACCTGAAAATAGTATGCTTCTTTCTGAAAGTAAAAAAACACTACCTTTTTTTAGTATTACAATGCAAACAGCTTTATTATTCGTGGCTTCATCATCAGATGAAATAAAAACAACCTTTCTTATTTGCTCTATTATTCCCATCTATTGTTTTACGGCGGATTCATGTTTTATGGATGAAAAATATGTTAAAAATTAATTAACAATCCATTTTTATTTTAAAAATATTGAGAAGGTTATATTATTTTCACGTTGTATTAAAATTGAATCAGACAGTATTCCCCTGAAATGAATGATATAGGTACTAACAGTATAATTACTGGAAATTTGCATAAAATCCATATTTTACGTATCCATTGATAACAAACGACTCGTAATAGTGTTTAAAGTTTAAAAAAATAATTGGTCAAAATATTTATCTTTTTCTGAAACGCCTTTTTACGCGATTTATTTGAATGTGATTTAAAAAAATAAACAGTACTTATCATTCTTCATCCTTGACCATCACGAACTAGATACAATACTTTTTGGAATTTTATTTTGTAAAATATAGTCTTTCCAACATTCCGTTTCCTTTTGTTCTTTAACAATACGTTCCGATCTATTTTTGGGCTCTGGGATTTATTGCCAAGAAAGTTTCGAGCATTATATGGCTCACTTGGTAAGTACTGCATTTTGTTTCAAAACAAAAGAAACTCGTGTTTTTCCTCTCAATTTATACAGACTCAAAATAAATAACAAATCGAATTACAAATAAAAATAAAGGTAACATTTTATGTTTAAATGTGTTGTGTTTATATATTTTGTGACCAGAATCATATCATCGAGTTCTTTCCCAACGAAAATAAAGTGGGATTATAATTTAAGCAGTCTTTACTACTTATTTTAACTATAATTTAGTCTAATTTAGTAATAAAAGTATGTGTGTGAATGTGCGGTGAGTGATGGATAGGTACGTGTTTTTCCTTTTCGGTCACTATAAGATGTTATATCCATATTTCATCCAAAGTCAAAGTCAACAAAGTCGAAGTGTTAAAGTGCAGTCCACTAACAATGTCGTAAAGATTTAGTTCTGCTCTTAAACTGGACAGTGATGGCATTACGTATTTACGGCATAAACTTTCTTAAGATTCCTTTAATCTTTAGTCGGAGATTAATTTTCAGGACTCTCACTACTGTTTTGTGTTCTAGATTTACACTGTTATATGTTAATTTTAATATCCTATCCTATCCTAACTAATATTATAAATGCGAAATTGAGTTTGTTTGTTGGTTTGTTTGTTCCTGAATGCATACACATAGTTAGAAGTACGGAGAAGGATATAGGGTACCTTTCATCCCGGGAAATTCACGCGGGCGAAGCCGCGGGCAAAAGTTAGTATAAAATAAAGCTGTCGTAAAATAATGAAGAATCATTAGGCACTTACACATCAGAAAGTACAATTCATAGATGACCTCTGATTTAATCGTCGTATCTCATGAATTATAATGTAGCTTCTTAATTCACATCGTTATATGAATCGTATAGTGTAGGTATTTGTTAGTTATAATGTGTAATTTGTAGATAGAATAAATAAATCGCTAACATCAATTAGACGATAGATGATAGTTATATTTTTCGTAACTTCGAACTCTAATCTACCAAAACAAGATCTCTTCTATTTTATAACCCATAATGTCATGACTATGATGATAAACACCATACCTTAGGCTAAGTCAGATTTAAAGTTCACCAAACTATCTGTATCCGCTCTAGCCGCTCGCTGCCATCTAAACCTTATCCGAACCCTTCGTAAAAGTATCGAAATGGATCGTAAAATATGGAATGGCACTTCACTACTTCGGTCATTTACTGTATTAGTGTTGGGTGTAAAACTGTAATTTGCTTTTCAGCGATCACGCTGAATAGCACTAAAGGGAGCACATAAAACATAGTTCAAGTGAATCTATAAAAATTGCCCTTTTAGCGACTCGATACTTATAGCCTTTTAGATGGAGTAACTGTTTTGGACCTATTTCTACTCGATAAATTTGCGAATATTATCTTTTACTAGCTTTCGCCCGCGTGAATTTCTCACGGGAACAGTACTTTTTCCCGAGATGAAAGGTATCCTATGTCCTGTTCCGTACTTCTAACTATGTGTATGCGAAATTTCAGGAAGATTGGTTCAATAGATAAAGCGTGAAGAGGTAACAGACAAACTCACTTTCATATTTATAATATTAGTTAGGATTAGGATTTTAGTAAAACTATTCGTAGCTCTGGCGTTCACATGTTTTAATTAGAATAATAAGCACGCTAAATATTGTTATATTTATGTAATGTAATATTAAATAAACAATTAAAAAAATTACGTTTATTATCATGACCTTTACTCCAGGGCGGAGTAAAGATCGTATGGCTGAAAATAGTATGATAATCAAAGAACAATGTTTACTTTACAAAATTGAACCAAATAAGTACTAAAATTAATACATGCAAGATTTCAATCTACGATAAACATTTTCTATCTCGAGTCTACCCAACAATGCCCATACCGGAATTCATTTATAAATACAATTAGATTGGAAATCTGCACAAAAACTTGCCTAACCCTCTTCAACCCTAAGATGCCGTTTCGATGTAATTTTGGGATCCACATTCGATTAGGATTAGCTGATATTAACATAAATTAAAAGGGTGTATATTGAGGACCCTTACTTAAGAACAATCCATAGTAAGGCAATTGGTTTTCGTATCACCAATATAAATACTTGTTGACTGACTCAAAATCTTATATTACTGATTTTGTAGATTTCACTGGTATAAAATTTTGCTCAAATCATATAAGACATTTGACTTGACTTTATTTGTGAGTGTGTACTGTACTTACATACAGAAATTCCCATAGGAGTGGAGACACGAAGCGCAGCCTATACATATACTATCTGTAGTTTCGTCATACAAGAAATTGTAGCGTTTTAATTCATTAATTCAACAATTATTTACTAGAGTCTAGATCATGTATGAGTATTTTAGATTTGACCTAAAATCCTATCCTTACTATCAAACTAATATTATAAATGCGAAAGTGAGTTTGTTTATTTATTTATTTGTTTGTTTGTTTGTTACCTCTTCACGCTTTATCTACTGAACCAATCTTCCTGAAATTTCGCATACACATAGTTCGAAGTACTGAGAAGGACATAGGGTACCTTTCATCCCGGGAAAAAGCGCTGTTCCCGTGGGAAATTTACGCGGGCGAAGCCGCGAGCAAATGCTAGTATATTATAAAAAATATACCCCGATAAGGTTGCATTCATGACAAATTTCAGTCGTCGGGCCATTAAGCTTAAATGAAATTATTATTAATCGCGGTGTTGCGAGTACATTAATTAACCCGTGATTACAGACAATGGCAACACAAATCAGATATAAGCTGATTGAAATAGCGATACCAATTCACACTGTTATTGATTATTATAGCATTGATTTTTAATGGTTTTTGAGTAGGCGTAGTTTCCGCATCTGTATTATACATATGAATAAAAAAAAATGTGTTGGTTGGAGACACAGTGAAAGTGGAGGTGGATGTTCGTTTCCACATACGCTGAGCTTCGCGGTGTTGAGCAGAGACGTGAAAAAATTGACCAATGATATTATTCAAAACTAAAAGTACAATATGAATACAATAGAGATAATTTATATTACGAAACTCGCGCGATTTTGACGAGTCGAGTGTATTGCACAGTGGCGGCGGCACTTCGCTTCGGTGACAAATCTATACGCTTTACTTTAGTGGAAACAGTACGTAGCCCCAACGCGTGGCACTGCCAGTAGTGCATTGGTGCGACCTGATATTCCCTTCCACACTACAAGTTCTGCAGGAACATTAATAGGTACCAGTGAAACAGCCAACCGACGACGCCAGTATTACATTGGAAAATTGTTAGATCCCTTCCTTCCAATTCTATTCATTCCTCACGATTTATACCAATCTGATTTATGTTTAGAAGTTTTCACAGATCAACATCAGTTAACAGCTAGTGTGTGAATTTAAAAGACAAAGGGTTAAAACCACTATTGACATGCCAAGAGAGTCGTTCCTGCTGGTATCACTCAACCAACAGTTTCTTGAAAATCAGAAACTTAAAATCACGTACAGTATAAATACACATAATAAAATAAAAATAAGTAGGTAAGTTCGTGGCAATATAAATCGTTTGTGAGTAACTTACAGAACGTCTTAATGATGCAACTTCACAAAACAAAGAACGACCCGAATTCGACTCACGCTTTTCCAATTCTCATTATTAGTGGATCTTCAGCTTTGTTCTATGATCTGATCATATACTCGTATGCGTAGGTATTTATATTCTTTGAAACAAATTTTGCGATTTCTTAGATTGCAATTATTTTACGTTTTATTTCAACCCAAGAAATTACTCTATGACTCTTTGTTTTTACTATTGTATGCAATGTTTCGTTTAGTGGCAGTTCCTATGCCAATTTCCGAGGATTATATTTTGTGATGATTGCATGGAAGTAGTAAGTTATTACTTCCATAGATGATTGCTAATAAACAGGATGTACCTAACTCTATGGGTACAGATTGATGTTGTAAAAGCGTGGGCGACAACTCTATTTGATTAAACCATGGAAGTAATGATTAAACTAAGAGCATTGTTAGTGCATAGAGAGAGGAAATGTATTTCGTATAAACTAACTCTATGTCCAGTCTGTCAATTCAATTACTGATGAATGACATCTTTGTTGCTGAGATAAGATTGGCTTTTGTGCCAATTTGATGTGTTTCGGGAAATAAAAAGATAACAGCTGACTAACTTAAAGTGTTCGGGATCAAAAGACTTTTATGGGCAGAAGGAAAGAATGATACATTTTAAGTTTGAGTGTTAAAGACAGCTCTTTCAAAAGTTAAATACCTTTGTTCGAGCTTTACGAGAAAAACATTTATCTAGGTTCAAATATCTTAGATGAATCAATTATGCTTAATTTGATTTAGTTCCGCTGTTTTATTACTTTTCTATGGCTTTTTTCCGGCAGCTAATCGCATTGTTATCCGATTTGCATATGCGTGCAATAGCGTGCATGCACAATTCTATCTTTTATTATACTCAGTTGTGAGCTTATAATCAAATAAATGCTTTTTGTCGGTTGCTTGCCAAAAAGTCAAAAGTAATAAATGGAAAGCGATACGGTAGAATCTGTTTTGTTGTACAAAATAATGATACAAATGCTAAGATCGGAATTCTGAAATTTCTACGTGAACGAACGTTAGGCAAGCGCTTGTTAGATGAAGCTTGTTAGATGAATTATGCAAACTGCACTATTAGTTAGTGAGAATTTGCAGTTCAGTTGGTGTTAATAAACGATGTGAAGCTTTAATTAGTACTTTGTTGTATTATTACTATATCTATTTATGAGTACTTGCTTGCTAGATATTTAAAGTTTCTTCTAAAAAAATAAACGAACAATAAATGAAAAATAACATTCAAATCTTCAAAGTTACGAGTTTTTGGCAGTTTAATTTCTATTTCTACTATTTTTTAATTTTTTATTTTATTTATTTGGGAAACAAACAATAGCCTTACACAAATAAGTAACAATTACATGATGATACATAAATCAATAAATTTTCTTCTATTAAATATCTCACATTGTGCAGGTATGCAAACCAAACAAATTCAACAAAACCGTTGACAAAAACGGTTGAATAAAAGATTAAAGTGATTATGATTTGGATGTTAAATTGGATTAGAAATTAACTAATTTATTAACTTTTATTATTTAATTTCAAATACAATAACTAATGTCAAATCTTATAAAGAGTAGGTAGACGTCTAGACTTTTGAATTTCAAATTTATTCGTTTATTGTTCAGATATTTGTTAACTCAAAATATAATAAGAAAGCAATTGCTGGAATTCACGTTTTAACTAAATTCCTCTAGAATATTCAAAACAATAGAGTGCGCTAACCAATCAGATTATATGCGATACACCTGTGTCAGAGCACACAAAGCAGGCTAAATGAGCGGCTATAGTGGTCTGGCTAAAATGGTCATATTGGTTAGCTGGTTGTGACTTGTTTAAAGCAGGTAGATATAATAGTATACGTTTATTAAGTATGCCATTACTATTAATTGGATTCATTCGAAAATTAACTTCCATTGAAAATCCTTCTTTCATTTTGAATAACATTCTGTTATCTTAGATCAGTATTTTTTGGAGTAGACCTACCTTAAATTCTATATTCGTTTCAAATTTCCCGGATTCAGTTTAATAATTCCTAAGAGGAGAGTAATATTCAAAATGAATATCTACTCTACTTCTAAAAATGTCATATTCAAAAGTTGATAAGTTAAAGTACCAACCAATGCAATCATATACGATACATACAACGTAATTCAAATTCCGTCAACAATGCAGACTAATGAGTGTCACACTGTACGTTTGCTGAATGCACACATCGGTTAGTCCTCTTATTTGCGGATCATGGCTTTGGACTTTATTTTTAGACCTTTATATCACAGAATTAATATAAGTACTATCCTTTATGTGAAGTTTCAATTTCGTGAGATATATTATGAGAGTAGGTAAATTTTGAGTGATTTTCTATGTACGATAGTATTGTTCATCGATTTTGTTGTAAATCTATTCTTATTTTTTTTCAACCGTCAATGATTGAACTACGAACACTTGACATGAATTTTACTTAAGAAATAGGTGGGACCCTAATAATTATGTATTCTATGGGGTACGTACTGTTTGATAAGTAAAAATCCAAGTAAAATAAATATTTTGACAAGAAAATTCACAAATAAAATTGAGATACAGTCATCCAAATTTACATTAAAAATAATAATTAACACATCATCAATATTCGGGCGTTATTTAAATTGTATTAAACAGTGTTTGACGTCACACTAACAATTATTTGCTTTAGTACATTACGCAAGTGAACTAAATATTTAACTCGACAATTATTTTTCATCTTTTGAACAATTATTTATTTTATTTATCATTCATTTAACATAACAAAATGTAACGTAACATGCACAAAAATAAACAAAAATTAATTACTATGGTTAATTACTAATTATGCAATTAATTAATTAACTTCTAGCCGGAAGCGGACATCAGCTAGATTTATGAAAATACCTAAAGTATCCATGCTCTATAGCATTTCCATAATTTCACACAATTTAGAACATTCTTGATATTTCTTTACAAAAGCTTTGCATAAATCTTCAGAACTGCTTTTAAATCCGCATCAGACGCGTTATGGTGACGTCACCGTGCAATTTGCGGTGTAAACGAGCTAGTCGATCGCCTTAACTGTGCTGTTTGAACTGCGTCCAATACTCGTTATAGTATCGTAACATGGTCTCATGACAAAGACTACTTTTGGCTATATGGTATGCGTAGTGATGTGCCGACGAAAAATTTCCCGAACTCGAAAAGAAGGAATTCTTCTCTTGAAAATTTCCGAAAAAGTTTCGGAATTCTTCAGTTTTTTAGAAAAAATTGCCGTTATCGAGAATATTTCCAAGAAAGTTTCCGTTTGTTCTTGAAAATTGCAAGACCGGCACATCACTAGGTATGCGAGTCTTGTGGTAATAAAGTGCTGATGGGTTTTGAGACTTTATATAGAAGAAAATTGCAAATTGTCTTTTTAAAGAAAAGATGATTGGTCTTTATAAGGGACAATTATTAAATAACACAAAATAAATATTTTTTTGTATTTATGTCTGTCTGTACTGGCATAGGTTTCATTCATACGCAGATCAAAACTGATGTTCATTACTGGTGCTGGTGCCATTATATATATTACATTGTCCTATGTGAGCGTTAAAAGCAGCAAGACAGAGCGGCACGACGCGTTCGACGTAAAATTCAAAATATGAGTACGTAACTTGTGGCCTATGATGTCGCGTGTAATATTGCCTTGTAACAAAGCATCGCATCGCATGCTGTTGCTCACCCAAGACGCCGCCGGGTTAAGGGTGCTCGTACACTTTGCACAGTAATCAATGTGCCCACACGCCCCAGGAATCGCATGTAAATGCTGCGTCAATTTGAATACGGAGCTTGCCCTGTCATGTGGCTGATTCCCGTTTACTGCGAAAATTACCATGAAGATATCTGGAATGAGAATATCAGGATCAACTAGTTTGGCCTAGCCTAAACTGATTTATCCTAGAGAGCCTAGGAAAAATAGTTTGGTCTAGGCTATACCAGTTAATCCTATCGCGTATGAAAAGAACTAGTTTAGCATAGGCCAAACTTGTTTGTCCTGAAATCGTGTTTGGCCGGTAACATTAAAGAATATGTAATTGAGACCAGTTGATTATCAAATTTATGAATAGGTACGATAAGTATAACTAGAATTTTGTTTAAATTTAATTGTTTCATAAGTAATAATAAATATTAAGTTTGATCTATCTATAGTTCAAAATAATCGATAAAAGACATAAAATGAGAGAAAAATAAATGCTGTATTTTATATGAAAATATAGCTAATGAGGGATTTTCCGAGACCCAAATTAAAAAAAAAAATAGTTCCATATGACTTCATAGATGGCAAAAAGGCGAGAAAAAAGTTCCATACAAAAAGCAAAAATTCACGGGATTGGCTTTTTTTTTAAATAAAACTTAGTAAAAAAAACATTTAAAATGGCGGAATTCATAAAAAAAATCACGTAAAAGTTTGACAGTTGCACAAATCACTATATTGATACGTTTTAGATGTTTTTTTAAATAAAACTTAGTAAAAAAAACATCTAAAACGTATCAATATAGTGATTTGTGCAACTGTCAAACTTTTACGTGATTTTTTTTATGCCTCTGGTTGACAGGAAAAAGCGCATCATATAGGTTCAGCCTTCAGTCATTATTACGACTCGGCTTTCATAAAACGCTATCTGTTGAGACTTTTTAATACTATATATTTTTTTCTTAATTAGCTGTCAGAAAAATCGCTCTTTAAAAATTCAAACGAAATTCGAAGCTCCTTAGAACTTCAAAGACGATAACAAATTAACGTATCATGCCAATTCTATAAGGTTTATTGCAAATTCTGTGTTTGTAACCTATGAAATGCTATATATTACTTTTGGAGCTCAGATAAAATCTACGAGTTATTTTTAACGGTTTTCTATAAATCCATCTGAATTCTTCTATTGTAATTTCAAATGAAGTATTTTAACTTCAAACCTATTCAAATGTAGGTAGTTTAATAACTACCCTACCTACATCTGAATAGAATTCAAATTACATTTACCTAGTTTGGTAGTGCACGTGATCAAGTTTCACACGAATTTCGTTGCCGGAATGACGCTTGTTCAGTACTAGGCTAATGTTCCTAATGAAGAGTTTCTAGTTTAACTAAACAGTGCCTGAACGGGACTAAACTTTGCTCGGTGTTTACGTCTTTCTAGATCTAAGAAAACTTGGGATATAACGAAGCATATTATCTAAATATAGGTAATGATGTATTTCTTATCCAACAGTACCTATAGGACTTATATTATTTAGAAAATACTTTGCTTTTTTTGCATGGAAATTAGCAAAATTGGTGGTATATGGTAGCAATTGAAGTTTGTGATACTTCCATTTTCTCGTGCACTAAACGTCGTCATTTGAATTACTCATACTTGTTCAGTTTATATGGCACCCTTTTTACTTTGTTTGTTTGTAAAATTTTTATTGCACATACACACAAGAATAATACAAAGGATAGTGAAACAAAAAGAGAGGCGTACAATGGCGGACTTATCCCAAAAAGGGATTTCTTCCAGTCAACCAAAGGTTTGCAAGGAATATTTGAATGAAATAAGAAGGGTAGCGTAAGGCAAAAATATAGTATCAGAAAAACTACAGAAACAGTACAGAACTAAATAATTAAATACATAACATTAAACATGAACTACATAAAGAAAGTTACTAAAGTATCAACCAAATAGATACACTTAAACGTTCTATAATCCCCAAAGTGTATCTACATGTAACATTAAAATTTTCATTTTCTATGCAAAGTTGATATGTGTAGATTGAAAAGACGTTCAGACTATCAAACTAAAAGGTTAAAATGTTAGACTATACGACTGTAAAATGCGGCCATCTTTAATTCAGTAGACTCGAAACTGCAGTCGTGACTTCAAAACGATTCCTCCTACAATGTCACTAAATCGAATTTAAAAGAGCTCAATAGTACCTATAATCGGGCCGAAACCTAAACTCCCGTATGATGTATGTCAGTTTGACAATATTAGTGATGTACCTAAACACGAGTCGCTACGATTATTTGATTTTACGTAAAAATAACAAATCCAAATAAAATAATTATTTTTATTAATCAGAAGTCTGAACCATCAAAGTAGCTGTCATAGTCACTAACATGGATAATAAATTCATAGTGAATAATATTATCTACTCTGATTTTATGATTCGATACGATTGCGTGAATTCTTGTCCCTCTTCCTATTTTTTTTTTTGTATTGCCTCAATGCTAATTTTTGTAAATTTTAAGGTGCAATAATTGTTATATTCAGCATTTAAAAATTAATAACAAACCTAATTAAATAAATCGAAAAATTAAACGATGTATCGCGATTTTTTATATTTTCACTATCGATTTATTGTAGCCGGATGCAATGGAACTCTCTAAACGGGCAAGCCGGAAGTTCAAGTACTACATTTCCTCGCATAGAATTAAAAATCAAAAAATTCGGAACTTCATGGGCATAACCCTGATGACACCTGTCATACGGGAGTTTAGGTTTCGGCCCGATTATAGTTACAGTTTCAACTTTTAGTTAATAGTATAAAACTCTTCTGTAAGTACTTGTTACATTTTATATTTTTACTTTATAGTTTGCTTTTCGGCCTCTATGTTATAAAAGTAAAGTTAAAAATAGTTCCATTTGACAGTTTCAGTTTCATTTTAAGGTGAAAGCCAAGCTTTGGCTGTCCATACATTTTGTTCTACAGCAATGCTCTAAACTTCGTTAATGATTCTCATAATAAAATCGAATTTCCAATTCTTATGAAGTAATTGTGCTCTCATGTTGAATTTAACATAATAATGTATAATAATTTACGAGAAAAACGGCATTTAAAATACGACAAAAATTGAGATTCTTGTTGATGTGTGCGTAATATTTTGTGACATTTAGGGGCGACGTCTAGCAGATTTATTACAAACTACTGACTACTACTATTTATATAAAAGCACTTTGAGACCTAAATGCATGCTACCTCGATGTTGCTTGCCTTGACAGCGCCATCGGCTGTACGTGAAAAACAAAAGAAAATCATGAAATGCTAAAAAGTTATAAAATAGCAAGTTTCAATATTAAATACAATTTAGGGTTCAATATACTTATTTTTATAAAAGATTTTTTATGGTGAAATTTAAATTTGATTACTGGGACTTTTGGATATCAAGACAGGCTATCTAAATATGACATCTGGACATCACCTGTACATCTGGATGTGATGTCCTGGACTTTATGTCCTGCTGTCCAGGTTTTCGTATCCACATGACCAGACTCCCACGTCTTCAAATTTATATGTGCAGGTGATGTCCAGATGTCCAGGTCTTCAGCTCCACATTTTCAGATCTTCATTTCCAGATGTTCAGGTGATCATCTCCTGAAGCTTTGGTCTTCATATTCAGCTGTCCAGCATTTCATATGCACATGACCAGACACCCAGGTCTTCACATCCAGATGTCAAGAGATCATATTCAGATATCCCTGCCTTCATATTCAAAAGTCCCAGTTATCAAATTTAAATTTCACCATAAAAAAATCTTTTATAAAAATACGTACTGAACCCTAGATTTAATATATTATTACAAGCTTGCCATTACGTATATGACTGGACTGGAATATTTGTGCGAATTCATCTCAGGCATTCATCGATACGTTGTTGCCGATCTGTGCGAGGTGTAAGATGGCAACGTTGCTTTTTTTTACCCAAAAAGATAATTCTTTTTACAATCATAAGTTTCGTCCTGAAACTTAAACAATTTAATTTTGAAAATACTTTTATCAAAAGACATTATAGTAGGTAGATATTATATACGTAGGTATTCATTTACAAAAAATAAACTATAGGAATATGTGCATACATTTATATTTAGTTTCAAAGAAAACAAATATTACTGATTAATTATTTTTTAGTTTGCATTTCACAACATGTTTTCTGAACGTCTAATTTAATCCTAGAACTTCTAGGGCACGAAGTATCGATATTTTGAATTATCGATAAAGTCGAGGTGGGCTCGACCTCTGTGATTTATATTAATTATTTTTTTTCCGATTTTATTTAAATACATTTCATTGAAAGTGTGATTATGTATTGACTGTTGACAGTGCTGAATCTAATCGATCAGATTCGGATAAGTATTAACAAATTATCAATTAAAATGTAAATAAGGTACCTGTGTATTACTTTTTCACTTTATGCATATAATACGCATTTATTATTTGCAGATTTATTTTTACACGACTGACCATAAAAGGAGTGTTATGTTTTCAGGGTTCATGTATGTATGTAAGTATGTATGTAAGTTTCTTTATTCCACCATAAGTCCTGAATGGCTTAACAGATTTTGATGTGAGAGGTATTTTTAGATTCCTTGCATTCCTCCGAGTGACATAGGCTATATGACGTCATCATAAAAACAAAATGGCGGATTATATATGCGATAAATAGCAGACCAAAAAACAATAAAATTTGATCAATCTTATCGAGTGGGGTATAAAAATAAAAAAAAATAAAAATAAAAAATCATTTATTGCCATACTACAATTTTCAAGCTCAATATTATGTCTTATAACTAATTGTACAGAAGTAGACAAAGGAGTGCCTCAGCTTGTGTTGTCCCCGACTATGAGTTGGAGACAACGCTGATTTTCAGGCACCCCCCTCCCTGAGATCTAATGCGGGAGTTGGTAAAAAGAGGGCTAAAACATTTAAAAAATAAAAAAAATTATCGGTATCAAATTGAAGGGCTTTAAAAGGCGATTTGAAAAATGTATATTACTTGTATGTTTGTATATAGGTATACTTTTTGAGTAAAAACTTGTCAGTCGTGTTTTTTATTTTTAATAATTAGCTTGTTGCATATTTAAAAACGATATTAATTTATATCAACAATAAAAGATATCGATATTCGTCGTGGTATCGATGTAAGTCTACACTAGACTATCGATAGTATTGACACGTGTCAAATGTCAATACTGTGGCAGGAAATGCACAGCACAAGTGTTTCTTTATACACTAATTCTGTAATACAAAAACAAAAACTGTAACACAGGTTTGTCGTGATGAAGAATTTATCATCACCATCCATCATTCCAAGCTATGAAGGAGTCATCATGAATAATGACTGCAATATTTAACAATTTATGTTGGAAAGGAATAACTATACCTAATCTTTTGTTTTCTTTAATAAAAAAAGGTCGGAAAATTAATTTCCACTTCAAAAACTAAAATATACTAAAAATAAAAGTCAACAATATGTACTATTTAGTTTTATTTAAAAAAATATAATTCTAGTCATACAATTCAATAGAACATTATGACCATAACGTCTGCGGTGCTGCTTGCTGTTGATTTTTGAAAATGGATGTTCGAACTATTGCTAGATTTGTGTTGGGAATCTAAGAGGTGGTGAAATCCAAACTGCTGAAACTATTGGTAGATAGGTATTTAAATTACAGTTTCTTATTACTAATTATGATTTTGCACTACTGAACTAGTGCCTCTCCATTACTGAAGGTTGGCCGTCAGATTCGCAAACTCTTCTCTGTTCGTCGCTAAGCGAAACAGCTCCTCAACCGTGGTGACTCTGGTCCACTCACATATGTTTCTCAGCCATGATTTTTTGCGTCTTCCAACACATCTCTTGCCTTCTATTTTTCCCATAAGTTGAAGCAGCTGATATCTGTTGTGTCGCAAAACGGGTCCCAAATATTAAACTTTGCGCTTTTTGACAGTTTGCAACAAAAGTCTAGACACTGCAACGCGCTGGAGGACTTTTTCGTTGCTGAGTCCAATTGAAAACTTGAACTACATAGGTACCTATATTAATTCTCATAAATATATTTTTTTGCTTTCTTACAAAATATGACAATGACAAGAAGAAATTATAGGTTATTTTTCGCTCTTTGTATTTTTTAAATTTCTTTTTCTTTTTTCTTATGCTGCCAGCCAGTCCGATTGGCATTATTGTAGTAAGACACTCTTTTGAAATAAGTGCCATCTAGTAGCGTATTTTTAAATTTATAACAATGCTTTGCGCTATATTTAATGTCATTTTGAAAGCTCTCGTCGTAGTGTGAGTGAGTGTAGAGATACGAAGATTCATGGCAGATTCTATTCTAAAGCTTTTTTTTCATTATGTTGACTGAAATATAATCGTAGGCCATAAAATAAATAAAATAGTATGTTTACTTCTCGCCAATTCAAAATGTTTGCCTATAAGTACTGCAACAACGCAACAAAAAAAATAAAACGGAAAATGTTGCTATCAACGCCATCCAGCGGAAATTGTTTAATGAACAGCCCTTCGCTTTATCCTTAAGATGATAGGTAATTTCAAACTACATGAAATATTACAAGAATTTCGCCAGATATTTTGATAGTAACAAAAACTGGGTAGGTATCAATTTAAATAAAATATTTTTACTCGTGAAATATCCCATGCGTTATTTTAAGTAGGTAAAGAAACATAAAATTTCCATTTGATTCAGTAAATTTATTCGGCACTGAGTTAAGTATAACCATCGAAATAAGTATAACGTTTCTTTTATGCATAAAAATTGTTAAAAATATACACAATATTATTCTCGTACAAACTTACATTTATTATGTTCAAAAATACTGCCGCAGACTTTTTTTTTAATTTTCTACAATGAAAACATATTTTTATTCAGCTGTAACCATCAGGACTACTTTTATGCCTTTTATGTCTGTGCAAGCTGCACCCCGGGGTTTGACTACCTTTGGAATTTCGGGATAAAAAATACCCTCTTATACCTGTGTACGAACTAAATTTAAAATTCCTAACAAACAGCCAAACTCACAAACATCCAAATTCATTTGTTAATTCATTTATATATATTAGTGTGAAATGTGATGTACGTCGCGTCGTATTTAGTTCAGGCAATGTCATCAGAACTATGATGTGGAACATATTATTATATCTATCTTCTAAAAAAATTAAATGTCTTCATTTCTACACAAAAAAATTCTAAATTTAGCAGCGAGTTATAAAATCATAGTCAAATAAACAGAATTTCCAAACCGACGAATGTACCTTGATAAATTGTTTGAACAAATAATTCAGTATGACCGTAATCAAATTCGGCGTCCCGAACCCGAGGGAGCGCCCTTACAATCTTCCAAATCCTTTGAATTTTACTCGTGTTGTTACGAGTTTCAGATTTTATTTATAATTTAAATGAAAAATGTACTAATATTAGGGAAATTTCGTTGAAATTTCCTTTCCTCTACTCTCAATTGAGAAAAAGACGTATTTATAAAAAAAATCATTTTTTCATCAATTCGTTTTTAATTCATTTTTAATAATGTTTGATATAAAAACATTTTATGATTAGCGGTCATAAAATGTTCAAATTAATGTGAAGGTACATTGGACAATTAATTGTGATATTTATTTGGTTTCTCTTAATTATTTGAAGACGTTTTCAAAAGCCTTTGTAAAAACTTTTCGTAAAAATAAAATATTCATCGCAATTTTTATTGTCGATATTGAATTCCTCTTCATCATCGTTATCTTCATTGCATCCTCTTTCCACCCATTGTGAAGCATAGGCCAACGTACCTCTGAATAAGACAAAATAAAGTAACAATAGCAACGATGTTCAAATTCATAAATAAATCGTGAAATGGAAAACGTACCCGGAAAGAATTGAAATTCGACCTCGAGCTACTCATCCGAATTCGCGTCGTGTGAAAAATATTGAAATACAGATCCGAAGAAGAAATAAATATGTTTGTAATAAAATCTATGTTGTTTTGTCCGTTCGCCGCCGTAATATTCTAGCGCGTGCGGTAGTTTCATATTAGTAGCGTCGTCGCCCGCTCGGCCGGCGTCGGCAGTCGCGAGCGACCATTTTGAATTCAGTATTGTTTGGACATCGCGCGGGGAGGCCGCGCCGCATGAAATTGCTCGCGTGAATGGCATGGCGGACGGCCGCCATTTGTCCTGACATATCGGTTTGATTTTAATACGCGGAGAGGTCTCGCGTCTTTTGCTTGTTAACTAGTTTGAGTTATATTTGTGAATTTCCTGTTTGTTAAATAACTATTGAACATTTGTGTTTGTGAAACCTTTTACTTTGACTGTTTCTTGTGAGATGCGAAACGTGGCTGCCTGGGGACGCCGACATCTGTTGCCGAGCCAACTTCGGGAAGAAATCTATTTATTTGTTCTGGGGAATTGAGATCTCGGGGTAGGTTTGGTGTTTAGGGACCGCATTCCCCCTTTCCGAAGACACTCAAGATTGGATCCGAAGAGCAGAAGATTAAGTTTGGTAAGTGACCCTTGGGTTTGTGGGTGGTTGTAGTTATTAAGTTAGGTTTAATATACAGGGTTCTGTAGTTCCCGTTGTAAACTACAGTGGTAGCAGACTGCGTATAGGTTAAGTTAGGTTAGTCGGACAGACGTAGTGTCGGGTCGAGGTTTTTTACCGGTATTTTTTTTACCCGGTAAATTTTTCGGTACCGAACCCTCCCGCCCTTTCGTCTGCCCGGAATCTCTGCGCACATTTTCTGGTAGCAGAGCGTAGTTGTTCTGCACATTTTCTGGTAGCAGAGCGTAGTTTATCTACCCTCTATTTGTTCGTTTGTAAAAAATAATTAATTGTTTGTAAAAATTATTAGATTTTTCTTAGTTTGTTTGTATAAGAATATTTGTAACCTTTTTTGTATTTGTTTGCGGTTTGTACCGTGCGTTCCGGGTTTGTGCCATTCTCATACCTACCGCGGTTCTTCGTGTAGTTGTTTGATTTTGTTGTTTTTTATTTACCTTTTGTTATTTTTTGTTTGTGACTTGACGCGATGGCGAAGGTCCCCAATGCTAAGGCGACACTCGCCAACGAATTGAGATGGTTTGTGACGGCCGGTGGACTCCTGTCCCGGAAGGACAGGGAGGCCGCTATACTGGAAAGAGCGGATCAGCTCCGCTCACGATTGAACAACGCGGAAGCGGCCATGGCGGCGCTTACCGAAGCCGACCTTACCCCGGAGGTCTACGCAGGTCACGTGGCGGACCTGGACCAGATCCTGAGTCTGCACGATGACATCGTGGAGGCGGCGGCCGCAATAAGGGCGAGACAGGCTGGCGGACCAGCCCCTCGCACACCTGTTAGACAGGAAGGACCAGCGGTTACTGGTCGGCTCCCCACCCTTCAGCTGTCCCACTTTGGGGGTAGGATGGAGGAGTGGGTGGCATATAAAAATATGTTTGAGTCCCTGGTCGTAGCACGACAGGATTTGTCGAAGGCCCAGAAGATGGCCTACCTCCTCTCCACTCTGGAGGATGAAGCGCGGTCGCTCATCCAGCACCTCCGGGTGGAGGACGACCAGTACGATACGGCTTGGGAGTTATTGAACTCCCGCTACCAAAATTTACGTTTGTTAGCGGATGCGCACGCCGCACAGTTGATGGCCCTGCCCAAGGTGGCCAACAGGGCACAGTTGCGCCTGCAGTTGCTCACGCCCGTTACAGTGGCCTGTAACGCGCTCCGCACACTGGGGCTGCCGGTGGACCAATGGTCCTTTTTGCTGGTGCACATTGTATTGGGCAAATTGCCCAATGACATCCGCTCGCGGTTTGAGCGCGAAAATGCGGAGCGGGATAGCACCACCCTACCAACATTCACTGACTTGGTGAAGTTTTTGGAGTTTGAGGCACGGGCCGCTGAGAATACCATGACGGACTCAGCGCCATCCAGAGCGCCTGAACGTAGGCCCTTGGAACCCTCATGGAGAGGTAAGCCCCAACAGGGACGGCAACCGCCACCGCGCGGAGCTGGTGTGCGGGTTGCACACACGGCAGCAGTCGCGGGGGACGCGGACTGCCTGCAATGTGGCCGGATGGGCCACAGCCTGCTGCAATGCAGGGACTGGCAGAGGCTGCCAGTACAAGATCGGCGCCGCATGGCAAGGCGGCATGAACTTTGCTTCTACTGTTTGGGCAGTCACTATGCACGTGACTGTCCCAGGGCCATACCATGCAGCATGCCGTGGGCTGCACCACGTGATGCTCTGCATGAACCGGAACGGGGATGGCCCCCGGTTGTTGAGGCAGGGGTCCCCTATGGGCGGGGGCGCTCCTGCGCGAAGCCCTCCACCATCGGACGGAGGACGCGGCTTCGCTCGTCGCACCCCCCCTCGGGAGGGGGGTCGCGTACCGGCGCGGGTCTTGGCGGACCGGGACCACGCGCCCCAAGGTCGTGGCCAGTATGTGGCTGGCCAGGCCCGGATAGGGCCCCCATGGGCGGGGGCCCTAGATCGGACGTGAGAGTGGGGACACCCCCCTCCACGCGGGTTACCAATGCCCAACACCATGCAGCCGCAGCGGTTTTCTCCGCCGCTGCACGAGTACCCACGGCTGGAGTACCACCCGCCGTACCATATGTATGGCCGGGCCGCGGGTTATGCCCCCCTCAGATGGGGATGTGCACTCGCCCGCCATATTATCCGGGTCAGTGGCGCGCCCCTGGTTTGGAGAGAGTGGGGGAGCCCGTAACTAGCTTGCTCCCCTTTGCTGGGACAGAGCCGCGGACGGTTCTGCTCCCTACCGCGGTGGTCCGCGTATGGGGTCGTGGGGGAAGCCATTAATTTGAGAGCTCTGTTGGACTCAGGGGCTCAAAGCAGTTTGGTTACCACTCGAGTGGCACGCCAGTTAGGTTTAGTCGTGGAAGACTCGCCTGTGCCACTTCTTGGAGTTGGTGGCATACAAGTGAAGTGTCTGACGGGCCAGACACTTGTCACCTTTTCTTCGCTGCAGTCCTCCACAATGAGGATCACGACTTCGGCTATGGTAATGGATACCATTGCGGGTTGGCACCCCTCGACAGACATACCGCCGGGTGTGTTGTCTTTGGTTTCGGGTCTGGATTTGGCCGACCCCTTTGTCTTTCATCCCGGCCCAGTGGATTTGCTCCTGGGCTCGGACGTATTGGGTTGGATTTTGTTGGGTACCCAGAAAGCTCTGGGTTCGTCTTCACTGATGGCAGTGTCTACTATCTTTGGTTTCGCCCTGATGGGCCCTGTGTTTGATAATAGCACCGTGGAGGAGCCACCGGTCGTCGCATCTGCGTCCTTGGCCAAGACCATGCAAAGGTTTTGGGAGGTGGAGGAGCCACCTATGAGTTCCAGGATGGATCCGGAACACGCTGAGTGCGAAGCCCTTTTTCGATCGACCACGGAGAGGTTGCCCTCCGGTCGGTTTGTAACTAGGTTACCCTTTGTTGCCTCTCGTCCTAGCCTAGGGCAAAGTAGGGCGCTTGCGGAGAAACGACTGCTGTCCATGGAGCGACGCATGCAGTGTGACCACGTACTTCGCGATAAATATATTGAATTTATGCGCGAGTACGAGGATTTGGGTCACATGTCTCCGGCTCGAGTTGATTGGAGCTCAACTGAGCATTATTTTTTGCCCCACCACGCGGTGGTGAAGGCCTCAACAGGCAAATTGAGGACCGTCTTCGATGGGTCCGCACCCACTTCGAACGGGGTTTCGTTGAATCTGTGTTTGCATTCGGGTCCCAAATTGCATAGGGACATAATTGACATCATCTTGAACTTTAGAAGACATCAAGTGGTTTTTGGTGCGGACATCCGGATGATGTTCCGCCAGACAGTCATACATCCTGAGGACAGGCGATTCCAGTTGATACTCTGGCGTGAGCGCCCTGAGGATCCTGTGACGGTGTATGAACTCAACACAAACACGTATGGTTTGGAAATCTAGTCCCTATATCGCCATCAGATCATTGCTTGAATTGGCAGAGCGGGAACGGATCCGCTTTCCCCGTGGGGCTTCCGTGCTGTCACGTGACTTGTATGTTGATGACGTGTGCACCGGAGCCCAAAGTATTGAGGAGGCCCTCCTACTGCGGGATGAATTGATTGAAATATTGAAGACAGGTGGCTACGAGCTACGTAAGTGGTTGTCTAATGAGCCTAAAGTTCTAGAAGGGATCCCAGAGGATCACCAACAGAACCCTCACCTGTTTGAGGATGTGGATGATCCCAACAGGATAGCGGTGCTGGGCATGCAGTACCAGCCGCTAACCGATATTTTTACATTCCAAGTGGACTTGGAAATACCAAAGGTCTGGACTAAGAGAACGGTGTTGTCCGTAATAGCCCGTATGTTCGATCCAAGCGGTTGGATCAGTCCAGTGATATTCTCTGCAAAGTGTCTTCTTCAGAGACTTTGGACTTTGGGCGTCTCGTGGGACGAGCCGCTGTTTGGCTCTCCATTGGATGATTGGCTCGAGTTGTTTTCATCGATTAAGGAAGTCAATCGGATTGCCTTGCCTCGTCGAATATTGCCCCCCGGGAAATATCGAGCCAGCCTGCATGGTTTTTGTGACGCGTCGGAGCGAGGCTACGCCGCGTCAGTCTATATGCGGACAGTTGACGCCGATGGCCGGGTCAATGTCTCGCTTTTGTTAGGGAAGAGCAAGGTCGCCCCCATCAGGACTAGGGCTGACTATTCCCAAGCTTGAGTTGAGTGGAGCTCACCTTCTCTCTAAATTGTTGCATCACGTTGCCAGTGAGCTGGCGGCCACGGTCGAGATACGAGACATCTTCGCCTGGTCGGATAGCCAGGTCGCGCTTGCATGGTTGCGCGCGGCCCCACATACCTTGAAGATTTTTGTTGGAAACAGGGTTTCCCAAATTCAAAATATTGGAATTGATATAACATGGAGACATGTGCCGGGAGAGCTTAACCCAGCGGACTGTGCTTCCTGAGGTTGTACGGCACCAGAATTGGTGTCACACCCGCTCTGGTGGGGTCCAGAGTGGCTGATGGGATCAGAAACATCTTGGCCTGTCTGTCAGACAGATGTTACTTCTTTGAGTTTGACTGGGCTCCGTGTACATGCTGTAGTCGCTGAGACGACGTCGGAGCCGGATTGGCTACTTGCTCGGTATAGTAGCTTGGATAAGCTTCTGGGTGTTACCAGTTGGATTAAGCGTTTCATACATAATTGTAGAAACCCACAGGCAAAGCGGTTGGAGCCGATTGCAGGTGCAGAAGAGCGCCGGAGCGCATTGTTGCATTGGGTCCGTGTCGTGCAGACCGGACGGTTTGAGTCAGAGCTTCGTATTTTGCGCGACGGACGCGCCTAAGTTGAAGGGCGCGGTCGCTCGTTTGAACCCGTACATCGACTCGGATGGGCTTCTTCGGGTTGGAGGCAGGCTCCGGAAGGCGGATCTTCCATATGAGACTCGCCATCCTCTGTTGTTGCCCAAGGGCGGACCCTTGGTGCAGCTTTTGGTGTCTGATCGACACATTCGTAACGCTCCATGCTGGGTGCAATGCTTTGTTGGCTATTTTGCAACGCGAGTTTTGGATTTTGTCTGCCCGAAGAGCAATCCGTAGTGTCCTGTTTCGATGTATTGCATGTTATAGGTTGAAGGCATCCACGATGCAACCACAGATGGGTGATTTGCCCGCTGATCGAATCCGACCTTCGAGACCGTTTGACGGCGTTGGAACCGATTTTGCCGGTCCCTTTTCGATCAAGGCTTCTCCCTTTCGTAATGCCCGTATTGTGAAGGGCTATTTGTGTGTATTTGTTTGTTTGGCCACCAAGGCTGTCCATTTGGAGGTGGTATCGGCTCTGACTACGGAGGCCTTCGTCGCCGCGTTGGATCGCTTTGTTTCGCGTCGAGGTCTACCTTCCCTTATTAGGTCTGACAATGGCACAAACTATAAAGGAACTGTAAATTATCTTAAGGATGTTTCTGTGTTTATTGATAAAAATTGTACTAGTTTAAGTCAAATTGCTGCCCAAAGGGGAATAACCTGGAAGTTTAGTCCCCCAAGTTGCCCCCATTGGGGAGGGATTTTTGAAGCGGCTGTGAAATCCGCAAAGACCCACCTCCGCCGCATTATCGGAGAAACGGCTCTAACTTTTGAAGAGCTGGCCACAGTGTTTTGTAAAGTTGAGGCGGTCCTCAACTCTCGTCCTCTCTGTCCGCTATCTCCAGATCCAAATGACTTGGAAGCTCTCACCCCTGGTCATTTTTTGGTGGGAGGGCCGTTGAATGCCCTGCCCGAATACCCGTGGAAGGATGAACGCGTATATCGGTAGTCGCGTTTTCAAATGTTGCAGCAAATGAGCCAGGACTTTTGGCGTCGCTGGTCGCTTGAATATTTGCATTTGCTGCAGCAAAGAGTGAAGTGGACAGACAGGACTGAGCCTCCCAGGGAGGGTGATTTAGTATTGTTAAAAGAGGCAAATTTGCCCTCATTGCTTTGGCGACGAGCTCGCATATTACGTTTGATTCTTGGCGGAGATGGCACTCCGCGTGTGGCTGAGGTGTTGGTCGACGGTTCGATTTTGAGGAGAGCTGTGACCTCTCTCGCCCGCCTTCCCGTAGAGTAAGCTAGCGGTCTGCTTCTCAGACCGGGACGGGGGGATGTTTGTAATAAAATCTATGTTGTTTTGTCCGTTCGCCGCCGTAATATTCTAGCGCGTGCGGTAGTTTCATATTAGTAGCGTCGTCGCCCGCTCGGCCGGCGTCGGCAGTCGCGAGCGACCATTTTGAATTCAGTATTGTTTGGACATCGCGCGGGGAGCGCCGCGCCGCATGAAATTGCTCGCGTGAATGGCATGGCGGACGGCCGCCATTTGTCCTGACATATCGGTTTGATTTTAATACGCGGAGAGGTCTCGCGTCTTTTGCTTGTTAACTAGTTTGAGTTATATTTGTGAATTTCCTGTTTGTTAAATAACTATTGAACATTTGTGTTTGTGAAACCTTTTACTTTGACTGTTTCTTGTGAGATGCGAAACGTGGCTGCCTGGGGACGCCGACATCTGTTTGCCGAGCCAACTTCGGGAAGAAATCTATTTATTTGTTCTGGGGAATTGAGATCTCGGGGTAGGTTTGGTGTTTAGGGACCGCATTCCCCCTTTCCGAAGACACTCAAGATTGGATCCGAAGAGCAGAAGATTAAGTTTGGTAAGTGACCCTTGGGTTTGTGGGTGGTTGTAGTTATTAAGTTAGGTTTAATATACAGGGTTCTGTAGTTCCCGTTGTAAACTACAGTGGTAGCAGACTGCGTATAGGTTAGGTTAGGTTAGTCGGACAGACGTAGTGTCGGGTCGAGGTTTTTTACCGGTATTTTTTTTACCCGGTAAATTTTTCGGTACCGAACCCTCCCGCCCTTTCGTCTGCCCGGAATCTCTGCGCACATTTTCTGGTAGCAGAGCGTAGTTGTTCTGCACAAAATAAGTACGCCTCAAGCAAACAGACATTAGCGTAGTACGAGGCATTACTCATACTCATGTCACTACTATTATTGAATATTGAAATAACTATCCTGACAGGCTTCGCTCCCGTGAGAATTTCGGAATACTAGATAACACGAATTACATAGAAGGAATTATTGAATTGGCTGAGTACCTATTTCGGAGATTACTTATCTACTTACTACAAACAAACTTACAAAAACTTCCTCTTTGTGTTATTGTAGAAGTGTAATTTTTGTTTTTTTACTTTTTTATGCAAAAAAAAACTAACAAATTTCGACGTGCTACATAAGTAACCAAAGCCAGGTTAGATGTTTGTTGAACCAATTTACATTTTTGGCTTAGTAGTTGATTCGCACGAAATTCATTCGCCCGAACGTGCGAAACGTCCACTTTCAATAATAATATTTTTTTAGTAGGCGTTTCGCACGGATGAATTTTAATCGCGTGCGAACCGACCTCTTTAAGAACTAGTAGTATGCGATTCGCCCACTTAACGAAATGTGCGAATAAAAAAATCAAGGTACAGTTGTGTACAAAATATTATAATATTAATATTAAAATATGCCACATTTTCATGGCACTCACATAAATATAAGGTCAATAATTCATATCAAAACGTGAACATCACGAATGAGGGAAAGAAATAAATTCATGGTGTCTTTTTTTACAAGTAGGTAATACGAATATGTATTTTGACAATTTTATTAACCTATGGGGTTGCCGAGGTCTGCTACCTAGCGGCAAACGAGACATCGGCAAAGTTAGTTTACGCCTGCGTTAGCGCGCGAAAGAATTGAAAAGAGACGGAAAGTGATGATGAATGGGACGAAAGGGGTGCAGGCGGCAGGTACATATTTCGCAGGTACATATTTTATTAGATGTAAGAATTAATAATTCTAAACGAAATGATTTTGTGCGCGAATGTAACTTTTTGTTAAAACTTTTCCATAAAAAATGGCTATGTGCGAAAGGCGTACTACTAATTTTTGAGAGGGTCGGTTCGCACGCGATTAAAATTCATCCGTGCGAAACGCCTACTAAAAAAATATTATTATTGAAAGTGGACGTTTCGCACGTTCGGGCGAATGAATTTCGTGCGAATCAACTACTAAGCCACATTTTTGTAGCTTAGCTAAGAACCATTCAAGAGTATTTCAAACCTTAATTACCTAATCAATATACTTTTAACGTAATTACAATAGAAAAGACAAGCTACGATTTATTCTAATCATCAATGACTTTAGAATAAAACGTAGCTGTTACATAAACGTCATCAAGTTATTTTATAAATCTCCCCATTTCGAAAGGAAACCTTTCACCGTTAGTGCCAGGAATTTATAACTTTCGATCCGCTATTTTAAATCCTAATCCGCTCCGCTTATCTCTCGCACCACTCGGTAGCTCGCGCTGAGCTGCTGAATTAAAGATAGCTCACGTAGTTGACTGGCGATGATTCAGTGCAGTCTGACTCAGTCTTAGCACTCACTGCATCTTTTGTGGAATTCTAAGTGCTAGGTTTTAAAAAAAAGTAGATAGTAGTTGTCACTTTTCTTTGAAATAACATAATTGTTACACAAGTGTTTGCGAAGGTCTAGTTTTAAAATATTGATTCGGTTTTCAATTCATAATGATGCATTATTGGAAGTTAAGCCACGCGTTTTATATATCAAGTATGTGAGACGAGCGTAAGTATTTCACAGGAAGGCATTATTACATGTAACTTTACAAAAAGTTTAGCGTGTTGTATAATATGACGAAAAAAATAAAAAGAATAACTAATTAAATTCATTTCATATTTAGACACACCCCAAAATTATACCTTTTCTCTGAATCACCTCTTGGTTGACTAGTAGAAAAGGCCTCCGTCCGCCATTTACATGTTTTTTTTTTTTGTAAAGAAGTTAAATAAATAATAAAATAAATAAATTTGGCTTTCAAGATTTTACCCGAGACATACATCATTGCTGGTTTATAAATGATTGTAAAATACTTTTAAAACGCATTATTCCATACATCCAAAAACAGTTCTCGGTAACAATCAAATTGAAATCTATACATCTATACATATAATAAAACAGTAAAAATATTTTGTCTGTACATTTAATGTTTTTGACTGAAATGGATAGAGGGAGACCTAAAAAGAACAAAAGAAAGCCAAAAATTTTTTTTGGAATTTCTTGTCTGTCTGTCTGTCTGTCTGTCTGTCTGTCTGTCTGTCTGTCTGTCTGTCTGTATGTATGTACGCGTTTCACGCAAAAACTACTGGACGGATTTGAATGAAACTTTTTTTGTTGTATAGCTATTAAGCCTGGGCAACATATAGGCTATAATTCATTTTGAAAACTGGAACACCTGATGAAGAACCATAATGGAACAGCTAAACTATAAGTAATATGGAAATGGTGCCTTAACAAAAATCGTTCAACCTGATGAGCATTTTCTGCTGACGTATAAAAATTGAAGATCTGGAACATCTGATGAAAAGCTCCAAGAGACCAGCTACACTATAACATATATGGAAATGGCGTCTTAGCAAAAATCGTTCAACCTGATGAGCATTTTCTGCTGACGTATTAAAATTGAAGATCTGGAACATCTGATGAAAAGCTCCAAGAGAGATTTTTATCTAAGCGAAACTCACGCGGGCGAAGCCGCGGGCGACAGCTAGTTCTGAATAAACTCTCACTCGATTGCCGTCGAAAAAATTCAGTACCATTCAGGTTGACTTTTCTAGAAACTCCTTTCAAAAGCCCACGCTTTTTGAGTATCAAACACTATATAAAACCTACCTACCTTTGACAAATGGAAAATATATTATATTTTCGTAAAATCAGTATTTTTTTTTTTCATTTGAAATGGCAATATTCATAGCAGTTTCCAATGTTAAAATATATTATTTGCTATAAACTATTTGTCGTCAAAAATAAAGAGAAAATAGAGAAGAAACGACCCAACAACTCAACTGCAACATTGCATACTAATCATTGGAAAGCGAACTTACTGACATTATCTTTTAGTCCAATCTCGACCCTTGACCCTTTGAAAAATAAAGTGTCCATTCGGCCTCCCACTATTTGGTTTCTCTTCCAAGATTTAGTTTCCACTTGGCCCTCAAAGTTCTTCTTAGTCGCTACACTCTTGCCAGAGTGGTCGTGGTCATCAATAAAAATCACGATGAGTGATGATTTTTGTAATACGGCGCCATTCGTTGCGGACTGCAGCTTTCTGGGTACATTCATAAACCGAGCACTTAGTTGCGGCCTTAATCTCCCACGTGGCCTGGTGCCTTCGGCCCTCAAACTACAATCACGAAAAAATATCATCACCAGTCTAATCTATAGTTATTAATTCATGCTACAGGGTTATCCAATAAGGACGGTCACTTTTACAGCCGATAGCCGCCATTGTAGATGGTTTTTTGGCGTGAATTTTTGACAGATATGTTTGGCATGAGTCGCTATAAAATTATTAAAACGGCTGATCAATTCGTCAAACGTTTTGATCTTCACGAGAACCTTATAGAAATAAGGACGCCACTGTCTGTGAAATTGAAACCACTACAGGGTTGGTGTTGGATCATTCGTCGCTTGTCGAAATCTATGATACAACATTAGTATCAAATCGAAGCTGAGAGTGTGAGAATCTGTGGTGACCAAACGGTGGTGACCGCAAGCGGTAATAACACCCACCTAAAATGGGGTAGAACCCGAGTTCAAATCCTACCTGTGTCGCATGAGTTTGTTTATACTGACTCACGTACGGTAGTTTTCTCATAGACCACCACCTGCTTCCGGTGAAGGAAAACATCGTGAGGAAACCTGCACATTGGCTGATTGTTTAGTTTACTAGTGTGTATACGGCTACCTGCTACTAAATGGCGGTAGTCGTAAAAGTCATGTCAAATGCCTTTAGGCGACTTGAATAAAATATGACACCAGTGTTAGTAATAACACCCGATAAGAAAGATAGTGTGAGAAAAAACTCAAAACTGTCAATTTCACGAAGACATTCCTATCAAGTCTGCCTTCAGCCGCCGTCTGTCTGGAAAATTGGACCTCTCATATTTACATTACCATACAAAACAGAGGTGGTAATTTAAATGATGTGATATTCCTTGCATAATGCCAAAGAGTAAGACTTCAAAAAGTTAATATTATGTAGTTGTAAACAAAAAATGTATTTTTATTTCGATTCTAAGTTACCTGGTTCTTATCGAAAAATCCTATTAATGTTCTAGGATTTACAAGTCTCTTCATAGGACAGAATATAGGACAAATTTATACTTATATAGTGACAACTAATTTCGACAGCTATTTCCCTTTGGAACGACTATTCCACGCGTTGATTGTCACAGCTGTCATGGCTCTCGGCTATTAATAGTCGATCTAAATTCCATACATAGTATCTGGGGATATCTAAAATTAAATTGCATCTCCACCAATTTCTATAACTAAAATTATTTTAAGAAATTTCGTAACTGGTTTTGATTATTCGAGTAATATTTGCCTTATTCCTTAAGCATAGAGTAAATCCTAATCTTAATATCCTATCCTAATATCCTAATCCTAATATCCTAATCCATACTTCCATACTAATATTATAATACTTAATACTAATATTATAAATGCGAAAGTTTGGATGTGAGTTTGTGAGTTTGTGAGGATGTTTGTTACTCAATCACGCAAAATCTACTGGACGGATTTCGATGAAATTTGGTACAGAGGTAGATAATGACCTGGAATAGCACATAGGCTACTTTTTATCCCGGAAAAAATGGTTCCCGTGGGCATGGGATACCAATTCTAGTATATCCATACTAATATTATAAATGCGAATGTTTGGATGTGAGTTTGTGAGTTTGTGAATTTGTGAGTTTGTGAGTTTGTGAGGATGTTTGTTACTCAATCACGCAAAATCTACTGGACGGATTTCGATGAAATTTGGTACAGAGGTAGATAATGACCTGGAATAGCACATAGGCTACTTTTTATCCCGGGAAAAAGCACTGTTCCCGTGGGAAATTCACGCGGGCGAAGCCGCGGGCAAAAGCTAGTAATATTATAAATGCGAAAGTTTGAATGTGAGTTTTTGACTTTGTGAGGATGTTTGTTACTCAATCACGCAAAATATACTGGACGGATTTCGATGAAACTTGGTATACGGATAGAAAAATACCGGGAATAGCACATAGGGTACTTTTAATCCAAAAATTCCCACGGAAGCGAAGCTCCAGGGCGTGTCTAGTAACAAAATAATTGTAATAGACTGATCTATTAGCACATAACAAGAAGTAATTAAGTTTTTTAATTGGCATAATACTCCTATATAGAAAATATTTTAAGTTCATAATTTAATTTAATGACTGATTCATTCATCACATCATTCAAACGAATAATAATCAATATAGGTATATACAATTCTTTTATTACTGACTGACTGAGATACTGACTGAAATGCACAATTGCACATGCAGCCAAAACATATGAGCGTAGGACGCAGAAATTTGGCATGTAGGTTTCTAAGTGAGTGTAGGGGAGCACTATAAGAGAGAATTTCTCGAAATTCCTCCGGAAATGAAGTCCCAGGCCCTAGATAGTTAGTTATAAAATAGGTATTATTAAATTCCTTAAAATTAACGTTTTTATTATAAGCCTGAAGCTAATAATTATTTTTATCTTTCAGGTCTATTGATTCTCTGGTGAAATTATCCTTAATTTAATCTTAAAATCTGCACAGGATTGAAATAAATAGATTTTTAATTAATTCCTCGATAAACAAATACATATATTTGAATGTAGGTAGGTACTTGACACATTTGATTAAAAAAACTTTGATAAAAAAACTGAAAAATCACATAGGGTCCTTTGTACTATTTCACATTATGGTTATATATTCTAACTAATACTTAACTGTGCACACCAATCGAGGAATGCAACCTAAGTATACTAAAATAATACTAGTATCGCATTGCGCTTACATAATTACGCTACTAAACTCAATTTGTTTTCCAATAAACGTCAGAGTCAATAGAACAGCAGCTGCGCTCGAGATATAAAAATAAAATTTGTATCACAATCAGGGCTTTCAGCTCTCGGGAGTATGGCTGAGGTCGGGGAAAATGGAGAAATATAAATTTATTATTACACAAACACCTTTGGAGAATTGCACTTTCTTTGGCTAGACCTTTTTCTGCCACGTTCTGCTTTGTTATTATCAACTTTGTTACGCTGATGGTATACTAAGTCGACTTTGCAATAAGCCGGATAATTTTATATAGAAAATGTTCAGTGGCAGCTTCTAAGTGTTTTAGTTTAGAAATATAAACTTAAAAATATTATAGTTTGCACTTAAATGGTATAGAATGTAGGGTATAATAGGTGTTAAATCATTGTGCCATAACTAAAAATGCAACAAGCTAATTATTAAAAATAAAAAACACGACTGACAAGTTTTTACTCAAAAAGTACATACAAACATATAAGTTATATACATTTTTGAAATCGCCTTTTAAAGCCCTTCAATTTGATACCCCACTCGATAAGATTGATCAAATTTAATTTTTTTGGTCTGTTATTTATCGCATATATAATCCGCCATTTTGTTTTTATGATGACGTTATATAGCCTATGTCACTCGGAGGAATGCAAGGAATCTAAAAATACCTCTCACATCAAAATCTGTTAAGCCGTTCAGGACTTATGGTGGAATAAAGAAACTTACATACATACATACATACATACATGAACCCTGAAAACATAACACTCCTTTTTTGGTCAGTCGTGTAAAAATTAGGCACAATTGGTTTGACTAACGCCCTTAGTCAAATCCGCTTTTGTCTGATATATTTTTCTTTTTGTGGACTGTGTGAAATATTAGATGAGGCTGATATAAAAACCTGAGAAACAATTTCAACTAATGCAAAACGCAATTCAATTATTTTTTACAACTCATAGCACCCTTAGTCATACGTTGCGTGACCTCTCTGAGTCACAGTGAACCCTGCTTACATTTAACTGACGGTTAAGCTAAACCTCCCCTAATACTGTATGCTAATGACACGACTGGTTGAACCTTGATAATAATTTTAACATGTCTGAGGCCGTTCCATAAATTTTCGGCACTTGATTCATTTAACTGACTTTGGTCAAACATGCAATGTATAAAAGTATATTTATTTTTTTCGTTTATTTTGCAACACAGCTGTAGCAAAATGGACCATTATAGTACACATACGTTTGCTTAATGGCTTCTATTACTTAAAAGATTTATGCTTTTATCAGACTATTTAAATTTATATCTTAAATTCTTATAAAAAAAAATTACGCTCATAAAGTAATTTAACTGTCTGCGAATCCAATAATATATTTGCTTAATCCAAAATAGGCACCGTTGCTGAAATGGTGCCACCCAAACGACTCGATAACCGATATCGTTACAACAATAAATCGATTGTTCAAACATCATTCGGATGCTAACAGCGCGGCTTAAAGTTCTCCACAATCGATTTAGAGTAATTCACATCGCTAACTTGCATTATAAATCGAGTCCAGTCCCAGTCAACGATTACCGATGTCGTTACTAACCGATGAATCGATTTAATCGTTTCCGCGACGATTTGCCTACGAAGTTACTGGCTGAAGACGAGCGTTAAAAAACTTTAAACGATTCAAAGGCTTCGCAAGCTAAATATTGGTGCAAATATTTTATTTGCCCTTTTCCGTGATTTTAATTTAGTTAAATATTAATAATTGACCTTCTTCATAGTTATCAATTAACTGATAAATTCGTCTCGAAAAATGCTTTTTTTTCTAACTTCATGTTCCAATAACATCTAGGTATGTTTTTCGAAATTCAATTAATACCATTTGTAACGTTACAAAGAAATACCTAAAAGTGGTATAGGCGAACTAACTGATGCTTATGCAAAAATATGCAAAATAGAACCGTAAAATTGGCAGGTTAATGAGGTACCCTTATATTTAACCTTACACAGGCCGTATAAAGCCAGGCTTTATTAAACAAATAATTATCTCAAACAACGCTGTGGAGACAGCTGGTCTGCGAGTATCCAGAAACTAGGTCACTGTTAATAGTATTTTAGGATACTTGTATTTCAGAACAGTTTGACTGTTACCAATAAACGAGATGTGCCTGAAATGAATACATAGAAATAAATGAGACCCGGTTAAAAATTTTACCCATGATTATTTAAGTGAAACAAAAACATTTTTGTCCAATTTCTCGTTGCTGTAACACGTAATAAAATAAACTTCTATTTTTAATTTTCATTGTGCATTTACCTTTCTATTTTAAGTCATTAATATGTATTTTACTCGTTATAAGAAAATATACTCCCTGCCTCTTTGTTCCCGAGCACATACAACCTGACTCTCTTTAAAACCAGAGTGAATAGGCTGCTTCTGGGTAAGCTCGCTACATCGTAGACCTCATCTCTGTCCTCGGACAAGATTGTGGTCAAGAGCAAACCCATCTTTAATTTAAAAAAAAAATTACAAACATACACAAATATTATCAAATAAATGTAATGAAAAACGTTTAATATCCCAGTTTCCCAGAATCCAATAAATAGGAAAGCAAACCAAGCGTGAGTTGGACACGTAAATGGGGTTCTGTACCTTCGAACGATATTAATCCTGATCATAATGATAAAAAGTATGTACAGTCGTCTTCAGCCATGTTGCACTACAAACTTTGATGTAGGCTCTCGAACCCGATTAAATGGAAGAATTAGCATATTGCTGCCTGTTCAATGGCGTCCTATATTGTGATATCGATCAGTGAATGGACTTCATTACGCTATCAAAGACAGGCATTCTCGTTAAATTACATTATAATGTTACGGTTATGGGCTATATTCGTGGTATTGTGTGCATAATATTAATTTCCTTAAATTCCTGTAATAATAAATTATTCCTTAAATGGAACCTACTCAAAATATTGGAATATGGGACGAATAAATTATATTAATTATAATTCCGAATTATGTGGAAATATTATTCAATCTTGAATATTAATATTATAAAATCCTTTAATAGTTCAACAATGTTAAATCAACATGTTTTAGGATTAAATTATATATAACACTATAATACAATATTTTGTTTAATTTATTTCAGTACATAGGTGTACTGAAATAAATTAAACAAAATATTGTAGGATATTTCAAAATAGTATGAAGCAAAGCATATATATATAATTAAGCAAATTGCGTAAATAAATTAAATGAGTTATTTTACGTCCCCGTAAAGTTTACTATAAATTTGGTAACTGTCAACGGTCGCCAATTCAGACTATAAATATTTCTGTTTGTGGCCAAAAAGGTGGTGGCCACGTGATAAGGGTCCACTTGTCTAAAGGCGCTTCTTCATTGACAGCGCTATAATCCATACTAATATTATAAATGCGAAAGTTTGGATGTGAGTTTGTGAGTTTGTGAGTTTGTGAATTTGTGAGTTTGTGAGTTTGTGAGGATGTTTGTTACTCAATCACGCAAAATCTACTGGACGGATTTCGATGAAATTTGGTACAGAGATAGATAATGACCTGGAATAGCACATAGGCTACTTTTTATCCCGGGAAAAAGCACTGTTCCCGTGGGAAATTCACGCGGGCGAAGCCGCGGGCAAAAACTAGTCTTAAATAATTCTAAACACTAAGCGCAGTGTCGAGCTACGTTTTTGTAGTATTACAGGGTATATGATGTAAGACGCTACATACGAGATTATTAAATATTGTCGTTCCAGGCTAAGTTCACTAATTTTATTGAAAATATTGTAGGTTTGAAGATTGCTGTAAATATTTGTACTGTAGTATTAAGAGGATCGTAATCAATATTAATTCAACTATAAAAGATAACAAAACTTGGGACTTTTCGTCAACTGCACTTGTAATGTATGCAAAAATATTGGCATTATACTGTTCTTACTAAAAGTAAAAATCTGTTATTAGCTTTTTATCCATTGCCTCTCTTGATGGAAGGACTTAGTGATCACAATAAGTATGCATGAGATTCAAGATTCCTAGACATAGAGGTCCTTAGCTGATACTATTTTGAGCAATACGCAACGTAGCATGAAAATCTTACACAGCTATGGAAAAGGAGATTTAGATTAAAGGTCCAGTAATAAGGAACAACCAAATTTGTAATTAAATTCTTATTCAAAACCCCGAAAGAGCACCATTTAAATACAACCATTTTGTCCAATTTATCAACTCTAACCCACAAGTTGAAATGGTGCTTGGTGATTTAATTATTAGTTTTGGAGGTTTGGTTGTCGGCCACAATGGCTGTTTTAATTTAATTTAAATGTCAAATTCCCTTTTGGTAGTAATGGTATCTAATAGCGTAACTAAATAATTATTTTAATCAATCAATCAATCAAAGCTTTTTGCAATAATTCAAGAAGAGTAGAGTTAAATAAAAAATCAGTTCTTATTTAATGTCTTCGAATTTTCACGTTTTTATTTTTTGGTATGAAGCTTTCTGTGTAAATAGGTATCTATATAATTGTAGTGACACTACACTGATGGTAAATCAATATTAATTTGGATTTAGGTAATTAAATCAGCTAATATCTTGTCGAAATTGTTAGGCTATCTAGTTTTCTATAACCGAAAGCCATGATTTCACCTGTAATAATTTTATGGTTATTTTTAACAATAAATTAAAATACAATTAAAACCAGTGTTTTGGCGTTGAGTTTGCAAAAAGTTTATAACAACCCCTTGCCTAATTAGCAAGTATTATAATCGGGCCGAAACCTAAACTCCCGTATGACGTATGTCAGTTTGACAATAATAGTGATGTACCTAAATACGAGTCGCTACGATTATTTGATTTTACGTAAAAATAACAAATCCAAATAAAATAATTATTTTTATTAATCAGAAGTCTGAACCATCAAATTAGCTGTCTGTCATAGTCACTAACATGGATAATAAATTCATAGTGAATAATATTATCTACTCTGATTTTAGGATTCGATACGATTGCGTGAATTTTTGTCCCTCTTTCTATATTTTTAGTATTGCTATAATGTTATTTTTTTAAATTTTAAGGTGCAATAATTGTTCTATTCAGCATTTAAAAATCAATAACAGACCTTATTTAATAAATCAAAAA
Source organism: Ephestia elutella (assembly GCA_018467065.1). Lineage (NCBI taxonomy): Eukaryota > Metazoa > Arthropoda > Insecta > Lepidoptera > Pyralidae > Ephestia > Ephestia elutella. The sequence goes on along the minus strand of CM031585.1, from coordinate 15,119,995 downwards.
ATTAAACGATGTATCGCGAATTTTTATATTTTTACTATCGATTTATTGTAGCCGGATGCAATGGAACTCTCTAAACTGGCAAGCCGGAAGTTCAAGTACTACATTTCCGCACACAGATTTAAAAATCAAAAAATTCGGAACTTCATGGGCTTGACCTTGATGACACCTGTCATACGGGAGTTTAGGTTTCGGCCCGATTATAATTCAGTTATCTCAACCAGAAACAAAAGATAACAAAACTTGGGCCTACTGTCAACTGCATTCATAATGTATGCGGAAATTTTTGAGTTCATGTTAATTCTTCGCGCTTCGGAAGTTTCTGTACTTCGGCGCGGAATTATATTTAACTTACTGTCAAATATGTGCTTAAAACATTTTTCTGCACGTTGTTTGCAATATTTGACAACTCTTTACGAAGATATTACTGAAAAAACAGTAATATCTTGGTAAAGCGTTATCATAATTAAAACATTATTCCTATTTCTACAGATTTTATGGGCGGAAAGTTTTTGAGGGTGCTTTTTCACTAAATTTACTGAATGGATTTCAATGATGTTTGGTACACGATTACAACATGGGTCATGAGGATGTCGATTCTGTGAAGTCGTAATCGTATCTTAATGGTGTTTCGATGGTAATAATTGTACTGAATTCTTGTTATTATATCATAAAAATATCGGTATTTTAATTTTCAAATTCCTGTTTAAACGGAATTCCTGGGCACAACTAGTACCTATATAACAGTCTGTCAGCGAGCCGTCGAAGCTTCCTCTCATTGAGGGCCGGTATATTTAGAGATCTTGCGTAAACAGAGTGGCCCTAATTATGACTTGGACTGGGGCCACGAAGGAAGTCTGAGTTATGATGTTTTTTTAAACGCGTAAATCTGCCCGAATGGCCGTCTAGTGTGAAAAGTGTGCCGTTTCGAGAATTAGCCGCGCAAAAGCGGATGGAAAGTTGCATTTTCTTGGTAGTTTTGGGTTTATGTCTTATATTTTAGTCTTAGTGAAAAATATCGCAAGGGATTTATAAAATAATATCATAAAATGTTTAGATCCAAAAAATATATTTCTATTAATGGCAGGTGCTATCGTGCTTCTAGTACAAGCAAAATTGAAATTTTATTTTAAACAGAAGTTTTACAATATGCCAATTAGATATGGATGCTTATACGACTGGATCCAGGGCACGCTAGGTATACGGTATAGTACATTTACAGTAGAAAAAATCCAAATCCCACGGTTGGTTGGTCACGGGTCGTATCATTAAGTGTAATTGGACACATGAAACTTAACAATTTTCCTTTGTCCCTCCCAAAATTCATCTAAAACTATTCAACCCAAAAGGCAAGGCGGCAAAGCGTGAACCTCAAAATTTTCAAGAAGGATCTTCATTCGCACCCACTCGTAACGTATGTCATAGTTTTGGGTATGTCTTACTATCTTTAAAATAATCCTGCCAATTTTATAGAAACTAAGAATTTCTCAAAAAACAACACTATAGTTGACACTTTGTAAGTTTTTAGTTCCGTTTTTAAACACTCGTGGCGCTGCCTGACGTAACAGCAACGATGGCGTATAACTATGATAATAATTCTTGATTGCTACAGAATTTCGTAAAAAGAAAATCTGTTAGCATTTTCTTATTAAAATAGATTTTCATCACCAAACTCCAGCAGTCTCCAATTACAACCGGGAACAAACAAGTATTTATTCGTTAAAACTGAATATTTTGATTTTTTGGGAACAATTGTATTAGTAGGTAGGACGCCGAGTAATAATTATGTGCTGACATGTCGCATCCCATTATTGGCTACGATCCCTATGCAACGGTATCAACGTAATTTCATCAGGGTACTTACCGTCCGTACCCGATAGGCCGGACGGATTAACTGGAAAATTATTTAAAAGCATTTTTGTTTATTTAATCAGAGATAAAACCCTACGAATAATGCAGTAAGAGCATGGTGGCGGCAGCAAACGGGAGAACTCCAGAGCTTGAAGCCAATCCTCCTCAACCATCTGGCCACAAGTACAGAGCGGACAAGAAACATACTGCGCAGTATGTTTTTATTACTTCGGAACCACCGGAACCCTAAAAACCAATAACTTATATGATATACCTAATATTAGTTATAAATATATAATATTAGTATTAGGTTAAATTCCAAATATTCCTTTCATACACTTGGTTGGCTGGAAGAAATCCCTTCTTGGGATAAGCCTGCCATTGTACGCCTCTCATTTTGTTTCACTATGTTTTGTATTTTTCTTGATTGTAATAAAGGGAAAGGGCTTTAAACTGGGGATTCCTCCACTCATAGGCGATGGGCTAGCAACCTGTCACTATACCTGAATCTCCATTCCATCAGAGAGCCAACTATTTAGCTAAGCGTGGCCTTTGAGTTTACGACTCTTGGCTCTGTCTACCCCGTGGGGGATGGAGACGTGATTCTATGTATGTATGTATGTAATAAAGAGTTTACAAACAAACAATTCCATTACGAGTGGGTGCTAGCCCTCAAGATGTACCCTCTGACCCGTCACTAACGCGCCATCTTGGACGTGCGCGGCATAGGCTTTCGGCCTATGAGCGTTTTCCCTAACCGATTTTATAGCTGGCTTATTTTCTTGCATCGACACCCCCAGGTGGAACTGGTTATAACTAGTTATTGATAGTTTCGTTCTTATGATTATCCAATAAGTATAATTTTTTTATTTCATATGTGAGTATCTCGTCGTATGAACTTAGGGCATTCGACAGAAAGGTGATGGAAGGGACCAGGGTTAGGGACACATGAAAAGAGAGTGGGGAGGCATTTGCCCAGCAGTCGGACATGTTATAGCTACAAAAAAAAGTTTTGTAGATACAAACAATAGTATTAATTATTGTTTATGAGTTTTGAGAATTGAGTTATTTGCTGTCAATATGTTTGGCGATTTGGTTGTTTTTACATCATATTTATACTTTATCAAAGGTATATTCAACCACTTATTTTGTTACATAAAATAAGTGGTTGAAAAGTAAGTGGTTGACTATAATCGGGCCGAAACCTAAACTCCCGTTTGACAGGTGTCATCAGGACAATTGGAACAAGCCTATGAAGTTTCGATTTTTTTCATTTTTTTATCTATTCCCGGAAATGTAGTACTTGAACTTCCAGCGTGCCCGTTTAGGGAGTTCCATTGCATCCGTCTACAATTAATCGATAGTGAAAATGTAAAAATCGCGATACATCGTTTAATTTATCAATTTATTTAATAAGGTTTGTTATTGAATTTTAAATAATTAATATAAAAAATTATTGCGCTTTAAGGAATAAAAATAATAATACCTAATAAAGCAATACAAAAAAAAAAGAAAGAGGGACAAAAATTCATGCAATCGTGTAGAATCGTGACATCAGAGTAGATAATATTATTCATAATGAATTTATTATCTATGTTAGTGACTATGACAGCTACTTTGATGGTTCAGACTTCTGATTAATAAAAATAATTATTTTATTTGGATTTGTTATTTTACGTAACATCAAATAATCGAAGCGATTCGTGTTTAGGTACATCACTATTTTTGTCAAACTGATATACGTCATACGGGATTTTAGGTTTCGGCCCTACTTTAATGAACAGTTGTCATAAAAACGCAATATTTTGATTGTATAATGACATCTCCTTCCACAGAGTTCCATCGGCACAAAGCCACTTAAATGGCGATTTTTTGCGACTTTATAGCCATTTTATGGAACCATTCAATTTAACGACTATTTAAACGAGTTACAAGCCTGATGCTATTGAAAAAAATATAAATTTCCAGTGAGTTTTCACAGCTGAACAACGTTTGATAAAAAAGTTATGAGGAATTGTAATTTTTGGTGTCCGCGTATTTTTTCAATAAAAATGAGAATTATTTAAATTTAGAGTATTGTTCTTTTAATTAACAAAATAAAATGTTATGGTATCTGTTTTAAAGCTGCTAACTTTTATATAAGATCACATTACAATAAAATGTATAAAGGACAATGCAACCAATTGGCCCAAAAAAATGAAACTTGTTGTGCATAATTGAGACCGATGCCAAACGCTAGTCCTAATCATTCATAACAACTTTTGCTATGGGGCTAAATGAATCTACCCTGGGGAAAAAAATACAGGGTAAATTTTTTTTTAAAAAATGTGGATTTTTATATTACATCATTATAGGTTTTGTTTCTTTTAAACAAGTTTTTCGTTAGTCCTAATCATACATGGGGCCCAATATATCTATCCTAAGAAAAAAATAAGGTGTAAATATCAAAAACAAAGGTTTTGTAAAAGTGTGGATTTTTATATCATATATTTTGTTTGTTTTAAATAGGTTTAACGCTAGTCCTAATCATTCATGACAACTTTGACTATGGGTATGGGGTCGAATAAATCTATTCTAGTAAAAAAAACTAATTATGTGATACAAAAATCCACATTTGTTCAAAACTTTGTTACCCTATATCTCTTTTTTCCCAGGGTAGATTTGTTTGGCCCAATAGTAAAAGTTGTTATGAATGATTAGGACTAGCGTTTGCCATCGGTCTTAATTATGCACAACAAGTTTCTTTTTTTTGGGCCAGCAGTCAAAGGAAGTGTTGCATTGTCTTTTAATTGTAATCTTAACATTCCTACGCCTAATAAGCAGAGTATGTCGCACTTATATGTATATAACACCACTGTATCACCATATTCTAAGGAATAAATGACATCTATCTATCTATCGTTCGGGTGCCATCCACCTGCCCGAACACTTAGATAGTTAAGAATACTTGGGATGTTAATACGAATCTAACGATGGAAATCCTGTATGAATGATGAGTATGAAGTAATAAATAATTTTACATATAGGTACACACGTGATATCCTTTGTAGTCGGATAAATATGTATTAAACGTCTCTTTATTTGAATACAATAAACTGAAAACTACTGAATACATTGTCATGTCGTGTCTGCCTTGTTCGCGTCGGTGTATGAAAAAGATAAAAAATGGCCTTTAAAACGCAGCGATTTAAAATGCATAGAGAAAAAAAAAATAGATACATTCAAATTTCGTGTCCAACAGATTCAGAAAAAAAGCACGCGAAAAGCTATACAGAATATTGCAAGCGAATTCAAAAACATAACAAAATGTATATGAAGCTAAATAGTGACCAATATTGGATAGCACGAGAACGCTACGAACCAAATTTTGAAAAATTAACGTTTTTTTAATCTAGACCACCATCTCTGATAGAATTTGAAATAGTATAAGAAATATAGGATAGATGCGTTATTTTCCGCCTGACATAAGCCGCATCTGAAGCTCCTCTTTTTGGGTAAGAGACAGTTTTACACAATCAATAAAACAATAAATAATACATACACTATGTACGTACATACACTTATTTAATGTAAGCGACAGAGCGACAGATATTTCATTCAGCAGATGTAACTTCTACTAACTTATTATTCACAATTCGTCTGTGCAAATAGACAGTTCATTTGATTACAGGAACAGTCGTAAAGAATTCAATTATGGATTCGACGAAATAAAATTTCACAGGCCTTCTTGTGTCAGCTGCAAATAAATTTACTGTTGCGAAAAACTTATCTTGGTTCTTTAAATAGGTAATGCAAAGTGAATTTTGTTCGGAATAATTAGTCGTTGTTTGTTTATTCATATTACTAAAAAGCCAAAATAAGTATGGTTGCTTTTTATAAAAATAAAGAAAAATTAAAAAAAAAATTGTCAACGAAATTGCATCTTTAAAATTAATAACCAGTTGGGGATAAAATTTTGCATACACCTGTATATAATGTATCAGACATTCATTACCTTGAGTAAAAAAAAAGAATTCGCGAGGGATTTTTCTTCTTCTTATCGAGTGTGTTATTACTAACACTGGTATTTTTAAATAAATGTTTTTACTCACACGATATCTTGAATCACAAAAAACGAGCGAGGGATGCATTTAAAGTGTTGTTACCAGAAATTTTTAATAAATCTTTTACGCTACCCTACACGTAAAATTCCATTGAAATCCGTCCAGTAGTTTTTGAGTAAAATAGTAACAAACAACCATCCATCCATTTTCACAAACAATATGTTAAACAGTTCTTAATTTACCTCCGTAATAAATCATTAATCAATATGCAATAAATGGCTTATTTTGACGTTGTTATTATATTTGTAAATTTGATAATATTCAATTTACAATTTAACAATTATAATTGTTAAATTTTCTACAGAATAATTAATATTCACACACTTTCGGTGCTTCACTGACATAGATAATTTTGCGAATTTGGCCATATAGCTAATAGCTAGTCTACATAATGAATTTATTGTATAGGTACGTTCTAGGTATAATACAAGTAGCTTGTGAAAAATTGATACCTAACCCTTTTAGGGCAAGTTTAATCCTTATAGTATTGCCGTAAGTCTGAGTTCGTAACCATATTTGGGCAAGTTAAAAGGGCTATCCTTTTTAGCTGAGTCAGAAGAGCGGTATATCCGTATATCTGAAGCTTCATTCCACCAATATGAGGTGAGCTTATAGTTGCACTTCTAATTAGAATATTTTTGGTCCTTTTCATCGTTCCTATAAGATGTATTTTCTAAAAATAAATGAATTAACTCACATTACGATTTTATTACGGACACTCACGTATGTTTTTTAGCCGCTCGCTGACTATCTACAGTCATTTTGTTACGTTAGTTTTATAATCGAAAACTCTTTTATTAGTCAAAAACAGAAATCCAGTAGTGTTATAAGTTTAATGTAATATATACAATTTGTCAGCATTTGTAATTTTACCCAGACAGAAATTGCATATATGGAATTTCATATTACATTCGAAATGGTAGATGCATTGCGCACTGCGAAATGGTTTTGTTGCGAATTTGTTCTTATGAGTATTTTTGGAACTAAATTCTTTAGCACTAGATGACAGGGGGACGCATTCACCTCTTTTACCTATTATTCTTTATTATTTTGTCTTTAAATATTATTATTTTTCACGTACCTCAAATGATGAGCCTAAATTTGTTATTTTTACAAGTGTTTTTATAATTACTTTTTAAACATAGGTAAATCTGACACTAGTTTATAAAGCCTTTAAGAGTTTTTTTATTTTATTTCGCTAATAAGTCCCTTTGTTATAACCGTTTAAAGGCTTTAAGAGTAGGTAGGTATATAAAAAGTTAAATAACACATCAATAATTTTTTTATTAACATAAAGATCAATATAAAAAATACTAGCAGGAAATAAATTCAATTTACCAAAATAAATCACATTTTCATCATCAAATTCTATGGTAAAAAAAAGAAAAAGAGTGCCGCTTTGTCTCTGGTAGGAAACGATTGTTTATGGGCTAGTTTGGGCTACCTCGCTGTAAAACAGTGCCACGTGGTGCCCTAATAAAACTGTTTTGTTTACAAATTGCACTATTTATACCATCTTCTGCAAAATAAAGAGGGTATAGGAGTACACTTTCCGGTACTTGTGTATATCTATAAAATAGAAATGACTTATTAAGTATTAAGCGAAACATTTTATTGTTTGGTGGTTTCGAATTGAAACGTCATCCAAACGATAATTTTTACGACTCAAAAATAATTACTATAAAGTTTTTGTTGCTTATCATGAAGCAATAAATATAACCTAAAAAAGCCATACGCAAGAGAATTATTTATAAGTTAACGTAGAGCCAAATAAACCAAAAGTAGAAACTTGAACTTAGTTTAGTAATGGCGTAAGTAAGCACTAAGAAAACTTGTGTGGGGTAAAATAGTTAAAAAACGAAATACACGCGAGCGATGCCAAGGTATAAAGTTAATGTTCTCAAAAAAGTTGGTAAATTTCTGCACACTCTATATTTTGTATTTGCTAAAGGCAGACATTCATTATAGCTAGTTAGATTTATTGGTAAGATTTTTCATTCAAGTGGCCATTTTCCAAACAGAATGTATTTATTGGCCTAACAATATCATGAGTTTTATAGCAACCATATGTACGTGTCGTCTTTCTTCAACCAATGCCAATAATAACATGAAATATAATGTAAAATTATTTCAAGTGTATGTACTTTTTAAATTTTGGATACTTAACTTATTCCGCTGGCTCAGTGACCCCAAAGTGGATCTCGGCCTCGAAACGAAATTTTTAATGAATTTATTTATGCGTTTTGCCTTTTCTCGTAACATAATAGGCACGCAATGATTTTAATAAATGGTCTGTGGATAGTGGTTTGTATGAAGCGTGCCTTTATCTGTCTATCCGTCTCTTTCCCGTTTCAGAGCTAATCTTTGTCTATCGTCCAGATACTCGACCGAGAGTGGTCAAACTAACAAATCCTGATTCGTAAACTGCGTGACCTTATTGACCTATTTTCGTAAATGATGTTGTCTCATGCCATCTTATACTACCTCTTATAGTATGTGATAGAAGTAAGTATGGATCTTTGTTGTTCATTCATAAAATTAATAACAAAATGAGATAAAAATTGCTTCCACGGGTAGTGATGATATGAGTTAACTTTTAGTTACATATTTTCTGAAATTGTCTTGACAATATACTACATTTTGTGGAGTCGTGAAAATTATGTCACAGAAATTCATCCCTAGACTATTGCGAAAACATCGTAGACATGGAAAATAATTTAACACGTGAAATAGATAATTTCCCGTAGGGCAAATAACATTTATCGAAATAGTCAGTCAACTCTATAAAATGATCTTGTTTTAAATAGAAATTCTGTATAGGTAGAAAATTCAAAGCGAAAACAAGAAATTGCTTTCGTAGAATATCTATTTACTAGATATCAAAGCTCAAATTATTTTGAATAAGTCTGGTAATAAAATTCAATTAATATTTTTAATTAACGTCATACCTAATTTGTTAAGAATAACGAAGTCACAAAAACTGGTTATGTGCAAATAGTTCCATTCCACTGAACAATAATAATACTAATTCAGTTATATTTATTTGATAAATATTATTATCATAACGCTAAAAATGAATTTTACAGCATAGCAGGCAAATGCGAGTTATAACTTTATCCAATTTACTTTACATTTGTTGTCGTAATTCAGTGTTCGTAACACATACGGAATCCTAAAAAATATATCGTATCTTAAAAATTGCTATTATACCTAACAATTTTATCTGCGAACCAAAACCCAATTTGTGTTGTTCATAAATCAGTTATAGCAACACTAGAACGTAAACAGAGATAACTAAGCTGAATCTTAGCACAGTTTCGCTTGCACCGCATACCAAACGAATGTTTGTGCTCCACATAGATGATCCGAATTAACGTTTCCTTGTACTAACAAAACATCCCGATTTCTATGCTAACGTCGCTTTTTTTTTCTTATTGATATATCAATATAACTGAAGCTTTGAATCAGTTTACATATAAAGTTAAAACATCATCAAATCTAGATTTTTAAATGTGAGTAATTTTCTCGCCAAGTCAAAAAAAAAAACATTTGCACATAAAAAAGATAAAAAGTAAAAAATATAATCAATTTTCTATTCGCCGTATCGTTTCTCTCCAATTTCAATCCTTTTATATCTAAAAGGTATTCGAAAAAAAAATCCAATGGAAAACGTGATTTTTTTCATCATCATATCATTTATATAGCGTTTCATATCATACATTCAGTTATAACTACTAATACAGTAACTAGTTTTAGGTAGGTACAATATGAACCCTGTCGGGTATTAGCAATTTTTAATTCAAAAACGCTAAACGCTGAAAATTTCAGCAGGTACAAGGTGTGATGTTCTTTCTGGAATCGTAAACGAAAAGGCTTTAACATTCCCAAACGCTCGTCTTTACTGCCAACTATTAGCAAAAGCACACTTCAGTACCAACTCAGCTCATTAAGGAAAGTTTATTTTAGCAAATACAAACACATCTTACGTCTTTGATGTCGTTTCACTCGAGACAGCGTAGGCGTTTTCGGAGGTTTACTCTTGACGCTCCGGTAGCAATATACAGGCTCCTCCTTCGTGCCTTTCTTCAGGATCGGTAATTTGAAATTGGAGAACATCTCACGAGCACATCACTAGCACTATCGATTTCACCATATCGATCACTGAATCGGTAACACATCGATATCACACGCGTGCGTCCGCTCAACGCTTTCTCAATACTAAACGTTTGTTTTGCCCGCGCGTGTATTTTAAATTTAGATCGGCGTCTGCGGCCCCGCGTCTCTAATTTTCTATATTAATAAATAAACTCATACAAATATTACCGGTAATAAAGTTTATAAATGGTTTCGGCCTTTTATCTTTTAGCTGCGTGTTACCACTATGTACATGAGTATTCGTCTTCTTCTTATTTAAGAGCTGTGTTCTTGTGTATGAATATAAGTAATTCACAAAAACGCTTTAGTTCAAAATAGGATTTTGTAATTTTTTCACTAAACCTATATTTAAATTAAGGAGGCCTTTAGAAAAGTTTATGTATCTCTATCGGTATTACAACTCGCTAGAGTTTATATAGGTAGGTACCTAAGTAGTTTTTGATAACATTTTCTCTAATATTTGGCGACATATATTTTATAGGTATATTCTGACTATGTAAAATCATCATTTTATGATTATCTCAGCCACAAGAAGTCAATTTTTGGACAGAGGCTATAGATTCGGAGTGGTCTGTGTCAAGCGTTTCCTTTTGCCTTTGACATCATGCCACCTATTATCAACAATTTTCCTAAAACAACAGATTGTTATGTTCAAAACATTATATTGGTGTTCACCAAAGTAAGTAACGTGTTATTCTATAGACAACCCAAACCACAGGCGGAAACTAGTAAAAGTTAAATTTATAAACAGATGTTAACTTATTAGACTACCATTCCAACCATAATGTAAATATCATAACATGACCCGAATCAACTCAAGAACATCGTAGGCATTTATATTAAATTCTAATCTGTATATACTCGTAGAGTAATAAATAATAATATTTACTTATATTAAATTTATTTTCGGTTTCTTGTAGAAGTAATATTGTGGAAAAGAAAGGAGTATAGAGTCCGTTTCATCTCAGAGTTCCTCTGTTATCATGATGATAGTAAAACTTTTTATTTTATTACTAGCTGTCGCCCGCACCTTCGCCCGCGTGAGTTTCGCTTAGATGAAAAATCTCTCTTGGAGCTTTTCATCAGATGTTCCAGATCTTCAATTTTTATACGTCAGCAGAAAATGCTCATCAGGTTGAACGACTTTTAATAAGGCGCCATTTCCATATATGTTATAGTGTAGCTGGTCTCTTGCAGTTCTTCATCAGATGTTCCAGATCTTCAATTTTTATATGTCATCAGAAAATGCTCATCAGGTTGAACGACTTTTGTTAAGCTATTTATTATCTATATATGCTATTTCCATATTTCTTATAGTTTAGCTGTTCTGTTAAGGTTCTTCATCAGGTGTACCAGTTTTCAAAATAAATTATAGCCTATATGTTGCCCAGGCTTAATAGCTATACAACAAAAAAAGTTTCATCCAAATCCGTCCAGTAGTTTTTGCGTGAAACGCGTACATACATACAGACAGACAGACAGACAGACAAGAAATTCCAAAACATGTTTTTTGCTTTCTATTATTCTTTTTAAGTGTCCCTCTATCCATTTCAGTCAAAAATACTAAATGTACAGACAAAATATTTTTACTGTTTTATTATGTACTATTATGAACGTTCTAAGCCAAAACTTGTACAAAGCGGCAGGAATAAATAGTTTTAATAAATATTAGTTTTACTGCAAACTTGACCCCAGAGGAGCTAACGGAAGCGCGCGCAATTTGACTTGATCGATGCAATTATGTTGATGTTCATTTGTATTATCTTTTTATTTCGTCTTTTTCAAATTTTGTTATATTTATCTCAAATTTAAAGCGGTGGTGGCCGAGTGGTAGGGCGCCCGCCTGTGGATACAAAATCCCAGGTTCGAATCCTGCCCGGGCTACATGAGTTTGTATACCAATCTGACTCATGTTAGTTTTCATCGACCACCACCGTGAAGGAAAACATCGTGACGAAACCTGCACTCTGGTTGATGATTATCAGCTAGTGTGTGAAATGGAGAAGGTAATGGCAAACCACTCCATTAAAATTGCCATGAGAGTTGTTGTGTGTGTTTCATTCCATATAATGACCATGACCACCAGTCATGAGGAAATACGTCTAAAGAGAGATCTGAAATCGCGTGTGGAGTAGCGGGCAACAACTAGTGTGACGTAATCTGTGTTTCTAGTACATTCGTCTACCGCGAACCGCGATGGCGTCTCTCAACTAAAGCGTGGAAAAACAAACCGAAAATAATCCGACGGACAGACACTCAGACAACGGAAGCCGCAACTGAAATAGATGGTGAATAAAAGATTTTGTGTCATCGCGTGCTGTTGATAGATTTGCTCGATCGCTAGAAATGTCATAATGTATACAGAAAAAATTTAATTTTTTATGTGATACAGAACGCGATTGTGTAACGTACACGTAGAAATACAAAGTACAATATCGTGAAATTCGGGAGACCAGGGCAAAGCATGATGCGCTTTTAAAATGTCTACTCTTTTACGTAGCCTTCATGTAAATTGCAATACAAAATCGTATATCAGTTTCAATAGACGTTTTTTACACTTTTCACTGATCTTGTTAGGCATTGATGAGCGAAAAAAGCTCTACTGTTGAAATAGCGTTGACGATTTTGACTCCTAGACTATTTGCTTATGCTTATAGATTGTATTTCAGTATGTTTTTAGCTAAATGATCTGATGACATGTTATGGAATAAATGTGATGAAGTGGTGGTGCCCGAGTGGTAGAGCGCCTGCCTGTGGCTGCAAAGGTCCCAGGTTCAAATCCTGCCCCTGCTATATGAGTTTGTATACCAATCATGTATGTTAGTTTTCATAGACCACCACTTGCTTCCAGTGAAGGAAAACATCGTGAGGAAACCTGCACTTTGGCTGATGATTATGAGCTAGTGTATTAAATGGAGAAGGCAATGGCAAACCATTCCATTAACATTACCAAGATAGTCGCTGTGTGTGTTTCATTCTATAAATGATGACGACGACACTCAGTCACAGGAAGGGCACTTAATAGAAACGGGGCCTCATATATACCTACTACTACTACAAATATACCACCCGCCATAAACTGAAATTTCATCCAAACCACCTGGATGATTGGCTGTCAACCACCGTGCGTTTTAAAAGACACTTCTTGCCACGTACGACCAAACTGTGGAATCAGCTTCCTGCGGCGGTGTTCCCGAACCGATATGACATTGGAACCTTCAAAAAATGAGCCTACGTCTTTTTAAAAGGCCGGCAACACTCCTGCGATACCCCCGGTGTTGTGGCTGTCCATGGGCAGCGGTGATTACTTACCATCAGGTGACCCGCTTGCTCGTTTGCCGCCCTATGTTATAAAAATATATATATATATATATACACATATTGACGTGTTCACGGATGTACAGTGTACATTCGTGAACATGCCAATGTGTGCGTAGTCATAGTGATAACGTCCCAATCCGCAAATCAACGGGGGAGAAGTGCGGGGTCAGTCATGTCATCTCAGCTCAGTCATAGGAATACAACTAAAGGAACATTTTAAAATCAAGTTAAAGTCCTCAGCAAACTATGGCGGACAACTAAGAGTTTTGTTCGGTGTGGACTAGAGTCCATCATCTGTGACGATGTTACTAGTATAGAATTACATTACAACTTCAAACTACTAGAAGCATAAGCGAGTGAATCAAGAAACTTCTCAACAACTACATTTATGCTGAACCATAAAGTTAATTCCTGCGATCCGTTATACGGAACACGGTAAAGGTTTCATTAACCGGAACATAACATTCCCTGTATAATAATGCGGTTAGGCTAAAATGGCCCTGGCCAATGTCTTGCAGTCTTGGATGTACGGGAGAATATTGCGGTCTTAATCGAACGTTTTCCTTTACTGAAAATGGACCTTTAGATAGATAGATAGATAGATATAACGTTTATTCACATCAAAAGGCACATAAAATACAGTTTATGACAGAAAAAACAAATACATACTAAAAACATACCGTTCACAGTAATCATGTGCCGCAGTGATATGAATGGGCAGTATCTTAGTGCACATTCTGCTCAGACAAAGGGCAGGGCACTGGTTTTTAGATACCACCTGAGGGTACTCGGGCTTGCGCCGATAACGTCAACGGTCGTGTTACATAAATCGGGCATATACATTATAAAAGAGGAGGAAGAAGAAATATACAATATAAAGAATCTAATTACAAAATGAACAAGTTAATGAAAGTAATTAAAATACAGATATACAGATTGAAGTATGACAATAGCACCAATAGAAAACAAACGGGCCACACACCGCACACCACCACAACAGAACTTTATAATGTTGCTCAGAAGTTTGATAAGATACTATTAAATAGTTGCCCATCATTGTGTTGTAGATATTTCTTCTGTAGGAAATATTAATTAGATTTCAGTCTTATTCGATTCTAGTCTAATCTGATTATTCCTTTTGGTAAAAAGAGGCAATCTCCATATGTATAATGGCTGAATTTTACGAAACTAACGTAAATTTTACAAATCAAAACATTGTCGAAAAAAGTACATGTGAATGGAAACTAAAATAATTTCAGAACAGAGAGATCTTTGTGTACATGATACATGCACCAAGTAAACAGCCTTAGGGCCAATACGGCCAAATAGCAATTTGCACGTGTACGAATGCAACAATTCCCCGTATGTTTCTACCAACCAGGTACACAGGCTGAGGGCCGACAATGGACTCGCCCATACGTGCGGCACGGTTTAATTACGCACTTAACGACGACCTAATGTCGACTCGTTATAGCCCAGAGTACCCTGTGTTGTATTAGTTGGAGCTTCACAAACTTTTCGTGTGAGTAACATTATAAGGACCCATTTTCAGTCAAGGGAAAAATGGTTCAGCGCGTGAAGGGGATGAAAATAAATAAATAATAGGACTTGTTGTTTTTATATTTGCGGTTTTTAAACTTAAAGAACTTAAAGAAATCGCAAAGTTGTTTGCCATTCTTTATTTTTGCTAATGAATTTCTCGTCTTTGAGATCTGTAATCAACAAAAATCATACTCCAAAATCATTAAGGTTAATATCAGAAAAATATTTCTTTCTAGTAAGCGTCACACTTAGTCACAAAATATCTACGGAATACAAAACCAAAAAATAAACTTATTTACGGAATCATTCGTTTTATTAAAATTAAACAAGATTGGATTTATCTTTAAATAAACCATAACCCATTTTTCTAGCTTTACTGGTAATATTTAATTATTTTATTTATAGTGCAGCACAATAAAAAGCTGCGCGAAAAACGAGCAGTGGTTGAACCCCAACCATCAAGGTGGTGGGGGTGGTACTACTCCTTAAGGCGGGTGGTACAGTGGTGGAATACAGCGGCTGGTACAAGAACGAATAGCCTCCTGTAAACGGCGAGTTGTAAATGCTGTAAAAAATGCAGAGGGACGCAACATCTCTGCGTAAAGTCTCTGCGAAATGTTTCCTAAAAGCTTAGTGATCATAAAATTGTCCGGCAAATTTTGACAAACACCACGTTGTCCTTAATAATCCGTCTTAGTCGTAAAATTAATTCGAAAACTACAGCGGTTTGGACGCCATGAGAGCCTAGTAAATCACTAAACTAAAGCCCAAGAGACAAGTTTAATTAACTCTAAGAAAGTTATTACGTAAAGCGTATCAGAGCCCGCACTGCGAATGGGCGTACAAGATCATTTAATGTTTACGAGGCACAGTGCAAATAATTAATATTAGAGTCTCAACTAAAATTCCGTTTTAGGAATTTGGAAAATTTTGATTTGAATGAGATTTTTTAGATATTTTTATGTAAGTAACGACAACATCTATACATATAATAAAACAGTAAAAATATTTTGTCTGTACATTTAGTATTTTTGACTAAAATGGATAGAGGGACACTTAAAAAGAACAATAGAAAGCAAAAAAATATTTTTGGAATTTCTTGTCTGTCTGTCTGTCTGTCTGTATGTATGTACGCGTTTCACGCAAAAACTACTGGACGGATTTGAATGAAACTTTTTTTGTTGTATAGCTATTAAGCCTGGGCAACATTTTTTTTTTTTTTTTTTTGTAGCTATAACATGTCCCACTGCTGGGCAAAAGCCTCCCCACTCTCTTTCCATGTGTTGGGCAACATATAGGCTATAATTGATTTTGAAAACTGGAACACCTGATGAAGAACCTTAACAGAACAGTTAAACTATAAGAAATTTGGAAATTGCGCCTTAGCGAAAGTCGTTCAGCCTGATGAGCATTTTCTGGTGACGTATAAAAATTGAAGATTATGGAACATTTGATGGAGAACTCCAAAAGACCAGCTACTCTATAAAATTAATGGAAATGGGGCCTTAGCAAAAGTCGTTCAACCTGATGAGCATTTTCTACTGACGTATAAATAAACAGGACACGGGATAGGACAAATAGGGACTCGGGGTGGGAGTGGTGGTACACGGGAAATTGTAGATAACGAGCAGACGAATATCGTTTATTGAATGACCTAATACCGTAACTGCGGGTTACTTTGTCCCTGGGGGCAACTATGGCCCAAATCAAAAATTTGTTTTAAATTACCGCCACGTCGCTGCTTCGTGACCGGCCGCAATAGTTTCAATAAAAACTGATAGATGGCAGTATTATCTACGTTATCCGGCACTGTTTTATCGATTTCGCAAATAATTTTGTTGTCAGTGTCACTCGGAAGTTTTCGATACGTTACGGCTAGTAAATTACCTTTGCAAACTTTCATAAGTAACTTCGATTTTCGCAACGTTTATGATAATATCTATATTTGTTGATATTATACATGTCTTTAGGAGTATGTTAATGTAAAATTTAAAAGGTTTTATTCAAATTTAGTTAAAAAAATTTAAAAAAAGATTTATAGGTATACTTTGTCCATATTTTCGGGTAAATTTAACCCATAGCTCAAAGTAAATCACCGATGTTAAATTAAGTATTAAATTAAATAAATTGAATACCTATGGCTTTATATTTTTTAATGATTATGTTCTCGTGATATAGAATACATAAACTTCCCAGTTTATATTGTTTCTATATCTCAAAAAACAGTTATTGTAGGTATCCTGCTTGAAAAAAGGTAAAAAGTTCTGGCGCTTGCCAGTGATCAAAAGATGTAGCTTTACAGCTGGTAAAAGGTAGTTTGTAAGATTGGAATCCCTAAGTTTATGAAGAAAGGCGGTTTTTCTATCCCAGAATTGGACGGATATACTATCATGAAATACCTATTAATAAAAACGTTGATTCTCAATTAAAACTTATATAAAGTTAATTTAATTGCCAAATAAGAGATTAATATTGTTTTGATAGAAGTTCTGTAACGTTTTAGATAGATGTACGTTAAGAAATACAGATTTTACATTATATTTGTTACCATTTTGTTCGACCTCTTATGTTTTAAAGAAAAAAAGCGACTTTTTAAATATTTTCATTAAATTTTTCACATAAAAACCTTCTTCTATATTGTAGCTAGCCTACCATTGCGACAAAATTGGCTCAACATAGCTTAAAATATGAATTTATCGAGGAATTAATCTGACAGCCTAAGTAACCCTCCTCGAAGGACAACATTGGCCCAAATAAAAAAAAATAAAAAAAGTGGTTATATACAATTGTATTTCTTTTTGGACATTAGAACTTGTTAAATAAACCTCTTGAGGTTGTTTAAAAATATTGTAACTCTTGAATGGTTATCACAGAGGAAATTATACTTTGATTAGCAAAACGAATGCTTAAATTTGGACCAAGTAACCCGCAATTACGGTATTATATTTGCGCGGGACACGGGATAACCAAATGGCTGAAATTTTGAGTACCTACTGGAGTTTAGGTTACTACAGTTTGCAACACAAAAAGATTTTTCATCTAAGCGAAACTCACGCGGGCGAAGCCGCGGGCAACAGCTAGTTTAAAAATATAAACATATGGAAATATCTCTACCTTAACACAAATCTCTACTCTATCTTAACACAAATTTTCATATGCTAAAGGCTAGTAGTAGTTGTATTAAACCTAATCCTAACTAATATTATAAATGCGAAAGTGAGTTTGTTTGTTTATTTGTTTGTTTGTTACCTCTTCACCCTTTATCTACTGAACCAATCTTCCTGAAATTTCGCATTTACATAGTTAGAAGTACGGAGAAGGACATTTCATCCCGGGAAAAAGCACTGTTCCCGTGAGAAATTCACGCGGGCGAAAGCTAGTACTATAAATTTAGTTACTAATTCTGTATTATACCTCTACATAGCCTTCTGGATTTCCTTTTATGTTAACAACTTTGTATTTTCTTCCTAGAACCACCTTGTTTCTTAGAGCTAGCTTGTTTTAGCAGCCTTCGTTAATCCCGGATTTGAACCCAAATCCTTAGACAATTTGTAACAGGCCTAACAGGTAATCGTGACCGTTATCACTAACACTCATGAATAATAAGCTGGGGAAAATGAATTTTGATCCCGCGTATAATCTGGGGCTTTTAGCTCAAATTATTTTATGAACCATGAAATAATAAGTACATATAAAAGAGGCATAATAATATACATGACTTTCGTGGTAAATGAGAGGTTAGGTTCAATTCTGAGACCTAACCTAATTTTAATTGTTTTTACAGTAATTGGGATATGTTGTGATACGGTGTTTAGCCGGGTCTATTATTTTTTACTGAGTCTGGTCTAACTACTGTCACAAGTTACTCTCATGTCATGGTTGTACTGTTATCAGCAAATACGCTCTTGAGTAGCATCTTGAGTGCTGATATTTATTTATTAATACGTCTTCACTCGGCTGAAACGCGAAACTCAAGCGAGAACTCAAGTAAGATTTATAAATTAGCACCGCGACTCAAGTGCGCTTTCAAGATCGCTAAGACTTGAGTGTCATTTATTACTACGGACCTAAGGTTAGGTTTTTTTTTTATATCTAACTTTATGGTAAATACTCAGATACAGATCATATCATAAAAGTCATATTTAGAAAATATAATAGGAGCAGCAGAAAAATATTTCATATTGTCATAAAGAAGTAATTAAGTAGGTACCTAATTATTAAGTAGTCGAATAAACAAGTCTACAATCGTATTCAGTTGTCTGTTGTATTCAGTCGTCTCACACACTTTCTTTGAACAAAATCGATACATCTGGCATAGTAATTCAGTAAGTAAATGAGGGATTTTCCGTGACACAAATTAAAAAAAGAAATAGTTCCGGATGACTTCATAGATGGCGCTTAGTAAAAGGCGAGTCCATAGCGAAAGCAAAAATGCACGGGATTTTCTTTTTTTTTTTAATAAAACCTAAAAAAAAACATCTAAAAAGTATCAATATTTTGATTTGTGCAACTGTCAAACTGTTAGGTGATTTTTTTCTGCCTCTGGCTGACAATAAAAAGCGCATAATATAGGTACAGCCATTATTACAACTCGGCTTTCAATAAAACTCCATCTGTTGAGATTTTTTTATACTGTTTTTTTTTCTTAATTAGCTGTCAGAAAAATCGCTCATTGACATTAAAAAAAAATAAAACTTAATAAAAAAAAAACATCTAAAAAGTATCAATATTGTGATTTGTGCAACTGTCAAACTGTTAGGTGATTTTTTTTTGCCTCTGGTTGACAAGAAAAAGCGCACCATATAAGCTCAGAACAATAAGATCATTTATGTTCAGCCATTATTACGACTCTGCTTTCATAAAACGCTATCTATTGAGACTTTTTTATACTGATTTTTTTTCTTAATTTAGCTGTCAGAAAATCGCTCATTATTAAACAGCAATTCATGTCTTAATGTTCTTGAAATATAGTTTCATACCTAGTCGTTCCAATTTGCCCTCTGTAGTCAAAAGGCATAATTTCATTTACGACGCATAAACAGTTTTACAATGTAGTTTGTATGTGTTCATACATGAGCTATTTTACGGCAAATTATACAGGATTATCTTATACAAAGTTGCAGGCAATATTGCGGGTCAAGATCTTTTGTTAATGAGCCAGGAAAAAGGTTACTTTGATGTTGCGTTATTAAAAGTTTAGCTGATGTTGTTAGGATTATTTTGCTATGTTAAAGATATTTAATAGACTAATTAGTGCAAAATAACTAAAAAACAAAATATATAAAATTCTTCCGTTTTGAGTGACTGTATTACTGGCAGACAACACAACCAAAATTCTCGGGCGTTTGAAGCTAAAATTTGACATGTAGGACCTACATATTAAATTTCTGTACATCGTTGCCTACCTCCTACATTGTAGGTTCCTTAGAGAGTCTAGGGGAGCACTAAGAGAGGATTATACCTGAAATTCTCATGAACCAAAGTTTGGGGGGCCCATATTAGTTTATACATATTTTAGTTATCATAATATCAAAATTGATAGAGAAAGAGGAAGTTAGGTTTTAGTTATTTAGATTGCATCTTCATCCAGTGCAGTATTAATTCTAGTTCTCTTCGAAATCAAAGAGATCCTTCGCCAATAGGGTACAGGATGTACATTTGCAAAGGATATAAAGGATCTACCAACACACAGTGACCATCGGAGCATGTTGCATTCCGATTTCCCGATACACCCTGTATCTGTAATCTTTGCAGCATTGTCTCAAAGGTTTCCATTTCCAACATTACTTGTAAGGTTGTATTGTATCTTTACTACAAAACGATGATACATTGGCCCAAATAATTCGGACAACTCACAACTAGAAATTGTTACTTAATGACGTGGTGTCATAAAATGGTCGGATATTGCGATCTTTGACATTAAAAGACCTAATGATTTTGATACGGATACTCACGCGTCTTGTTAGCCGGATTTGCCGACTAGTTTCGTCTTCATACGGAAGTCATTTTCAAGGTGAGTAAGGAGCGTCTTTCTTTTTTAATAAAAGACCTATGAGTTTATATGAATTGATTTTTGTTAAATTCAGTATATAATAAGTTTAGATTGTTACCCAATAGAATTCTACACTGTCAGTACCTTCATTAAACTGAACAGTTTATATACTTACGCCAGTATATAATAAGTTGTGTTTGTGGGTACCTATATTTTTTTTTTCAAAAAATAAAATAAAGTACCTGACTTTATTGTATTTTTTTGAAAAAAAAAACAGCTCTTCATTTGCTCTGCTCAGTATAGCTAATGGGCAGAAAAGAGTTATAATAATAAATGTAGATAGCAAAAATAAATGTAAAAATATACAGAAATTGAAAAGGACAGATAAGTAGCAACGTGCGAACATGTAATAAAAACAAAACATAGTAAATACATAACGTGAATGTTTATTCAACTTAAAAAAAATAAGAGCGGCGGAAAAATTTACAACGCGCTTCCAACTCGCAACAGATATTTTCATTGCGCGATAAAATCTCCTAAAACTACAGTTCTGCACACATAACCTTAAATTTTAGGGGATAGAGTTCGTTTTGCTATGATCGGTTGACAAATATAGTGGCTATGAATGAAGTGCTTGTTCCATTTATGGTGATAACTAATATGAAAGAATCAAGTTTTTCGCTATATTGTCGATTGGATGGCTTGTTTGTGAGGCGACGTCGTTTATGGAATGGACTGAGTTGTGATTCTATTTTCGTACGGTTTTTTTTTTCTAATTTGTTTCGAAGTGTTCAAGAGATTAACAGAAGTGTTCTCCTGAATAACAGAATTTAAATAAAAGATGTGGTCTTATTCTGCCTCGGTCATGCTACGTATATGAGACAGAGTCAGGTTGAGACTTCAGGGATGTTATTGTTTAATTTTTTTTTTTAATTGGAGTCAAATACATTTTATTAATTATTACATGTTGTCAAAACTAAGAAAAATATGCCTAAAATCATAAATAATATAGAGGTTCCAGCACGTCGCCGCTAGGATGGGTTCCCAGAAGGCTGGCAGCATTACCCCTCTGCACCGCTATAGCAATACGCTGAGCAAAGTAGCTGCCCACCCTCGGATCGCCAGTTATTTTAGTATTTGTCACTAAGGATTTGGGCACTGACTTTATAATGATAATTAAAAGATTGGGAAATGGTCTAAAATTATTTAAAAAATTGCCAACAAAATTTAAGTGTCTATAAAGTATGTGTTCTTTCATGAGCCTGCCACTGAACCTACCACTTTATAACCTCAGCAGCCTGAGCCAGAGCGCCGTATTCGACAAGAAAAAGCGGAAACAAAAAATTACAGCGCCATAAACATCCATCACGCATAACTAATAAAGTTAGTACTAAGTTTAGGAAAAATATTCTTCCGTAAAACAAACAAAAACCGTTGTTTTTCATAGCATCAGTCGAGTTACGTCCATGTTCTCCCTTTTACCCCAAAAAGGGGTTTACATAAATCTGATTTATGAGTATAATGTGTACTAGTACCCAGCCAAGTTTCCGAGTTCAATGTGGTACATTTACATATATTCCAAGGATGAAATATTGCAGTATGCTTTAGGTATATAAGTAGTTATAATAATTAATGGGTCCAACTTATTGAAGTTTTTGTTATATAATATTTTTGTCGGTATTCGTAAGGTTTTTTTCTAAATAGACAATTTGGGATGGTTTCATATTTAATTTATTTCGCGAACACTCAACTAGATATAGTAGTTTATTTTTCTTTGAATTTTTAGTTTTTTTTTACTATATTTTTCTATAAGTTGAGTGTTATTTCTCAAACTTATTTTAAAACTAGCTGTCGCCCGCGGCTTCGCCCGCGGCTTCGCCCGCGTGAGTTTCGCTTAGATGAAAAATCTTTTTGTGTTCTAAACTGTTTCAGATGTTTCGGATTTTAGATTTTTATACGTCCTCAGAAAATGTTCATCAGATTAATCAAGTTTTGCTAAGGCGCCATTTCCATATAATATGTAGTGTAGCTGGTCTCTTAGAGTTATTCATCAGATGTTCCAGATCTTCAATTTTTATACGTCAGCAGAAAATGCTCATCAAGTTGAACGATATTGCTAAGGCGCCATTTCCATATATGTTATAGTGTAGCTGGTCTCTTGCAGTTCTTCATCAGGTGTTCCAGTTTTTAATTCTTTTTAAGTGCCCCTCTATCCATTTCAGTGAAAATTACTAAGTGTACAGACAAAATATGTTTACTGTTTTATTATACGTATGGTTCCCGGGTTAGAATTGGACCACTCCATCTCATTCCATGGATGTCGTAAGAGGCGACTAAGGGAAATGCTTCCGATGGGCAGCAGCGTCGGAAGCTCACAAAGCCAAAAAAAACTGCGCTCGCCAACCCGCCTGCAAAGCGTGGTGAGTATGACAAATCCCCCCAAAATCTTGGGGGAGACCTTTATCCAGCAGTGGATATTTTGCGGTTGTAATGAATGATGATTATACGTATAGATTACTTGTTTCAGCTCTCCTTGTGTCTTTTTGTTTTAAATCCAATAATAACAGTTGAATGCGATCCAATTTCTAGACTCTGCTAATTTATTTATAACTATTAAAACTCTCGTTTAGTTGCTATTTAAGCAGTGTTAAACATTCAACATAACTTAAATACAGATAAAATACTATGAAAGTATTAATAGCCAGTGAACCAAGTTCGCAAAAACTCTAATTGCGTATTAAACTTACGAATCTTGTTTACAAGTTTTTTTCCGTACCTGGAACAGAAAACAAGTTATGTATTATTACTTGGAGTACAGTCACAATATAGTATATGGAAAGAGAATGTGACATCGTATTTAATGTGACTGTACAATCAGGGGAATTTCCCCGGCTTCAGACATACATTTTAATCTGATGTTTATAAAATATCACCAAAGATATTTTATAAACATCAGATATCTTTACTACTATATGACTTTATAAAACATCACCAATGATATAAACATCAGAATACCTATGTGGTATAGTTGTAAAAACGCCTAGATTTTATTTCTACATCTGTGTTGTTAAAAAAAAAACAAATATTCTCTGTGTTCTCCTAAAATACAACTCTCACTTTCTTTAGATAACTTCATAATATAATAAAACACTTGTAACTAAACCGCAAGAACCCGGTGATAAATTCACAGAATTTTATCTTTCATCGCCATTACAATTTATTTATAACACCATTAAATAACGCATCTTACACGGGTATTACCGCGTATAGTAAATTTAAATTTCCACACATAAAAAGGGGAGGAACGGCCCTCTATATCATTATCAAAAAGTTATTAAGAGGGTCCTTTGGCCGACAATTTATAGCTCCCGGTAAAATCTTCCTATTTCATACTATTATTAAGAATGAGTAATGATACTTTGTTGAAAAATAATGGAGGTTAAATTGTAGGGTGAAAAATAAATCTTCAGTTTCAAAATAACAAGTAGCAAAAAATGTTTCGGGTGCTTGATTAAGAATGGGATTGAGATATTTTCTTTGTAATAAAATGTGACACAGAAATTTGAAAATTTAGTCTTATAAAAGGCATCTGCTATGTTGTATTTGACAAAATGTCGCTCTCTCGCCCTATAAAATCATGACAGACTAGCTTTCGCCCGCGGCTTCGCTCGCGTGAATTTCCCACGGGAACAGTGCTTTTTCCAGGGATGAAAGGTACCCTATGTCTTTCTCCGTACTTCCAGCTATGCGTATGCGAAATGTCAGGAAGATTGGTTCAGTAGATAAAGCGTGAAGAGGTAACAAACAAACCAACAAACAAACTCACTTTCGCATTTATAATATTAGTTAGACGAAACGGGAAATGAGACGGAAATTCTTTTTGATTGAGTCTGTGTGATGAAAACAACTTAAAAAAACTTTTAAAACTAATTTTAATTTATTGTGTCTTGTGCAACTTTTGTCAACCAGAGGCTAAATTATGCGTTGCTTGTTTTATATATTCATCAGATCTTTGTAGTTGTACCATAGTTCCAGTTTCTTTAATGATAGAAATCAATAGTTATAAAAAAAGACAGGAATTTATAAATTTTGTCCTAGAAATGGCATCTGCTATATTGTATTTGAAAAAATGTCGCTATCTTGGTCAAAAATATAAGACAGATGCCTAGCAATACGTAAATGAGAAATTCAAATTCCGACGGAAATTATTTTTGAATGAGTCTGTATGAGGAAAGTAACTGTAAAAATCTTGTGACTTGTGCAGCTTATATCATCAAAAGGTTGCGCGTTGCTTTTTCTATATATTCATCAGATTTCTCTAGTTAATAATTATTAATTATTCTTGTTTCTTTTAATCATAACGATATTAAACTAAAACAAAGTATATAACAAATGGTTTAAGGTACCGTCAATAAAACAACTTAACGGTCCATCAATTCCGTAACTATCTATATCCTTCATTTTTTCCATTCCACCAAAATATCGTAGATTTATCAAACTCTAGATTCGGATGTTGGTAATAAGTAAAGCATATACGCCGCCGGAAGTAGGTCGTAAGTCACGCGGTGAGCCCCGGCGCGCTTCCGGTGTGGCGACCATTTTGCTGTTTGATCGTTGTTGGTCTTGTCTTTCTGTTTGCCGGATTATGGCTTGTTACACACATTTTTTATGCTGGCTAGGTATTAATTGGGGTAGATAAGGAAATATAGAAACAATTAATATATGTTTTGTGTTTTGTTTTCTTCTTCCACGTGGGAATATAAAGCTTTGAAATGGGTCACAAAATACGAGGTTAGGAAAATAATCTACCTCTCCGACGGGTAAAAATACAGGGTGACCTTTGAATAATAGACCATATTTTCGCAGTAAATAAGATGAAGAAATTTTTAAAGATCATTTTCTGTTCCAAATAAATACATATTTATTTTATCATTATTTATGACAAATAAATGTATATGTTAACCTTTTTTATTAGATAAATATATTCTCGTTAAAAAAAAACTATTCTGAGCTTATCTAATAAGATGTGGGTGGCGGTGTAGGGATTTCTTTTTTGACCAGCCTTTAAGGTCTTGTATCCCACTACAGAGCAAAGGCCTCCCCCTTTTTCTTCCACTCGTCTCTCTCTAAAGCAAGTTGAGGCCACTCAGATAAGAATTTGTCTATGTCGTCCCGCCATCTCCTTCTAGGTTTACCTTGTCCTCTACGGAGGGATTTTATAGCATACTAGCTTTCGCTCGCGGCTTCGCTCGCGTTAATCCTTTCTTAGCGGATGCCTACGTCATAACATCTACCTGCATGCCAAATTTCAGTCCGATCCGTCCAGTGGTTTGGGCTGTGCGTTGATAGATCACTATGTCAGTCAGTCACCTTTGAGTTATATATATATATATATATATATATATATATATATATATATATGGATAGATTATTGAATGAATGAATAAATGAAAATTGTTTTATTTAAGTAAGCTAAATAACACTTTTTAATCGTCATATACTTAATTAGTTGACGTCAGAAACATGCTGCATTTTCTCCAAAGACGTCATTTTACAACATAATAAATGTTCACATATTATGTGACTTATATGTGTATTATAATGTAAAATTCCATTTATTTGACTAACTTAAGTTCACCTTTTTTCTTGTAAGCTAAAAAATTAGGACATATCTATAATGTTTCTGAAAACAAGTTTTATTTTTCGTAGAAACAAAAATATTGAGAAAATTATTCGAAATGTCTTCTTTAACTCCAAGATTTCTAGCGATTGCTAAAATTATTTTTCGATTTGTTGCTTAGCTACTCTGGAATATCGTGTTAATTGGAGCATGAAGGATTTTTCTACTTCAATTAACTTTGAAATTCAGATTTTTTTTTCGGTAGGCATGAAAAAAATAATCTAACAACGATAAAATTGTGGAGTTATGTTTTTTTACAACTTTTTTGTGAAATAGAATCATGGCAATGCTATCAAATTATAAACACATTCCTTTGTGTTTTTAAGGTTTAGTTTAGTAACAAAAATGATAAAAACGAGACGAGCAGCAAGCGGGAAAATACCTGCACAGAAAAACTAAAAAAAAAATTATTATTTCTCAGTTTTTTGCTACTTTTTCAACACCAAAATCTGTGTGCATACATTTATCGAAAGCATTATTTTTTATCCAAGCAAAATACGACGCCAAATCGAAATTCGTGACCGCAATATGTATTTTTATTTGCGCTACATTTTTCCGTAAAATCGTTAACTAGTATCGTGGCTAGTAATATCGCCGGCTCCCTAGCGTGCAGTTGTTCGAATATAAACTACGATGCATCGCGATGCATTTTCGCATACAGTACAGCATGTAAAGGTATAATCCAAAGGCTGATTGCAATGATCATGTGTGCGCTCCAGGGAAATACCAGAAAATGCTTTGGCAGAATTTATTTAACGTTTGTTGGTTGTATTGTAGCTTATTTATGGCGTATCCAGCTTTACAATACTAATAATTATCTTCAGAACTTTAATAGGTACTTTAGTATTATAATTAAAACTAATTTGAGATAGCGATATTACGATTACAAATGGGCCATTCACGTGCGAATTTTTCCGGGAATTGTCGACTATAGTTTTGAATTCGTCAGGAGTATATTTTCAAGCTCGTCATAGCTCGTAGAACAAATAGCCGTTGGGGCAGAAAAGTTCTCGAGTGGCGACCACGAACCGGAAAACGTAGTGTTGGCAGGCCTCCCACTCGATGGACCGACGACCTGGTGAACGTCGCGGGATGCGCATGGATGTGGGCAGCGTAGGACCGGTCGTTGTGGAAATCCTTGGGGGAGGCCTTTGTCCATCAGTGGACGTCTTTCGGCTGAGAGAGAGAGATATTTTCAAGGCGTGTATGCGACTGCACGCGAGGCTATAATCATAATAACTTTAGTACTTTACTGAGGTTATTAGTTACTACTCTAGCACCTACTGGAAAAAAGAGTTATATTTGTTCACGTACGTGCCTTTGAAAGCAAAGGAATCAGATTGTTAGCGGAAAATACGTGACACTGACAGCCTACAAATCCTAACAAAATTGGAAACTATTTCGCGTCTAGCTTCAAGTCTCGTATTCAGTCGTTAGACGTACAATACAACCTTCAAAGATCAACATTATTTCACTAATAATATCAACTGGAAATAGAGGGGTTATAAATCCGACTTAGATTAAGGCGGGCTGCATCAGAGGAAAATCGTAAAACGTCTATTTTTTCGTCGCGCAGTTCAGCCATATTTTTCATGGAATGCTAGCATGAAAAAAATATGAAGTACAGTTCAAAGATCAAATTATATCATTACATCAAAATATTTTCAAAAAAATATTTAAAACCTAGCAAAATAAAATAGCAAAAAAGGTAGATCCAGAAAAAGTTTCGTCGCGAATTACTTGATATTTTCAGTGACAACTACCAACTTTTTTTAGTCTATAAAAAGTATAACTTAATAAGCAAGATGGATACCTAAAAAAATTACGATATTTGATTATAATTATTGAATTATTAAATTAAAACGGGAAAATAACCGAAATGGCAGACACGAGTTTGAACTGAGACTGGTGACGGGCCAACCCGTATCACCACTTTCAACCTTATTTCATTAGCAGTACGTACTGTATCGCGCGATTCTCAGGTACAAAGCCAGTCTGCGCTGATCTGTTGGTGGAGTAGCACGTCTCGCTGCTTGCTTGCCGACTTGTGTGTGATTCACAACTTTTACGTGTATTACATCGATGTTATTTTTGTCAAAGGGTTTGTGCGAATTGACACTCGGTCTATTTTGTGATGGACATTATATTAGGGTTTAGTTTTGTGACATTTTGACACTGTGTATTTGAATTACGTACTTTTGTGTGACTGTGTGTGTAAAATGGGTAATAAAAATAATAAACCAATTTATTCGTCGATATTGTACAAGGAAAAGACGCAACAAGAAAAAGAGGAACAGAGTATCTCAGCAAGTACCTACCTGTAAACATTTTTTTATCATAGAATATATAAGAATTACAATAATTAGGTTTCAACGTTTACGGTACAAATTGCAAGGTGAGTATGTTATGTAGGTACCTACCAAGAACTCTGTTTGTTGCTCAGTGCACAAATAACTATACATTATTATACGTATAGATAGGTGACTAGCGACCCGCCCCGGTTTCACACGGGTGAGGATTACCTATATGCCTAGTTTATGTTACACACGAACATACACATAATACATTCAATTTTTTATAAGTTATAGTAATAGTAATCCTACTCATAGGTATAAATAAAGAAAAAATAATGGTGAAGGAATTTTTAAAATCGGTCCAATAGCTTTTGGGTGTATTCGATACAAACATACAAGTACTTTATAATCTTACCTATGTGTAAGTAGAAATTTATAAGTAACCTTACTATCCTATCCTACTAATATAATAAATAAGCGAAAGTTTGGATGTGAGTTTGTGAGGATGTTTGTTACTCAATCACGCAAAACCTACTGGACGGATTTCGCCGTTAATTACTATATCTATCTTCTATAGCTACATTACATACTATGATACTAATACATTCTAAACCGTTAGACATACAATCTGTTGGTGAAAGCATTCTTTAGGTACCTACCTACGCACCTTAGATGATTGCTAAGGTAGGATGCATGCGGGCTAAGCCGCAGTCGTATAATCAAGTCATATAGTAAATAGTGTAAGTATAATTTACCTATAAACATGTAGGTAAGTTGAAGTAAAATGACACTGACTCAAATGGCAAAGTTTGTGCGGAACCAAAGTGTAAATAATATTCGCACTTGTCCATCTGACACACGAGTGCGGGCACCGCGCAGTAGGCGGAGCTTCGCGCACCGTACCCCGCGGGCTTCACCCCCTCAAATACCAAAAGGTTGAGGGATAACAGCGCCTTAACCAAAACTTAAATACACGTGGCACTTAAATACACAGTGGCGTAGCAATTTGGTGCGACTACGGATCGGTTGAGGTTCAATATCCTAGAGTGGTACATGTACATTCGTATCGCTAATTGACGTTATTTAGATGTGCGGTCTTCAATAGATGTATGTTTTACAGTCGGCAATAACGTTCAAACCATCATCATCTCAGTCCAAACAAAATCACTTCTCATGACAGGACATGTTTGTCTCTCCTATTAACTTTTAAATAAAATTTTAAATTTAAATTTTTTTTTTTTTTTTAAATAAATTTTTTGAATTATTCATGATCTGTTTGGTGAGTCCTGGTGACCCGTAATACAGGTTCCTTGGATACCTAGCATGGGCACCAGTTCACCACAATCACTCATTTTTTGCTATTATTTACCAATTTTAGTTACCTACTTGATAAGTTAATTTTAGTACTGTGTTAGCTATAATAATATTTGTAATAATATTTAGATAAAAAATTTACACCGCTCAATTTAAGTAACAGTTCAACACAGCCAAATGAATCACAAACTACTATGGTGCAGAAGAAACAGGCCTGGCAACAGAAATCACTTCACGGTAGGCATTACAATGATCTTGAACAAATCCACATAGACAAGAGATGGTCCAATACATGGCTGAAGCGTGGGGAGCTCTTTCCTGAAACTGAAGCATTTATGCTCGCCATTCAAGATCAGGTAATCCATACACGAAACTATAGCAAATATATCATAAAAGACTGCAACCTAACAACAGACCTATGCCGACACTGCAATAGCGCTAGTGAAACAATTCAACACATCACAGGAGCATGCAAAAGTTTAGTGCAAAGCGATTATAAACATAGGCACGATCAAGTAGCGTCAATAATACACCAATATTTGGCATTTGAACAGAAACTCATAGATAAGAAACAACCATATTATAAGTATATTCCGGAGAAGATATTGGAAAATAATTTAGTTAAAATTTACTGGGATCGGACTATTATCACGGACAAAACTATTCATTTCAATAGACCTGATATCACAATTCATGATAAAATCAATAGTACAGTTTATTTAATAGATATTGCCATCCCTAACACGCACAACTTACAGACTACCTATACCGAAAAAATGAGCAAGTATAAAGATCTGGCTATAGAAATCCAAACCCAGTGGCGCGTTGCAACAGTTAAAATAATACCAATCATAGTGTCTACCACAGCTGTCATACCGCGAACATTACACACCAGCCTACAGTTGATAAATATCCCTACTTATGTTATACATACCATACAAAAAGCAGTAATTTTAAATACTTGCCGTATCGCTCGAAAATTCCTTCAGTAATTAGTTAAAAAAAGAATAGGTCAGCACTTGGCTTCGGCCCGTGCATATATTACCTCTTTACGAAAAGAGAGAAGAAAGCTAAAAGTACAATAAAATAATAATAATAATAATAATTCTTTATTCAATCAACAAGGATCATTACAGGTTTTACAAAAATTTTTTCCTTAAATAAAATTTTTAAATTATTAAATTAAATTATTTCAAATCATATAAAAATTTAAATTCCAGTCAGTACATGAATCATCGCTGCATGGTTCATGTACTGACAGTCAAATCTTTCTGAAAACATCTTTAGGATGCTGTTACTGCTGTCCCGCACCCTGCGCACCAGAGATGTGCACCGCCTCCGCATGACTGTGTAGAAACAATCCACACGGGAAGTGGCAAACATCCCTGATGCACTGCAAAATCGAGGCAGCCCCAACAGCATCCTAAAGGCATTATTGTATTGGATGCGCAAGGGCTCATACTGTGTCTTGGTATATGACACCCACAGACTGCCCGTGTAGAAGGACGTACAAAATGCTCTGAAAAGAGTAATTTTGACATCCCTCGAACAACGGGCAAACCTGCGGGCTATCATGTTAGCCCTGACAGTCAGAGCCCTGCGCTCCCTTTTCATGTCAGCATCATCCTTCAGGTCAGCGGTAACTATGTGTCCCAAATATTTAAAGCTCTCCACTCTTTTCAGTGGTATGTTATTTAGTTTAATAGGTGGTATATTATCCACACACCCACCGCTAGCCCGAAAGACCATGCATTCACTTTTTGATGCATTATACAACAGACCATGTTCATTGTAATTGTATTGTGGATGAGAACAAATATTATTAAATAAATATTTTAATAGAAAACATTCTCAATGCGTGTACCATCTCAGTATCAGTTGTGATAAACTATGTGGCTAATGGCTATCACGGAAGAAGCTTAAATGCGCTATTTTACCGCCTCTTGACATAAGCTAGACAGGACGTACCGTGTCGCTCACTCACTCAATCGAACTGAATTTATGTACGAAATAAATTTTCAAAAGCAAACAAGAGCAAATCCATCTTTGATAATAATAAAAGAAAACAAGTGAGTGCTAATTTCAGGGTTCCGACCCTTGCTACATAGATCCATTATCTATCGAACACTCTAAAGAACTGTTTACTTTCAGACATCATCGTCTGATGATGATGATAAAGAAAAATCTTCGACAAAAGACAGTCGATGAAGTTATCACATGATAACTTCATCGACCGTTTTTTATTCGCTACGCTCAATCAAATGGTTTTAGAAAAATTAACAAATCTGTCATTAATTTTTTTTAGCTTTTTCCTGTGGTCTTTTAAGATTCCAACTAGCGATTTCCACTCGCTATGATCCTGACTGATATCTCTCGTTTCCTCAACTTGCTGGCTCGTTATAGGAGCTTTTATAATTAGCCTTTTTAAGAATGTCCGTAATCTGAATTAACATTAACTCTTTATCATAAGAAACCTTTATTTACAGAGAATATCCGTCAATGTTTACTAACGTGATATTTCATATTTTATGTAGGTATCAACGTTAATACGATCAAGTAATAACTCATGTAAGGATTTTCTCTCGTGTTCGAGGTTTCACTTCTGAAAGGTTCTTAATCCCGCAGTCAGAATGGCAAACACTGAGATATAAAATAGAAAAAATAATGTTGTTAGTGCACTGTCCATGTCCATTATGATATCTTTGTACCCAGATTAGGATATTTTGATAATATTATTGGATATTTTGCCTTTATTTCGACTACTCATAAAACTAAATGATTGCTTTTTTCAAAGTTAAATAATGGTTAAAACGTTTATAATCGCAATGTTTACAAAAGTACTTTATGTTAAATACTGAAATGATTTTCAACTAATTTGTGTGAATCATTTATTTATGGTTTAATATATAATAGCGGTCAATACCACAATCAAACATGGAGTGCTTATATTGTGCAGTTGTAAAGTATTACCTGGCATTATATATTTGTTTATTTTGTTTTGAATCAATTTCTCTCTCAGCCGAAAGACGTCCACTGCTGGACAAAGGCCTCCTCCAAGGATTTCCACAACGACCGGTTCTGCGCTGCCCGCATCCATGCGCAACCCGCGACCTTCACCAGGTCGTCGGTCCACCGAGTGGGAGGCCTGCCAACACTACGTTTTCCGGTTCGTGGTCGCCACTCGAGAACTTTTCTGCCCCAACGGCTATCTGTTCTGCGAGCTATGTGCCCCGCCCACTGCCACTTAAGTTTGGCGATTCTGCGGGCTATGTCGGTTACTTTAGTTCTCCTACGGATCTCCTCATTTCTGATTCGATCACGCAGGGAAACTCCGAGCATAGCGCGCTCCATCGCCCTTTGGGTGACCTTGAGCCTTCTTATGAGGCCCATAGTAAGCGACCACGTCTCTGTTCCGTATGTCATTACTGGCAACACACACTGGTCAAAGACCTTAGTCTTGAGACACTGCGGTATTTTGGACGAGAAGATATCGCGAAGCTTCCCGAACGCTGCCCAGCCGAGTTGGATTCGACGGTTGACCTCTTTCTCGAAGTTGGACTTACCTAACTGAACTGTTTGTCCCAGGTATACATAATTGTCAACAACTTCGAGTGTAGAGTCTCCAACCTTTAGAGGAGTGGGTGCGACACGGATCAATTTATTATTAAATAAAAAAAATAAAAATGCAGGGTAAATTTGTTTTTTTTATTATTTAGTTTTTATTTACCTACAAAGGTATCAGAAGTTTAAATTTGTTTTATAAAGGTAGGTATCTGAATGCCACCTCATCAAATTCAGGTTTTTCTATAATAAATTAGACTGATGTACGAGTATTCTATTTAAGTTTAGTTTTTATCCCTTACTAACTTAAAATAAATTATTTTATTAACCTAAAACTTTAAAAAATAACGTCATAACATTGTAACGCATATGTGTCAGATATTGAAATTTTTATTATAATTTTGGTTACCTCATTTATATTTATTTTAATACAGATACTCTAATAATTATTATTTGTAACTAGTGTCGGTTGTTTTGGCACCGTAGGTAGTGCCACGGATATATTGAGGTGAATGACAATGTAACTTCCTGTTTAATTCAAATTAAAAAATAATGTCCAATATATTTACTTATATAAAGCATTTCTATTTACATTAAATTCTTAAATATTAAATTAACAATTAAGTGTATTTAATTAACTGTATTAATTAGACTAAAGTATAAAAAGTAATTTTGTTGAATTTGACATAAACAGTTTTTGTATTGACTGTGCAGTAGTCGAAATGAGACGTGGCCATTGATTTCTGGCTCAGTCTTCATTTGGAGCTTGAGGTGTTCAGATATAAAGATAAGTACTAGATATAATTTGATTTTATATTATGTTGTTATTGTTATGCTGTAACTTTGTCATTTGAATATTTCTATATGTTTTTGATGATGATGTTTCATAGATTATGTTCTGGGAAATTTAATGAAATACTGGCAGCCCATCCCGGCTTCTTACGGAGTGTCTAGTAATGAATACAGCCGAATATGTTATTTCGAGATAATGTAGCATTTTAATGATGAAAGTATTTTTGATATAAGTCCAGTACTCAGATATTATTTCTGGCTGTTCATAATTTGTATATTGTTGTTGTGTGATAATAAGATGAAATATGATTATAAAAATATATTAATATATTAAAGACCCCTCTGGCATTAAAGGGACCAATACTGTTCAAATGAGTTTCTTTCGGGATTTCTTCTCAGCAGTGGTCGTTACGAAGTCCTAGTAGTCTGTAGCTTTTAAACCCTATGAAATCAAGGTTCAGTTTTATAAAATAAACATTTGAACCTGCTTGTATTGTTTCTTTTTATATGACCTAACCTACCTACGTTATGAATAATTTTTGGGATAAAGTAAAAGTACAAAATATTTATTTATTAAATAACATAAAAATATATAACTATATACTCTTTCCTTTTTTTTTAGTTTTCTGACATCAGAAGTGGGATAGATTCCAGCTTAAATAACAAACTAATATTTTTTTCTTTTTCCTCAGTGACGCCTTTTCATCGCATCGATGGAATGAAGACGTCGCCATGCCGATTTTCGATCCAGCCGAGAGTGGCAACGGCGTAGAGATTTGGTGCAAAAAAAAAAACATCGAGTCGCGGCCCTCGGAACTGAGCTAGGATGAAGCCAGAACCAACAGGCAGCTAAAGCTGGTAAGGCCCTCCAGGGCTTTGTAATAACTTGGTAGGAGTTCCTCTGACCATCTGAAGAAGATCGTGGAAATTATGGTAAATGAAGGTAGTCATTTTGCTTTGAAAAAAAATGTTAATTTTGTTTGTGTGCCCACTGGGCATTCCTTTCATTGTTCAAAAAAAAAGGCTGCGAAAACATTAACTCAAGCCCTAAAACAATGTTCATTTAATTGTAAGATTTGTACCTTCATACATAAGTAATTTACCCATTTTGATCTGTTCGATATTTAAAGCTGAAGTTGACGCCTTAATTACGCTACTGTCATAAAATTTTTAATCCAAATTGTTGGTCGTCAGATTGGCCAAGCGGTTTGTGAAAAGTCTTGTTGCATCATATATGTAATACTCGTAACACTTTTTAAAAATAGACTGGCTTCACTCTCATTTGTTTACTTATAATCTGTAATGCAGATATACCGATTGACCCGAGTGTTCAAGACTTAGACGTAACCGAGCCAAAAAAAAATTGTTAGGGTAGATCGATAACAATTAGCTTGTCGGCGATTACAGTGCCAAATAAATTTAAAAATAGATTGAATGAATTCTGACGATACAACTCATAATTTTGAAATTGGAATCACCGTTTATGTGAACCATAATTAAGGCGTTGGCTAACTAAGTAAACAACAGTTCATCCAGTTCATCATTATCTACAGATATTGATGAGATTAAATTAAAATATATAAAAATATGAAATAAATTGTGATGTTAGTCGATGAATTGTAAAAATATCCAAAACACTTACTTTAGAGGGGGACGAGTCAGTTATGGAAAGAAATGAAAAGAAAGAGGTTATTAGGGTGAAAATAAGTTGAATAGAGACAAGAGACACAGCTTCTTAGGGTTGTCGCAATATAGAATTTAAAATATATATATATATTATTGGTATTTATGTTAATCTAGCAAGTTATTTAGAAAATTATTTTTTTTGTATATTAATTTAAATTATGTTTTGAAAGTAGGAATGACTTTTTTATTTTCCAATGGTTGCAAAGTTAAATTATACTACTAAACGAGTAGTAAAAAATAGTAGGTTATCTACCTATAACAGATTTCCCTATTGATCCTGCTCTAATCCAGATCCGGATTCCGACCTAGATTCCGGGTGATATTTGATAGGGACTTGATAGGTATATTTTATAATTTTTCACTCGAATTCAAATGTTATCAGATCTTATGTGAAAGATCTTATAAGATAAGATACGATAAGTATGTGAAAGACAAAACATAGACTCTAAATACTTTCTTATAGCAATACATTGTTGAAAAATACTTTAAATTTTGTCGTAAAGTTGAGATTTGCCCCTATTTTCCCCAAATTACGGTACCTAATTACTTTTATATGTATGATGTTTAAAACATTTGTGCAATAATATGTAACTTAATAAATATATATATCAATTCATTACTGTCAATGTCAGCTTCTAATTAATGAAATACTGCAGTGAGTGTTGTTGTTTTTTCCTAGTTTTTCTATGAAATGCTCGAATTTAACTTCGTCAAAATAAAACAATGTGATTACTTTCTTTTTGTGTTAATCTGTCTTAGAATTAAACAAAAATTGCAATTTTGGGTTTAAGTAAATATCTAGTGATTGTGTAATGAAAATGTTATATATAAGTGATAAATATAATTCTTAGTTTAACTTTTATTAAGTATTTAAGAAAACTCACTATACCTCTCGACTGTAAAAGGGACGTAGTGGCGTAGTTTTTACCTCTATTTGACATTGTGTCTCAGATAATAGTGTGCTACAACTCAGCATTTAAGATTATAATTATTTTGTTTTGTTGTGATATAAAATAAGATTTGTGATAATTTTAAGAATACAGCTACCTATAAGTAAATAGTAAAGTTGGTGCGCAATGTCGTACATCCAGTGTTGATAATAAACAATTATATTTCAATTGCATTGTACCTGCAAAAAAAAAGGACCAAAAAAAAAATTGCTTACTAAAGCTGTAACATATTTCTGATTTTTCCGGTTTATACCGTGATTATGTTTTGGAGGTTCAGCTTGTCGAATGTCAGACTGGCCAAGCGGTTTTTGAAAGGGTCGAAGAGCATAAATATGACAGATATTACAGATATTATATATGACAAAATTAATATTTCAAATATTTTAATAAATGTCAATTTATTGATTTTCGTAAGTCTTAAAAGACAGGGCATAGTGATAAGTACCCATTGATTCCATCTGTAATTTTAATGTACCTACCTTAATCTTATTTTCTGTAAAGTCAAAGTAAATATTATTGAAGCTTTCAGAAAGTGTCACGGGATAATGAGTTGATAAACATATCATGAATAGGGTATTCTTATAACTAGTTGCAATTACCTATTTATACTTATTTATAATACTATACTTTCTTCGCTAAAATGTATGATAAATACTGTTAATTATTCACCTAATGTGAAAGGTTGAACATTAACAGGAGTGATACTGTTACTTGTTCGTGGAACACTAACTGGGGGATACTGTTAGCTGTTCATCTAATGTGAGAGGTGGGACACTAACAGGAGGAATACTGTTAACTGTTCACCTAATGTGAAAGGTGGGACACTAACAGGAGGGATACTGTTAACTGTTCACCTAATGTGAAAGGTGGGACACTAACAGGAGGGATACTGTTAACTGTTCACCTAATGTGAAAGGTGGGACACTAACAGGATAGACATAAGAAATAATTACATAAGTAAATGTTTTTCTTTTTATTGTATTAGAATAGACTTAAATTTATTGGTGATGAAAACGTTTAGTATGTTATTATTATATTGATGGTGTTGAAAACATTTGATACGTTATAAATTGATAGATTGGTGTTTAAAACGGTGCACAGTGTGATATTTTTGAAATCTAGCTGGACAAAAATTATAATACCCATTAAATATGAAGTGGCGTGCTCTAAGATGGAATATAAAGACACTGTGCCAAGATTTTAAACGTCTATTATGTACAACTAGCTTTTGCCCGCTACTTCGTCCACGCGCAATTTACTAAAGTTAATATCTCAAGTTCTAAGCGACGACGAATCAAAATGAAACCTACGCCAGATTTTTATGTTAGGCCTTCTATACTACAGTGAAAACTACTTCAAATTTAGTCCAGTAGTTTTTGCGTATAAACATAAAAACTAATTTAGTCCAGTAGTTTTTACGTATAAACATAAACAGACAAAAATTGAAAAGATTTTGGTTTCTATTGGCCCTATAAAAATCCCTCATAGTTTTTCTTCGTAAATATTTCCTATGTACAGACACAGACCAGTTACTGTATTATTATATGTACCTATTGTTAGGAAAGGCAACATAAAAATTATGATGATGACTGATTATTGAAATATTTTGTAATTGAAAAAGAATTGAATAGGAAATACAACAACATAAAATAACTTGTTTAAAATTACACTTCACTCAGTTACAATTACTTATTTATTAATTTATTTGCTTAGTCTCGTATCACATTATATTGATGTGTCAACAGATTGGCATCGATCATTAGTGAGAAAACTTGATCTTCCGCCTTTTTTAGGACATGCCAAACTTTTCCGCGCTTTTTAAACGCAGGTACCTCTTTTAGGTGAAGCAAGACAAAGCTCTTTCACGATTGCTGCCGAATCTCTGCCCCTCACTGCTAAGCTTTATTTCAGTCGCCATTGATAACTCCTTCTTGATGCAACCAGTAAATGTCGAATTCGTCGTATTTTGTTCTTAAGACTGGAGCATCTAATGTATTTTTGGTCTTTCGGGCCCCCCTCCTCGTTTCATGTAGTAAATCACCTTCGATAGCTGCTGTGACAAAATCAGGAAATAATATTTTATCTTCCAATCACGTAGAGTTTGCTTTTAAAAACAATGTTAGTGTCTCCTCGATTTTTGCTCGATTTTGTGACAGATGCTCCTAATTTTAACTATCAATTTTTTCGTGGTATCTTCCGTAAAAGACGGAACACCAAATTATTGCAAAATATAGCTTATTAAAGCATATAGTCTTGTTTCTTTTAAATTAGCTCACCAAATGTCGAATAACTCTCGACGTGAAATTGACGTAATGATACTGAAAAAATATATAACTTGTATGAGTGTCGCATGAATTCGCCAGTAAATACACTTTGATCATAAAGCCAGCATGTTAGTCTTCCAAAATAATGTAATACGAGATTGGTATACGTCGATATAATATACTAAAACTAAAGTACAAACACATTTTTCTTCTTTTTTTTTACTGTATAATTACCTCTTGTCTAATGATACTCACAACAATGTTTAAGAAAATAATATTAAAGAAAAGTATTTATACTCACCTTGATGACTCAAAAATCACAATTACAACTCACAATCACTGCTAACTTACGTACACAACTCAAAGGAATGGCGCGGTCGCTTAAAACAATTAATCGCCAAAATGCGAGTACCCATATGTTCAGACTTATTTCTTATTATTGAGCGCCTCTACCTAAAAAATGAATGTTAGTGTCTTGTGATAGGATATGTCTACTTTATATGTAAACAGCTATTTGACTTCTAGACGATAAGTGAAAAATATAATTTTGTCCGGCTAGATTACGAATATTTCGCTTTGTGCGGTGTTGAAAATATATAAGATGGGTAATGATGGGTAAATAGATTGAAGTTATTAGAGTGGATAAAGTTTGATAAATTGGATGAAATTTAAAAATGTTTGATATGTAACGTACATGTATCGTTTCGAAACAATAAAAAATGTAAGTTATTGGTTCTAATAACACTTAACATGTTAAATGTGTCGATCTTTAATACGTAAAATGTTTTAAGACGTTACAAATATTGAGTGTGATTTATAAAAATTATATATTTCTATGGTATTGAAATCGTTGGATGTGTTGAATACCTACTGTTGTTTTTGTTCTTATAAGAAATGTTATATTAAGTACTTCGAGGACGAAGTACTGTCAGTATGGCCGTGTCAGATATTGAAATTTTTATTATAATTTTGGTTACCTCATTTATATTTATTTTAATACAGATACTCTAATAATTATTATTTGTAACTAGTGTCGGTTGTTTTGGCACCGTAGGTAGTGCCACGGATATATTGAGGTGAATGACAATGTAACTTCCTGTTTAATTCAAATTAAAAAATAATGTCCAATATATTTACTTATATAAAGCATTTCTATTTACATTAAATTCTTAAATATTAAATTAACAATTAAGTGTATTTAATTAACTGTATTAATTAGACTAAAGTATAAAAAGTAATTTTGTTGAATTTGACATAAACAGTTTTTGTATTGACTGTGCAGTAGTCGAAATGAGACGTGGCCATTGATTTCTGGCTCAGTCTTCATTTGGAGCTTGAGGTGTTCAGATATAAAGATAAGTACTAGATATAATTTGATTTTATATTATGTTGTTATTGTTATGCTGTAACTTTGTCATTTGAATATTTCTATATGTTTTTGATGATGATGTTTCATAGATTATGTTCTGGGAAATTTAATGAAATACTGGCAGCCCATCCCGGCTTCTTACGGAGTGTCTAGTAATGAATACAGCCGAATATGTTATTTCGAGATAATGTAGCATTTTAATGATGAAAGTATTTTTGATATAAGTCCAGTACTCAGATATTATTTCTGGCTGTTCATAATTTGTATATTGTTGTTGTGTGATAATAAGATGAAATATGATTATAAAAATATATTAATATATTAAAGACCCCTCTGGCATTAAAGGGACCAATACTGTTCAAATGAGTTTCTTTCGGGATTTCTTCTCAGCAGTGGTCGTTACGAAGTCCTAGTAGTCTGTAGCTTTTAAACCCTATGAAATCAAGGTTCAGTTTTATAAAATAAACATTTGAACCTGCTTGTATTGTTTCTTTTTATATGACCTAACCTACCTACGTTATGAATAATTTTTGGGATAAAGTAAAAGTACAAAATATTTATTTATTAAATAACATAAAAATATATAACTATATACTCTTTCCTTTTTTTTTAGTTTTCTGACAAGTTCATAAAGAAAAATGATGGCGACACTGTCATAACCGTTTATATGGTCGATGCACGGGGCGAGCCAAAAATTGCAAAAGATTTATTCGATAACTTTGAAAACCGGCTGAGTTGACGTTGATTTACATTGTTTTTAAAAACTTTGATTTTATAATGAAATCTGAAACTAGTCTGAAAACTTAAATTTTGTAGAGAGATAGACAAATTTAAGTAAAGACGAATTTCGATTAGAGAACATTGATCTAACTGAAAACTTGAATTTTGTAGAGAGATAGACAAATTTAAGTAAAGACGAATTTCGATTAGAGAACATTGATCTAACTGAAAACTTGAATTTTGTAGAGAGATAGACAAATTTAAGTAAAGACGACTTACGATTAGAGAACACTGATCTAAGACATATGATGGCAATAGGGTTTCGTATTTCTAATCTATAAGCTTTCGATTTTAAATCGATACCAGAATAAAAGCACTGAACAAACTATAAGGGTATACTTAAAACAACCCTAGTCTTAGTAGAATACGCATATCCTGTATATGTGTAATTTGTAAAAATATTTTTCTGCAAAGGGAATCATACCCAAAACGCAGCCAATCAAATGCAGGGAGTAGAGTCAGATGCAGAGTAACATGATTCTCCTGAGCAACGACGGATCCAGGATTTTTTTCTGGGGAGGGCACAAGGACCGTGGCGGACTCTGTTTTTGAAACTAGTTGGTCTTTTAGCTAACTAAATGATCAAATAGTTTCAAAAACAAACTATACTACGGTGGCACTCCGTACACGTAGTTTGACTCGCACTTGGCCGGTTTTTTAAATAAAAAATTAAACTTTGGACCAAATAATACCTACCTTGAAATATATAAAAAAAATAACGTGTAGGTACTTATCTTAAACGAAACAATATTGAACATAGTATTGAAAGCGAAATACAAAAAAATAATTCGGGATTTAGCAAGGGACTGAGAAAATACAATTTATTGTTAAGTAAAATCCTTACGCACAAAAATTAACCCTATTGTGTAATATTTTAGATTGAAAATAAAATGTTTGAACTTTATCGAATCAAGTTAATATTGTATTACCTATATCGAAAAAGGTTTCGGGCGATTTAAAAAAATGCTGATCTAACTTTTAACATTTAATGTTCAAAAACCAATCTCACTCAATTACTTAAGTTTTCAATGCTGGTATATAAATTAAATCTAGAAAAAATAATGATATTGAATATGTGATATTATATTCATGTTTTTAGAAGATAATTTTAATGATTTAGCGAGGTCGGTACATATTTATTAATAAATGTACTTATTTACAATTCTGACTGGTAGGTTATACGTACCAACGTAAAAGCCGCTGGCAACGGATGGAATTGATTAATGTAAAAACAAAAATGTATTTAGTAATTAGCAAAGAAAAAAACATTGTTTTCTAACAACGACCCCATGTTCAGAAGGTATATAGCCCCGGGAACTATTGTAAAATGTCTTAAACATTTTCCTTACAAACGCCAATTATATTTTCCGACATGAGGATTGAGGAGGTCATTTTCGAGACCCTCGCTTCCTTAAACCCACCATTATCAATAC
This sequence comes from Ephestia elutella, assembly GCA_018467065.1. NCBI lineage: Eukaryota > Metazoa > Arthropoda > Insecta > Lepidoptera > Pyralidae > Ephestia > Ephestia elutella. The sequence continues at coordinate 15,076,911 of CM031585.1, read as the reverse complement.
CGACCAAACCCTTGAGTCATATATTCGTTTTCGATATTGCATGCCGATGCAAAAAAATCCCAGATATTTTATTGTTATGATGCCGATTGGTGCCTTTGATGTTGAGGAAATATTGGGAATTTATTGTGAGAATTCGTCAATGTAAAAGCATTGAGTTATTTGTGAGTTGCTTTAAAGAAATTATCCATCATAATTAGATTTTTTTTTTTACAAATAAATTTTAATGAATGTATTTATCCTACTAATATTAGAAATGCGAAATGAATGTGAGTTTGAGATGTTTTTTACTTAATCACGCAAAATCTACTGAACGGATTTCGATGAAATTTGGTATACGGGTAGAAAATACCGGAAATAGCTCATAGGGTACTTTTTATCCCGAAATTCCTACGGGAGCGAAGCCCCGGGGCGCGGTTAGTTTCCAATAAAGTTTCTGATATTTTTTTTTAATTTTACGTTAACCTAGTTTTATAAATAAATAATTTAATAAGAATGTGTCCATCGGCACTTTTCTTAATGTCTCTATTAAGGAGAAGTCACTTTGTTATTGTGTCTTTTTCGAACTTTTATTGCACTATGTTATTCATAATAATTAATTCACTTATTCACTACACTAATTCGAACAGTTTAGTTCTTTTGAGCCGTCACGTCGCACTATGTCCGTAAAAGTTTATGATATGTTGCACAATTTACAGTTTACTAAGTAGGTACTTAGATAAAAATTTATCATTTCCGGATCATTTTATGGTTTTACAAGCTCCAACATTGATGAACGCCTCAAATACGCCGATTTGACATTCCCAATTTAGCATTAAGTAGGTACTCGGGAGCTCTTTATTTTCAACGAACTGACAGACTCTCCACCCTTTTCATCAATCTGTCGTTATCCCTGACTTCTAATTTATTGACGTTTATGACGTCAAGAGCAAGTATGACGTCAAAAGCAAGAGGTATGAATATCAATCGGCATGTGAAAAATTTTATGTTAATTCATTATATAAATCCTAATTTAACTGTATATTATTTGCTACTTGTAATAGTTTTGATTGAAAATATTTATTTCAATTAAAATATACCATCCTAGTATAGACAGCTCTAGCTGACATTGAGCGTAAGGTGTTAATCATGGTCTATTTTCTAAACAGCTTCAATTCTATATACCTATAGTTTTACCTTAAGTTACTGGTATTACTAGAGGGATTAAATTTAACAATGCAAGTCGTTTTATCTTAGGACTGCAGCTCGGTAAGCGTTGCGCAAAGTACCCATGGTATAGAAAGATACCGCTGTTAAGATGCTGTTGGTGAATGTTGAGAAAAACTTGTATAAAAAAGACCATAAATAGGTATACATAGTGGTGAAAAGATAAAATTGTGATGTTAAACTGAAAACTTAATTTACATTTCTTATCTGACCAGCTGTGAGTATACAAAAATAAAAGAGTATTATCCTATCATAATCATATTTTTTTATGTTTATATATATATTTTTTTAAATATAGTTTGATTTTTTTTTATATGTTTATCACATAGAGCAACACGGAGCTCCCTGGTCCGTATTTCTTGAAATTTTATTAGTTTTAAACAAATAGACAAATGTCTGTCTCTGGCTATTTTTTTATTTTGTTCGTTGTGGTGTTTGGAAGCAACTCTAACTAGGTAAATAAAATTTAATTAAAAATTTATAACATCCAACTAAAAATTCGCTACAAAATCTTTTTCATCACGGCGACCAACATTTTTATTTAACTAACGATTATTTTTTTGTCTGAAAACTTTAGGGAATCTAAAGCAACCTATTAACGAAAATGAAAACAAAAAGTTTTAAGTGATTTTAAAAAGTTAAATCTGTGAAAATGTTTAACAAATGAAGCGCAGGTAACGCGTTCTAACTTGTAAAATAGACAAACAATCAAGTTCATTTAATTGGAAAACTTCTGTTTTACTTACGAGAAAAAAAGTTTAATTTTAACAGTAAATTACTCGTGTTCTTACTATCTCGAAGGCTTTGGTTGTTTAACACTTGGAACTTTCATCCTGCCCTTAGGCCCTTTTCAGTTAGTACTGATTGTAACTTTAATTAATCTTTAATATCTTTAATCTAAACGAAGCTTAAATATTTTGATTAAAATAGCTCCTTTTAAAAACAAATTTCTAATAGGATGCTAGCCTCAAGATTCTGGTAGATACATTAACAGCTTAATTTATTTTAAACATTTCAGATTGGGTACTATATTTATAACTTTAAAATAAACATATTAAAATAAAATGTTTTTAAAATTACTGCCAGTCACATCGTTCTTAATATTTACACTTGTAACGGTTTGATCAGAAAATGTAAAACGCAGTGTGGTTACGAGTGCTCGTGAATCGTATCAATAAAGTCAATTTTCAAAATATTTTAATTTTAAATTATAAATGATATGCATGGATTTCACATGAATTAACCTTTTAACTTTCAGACTATTTATTATTTTAAAATGTATGTGTGAGAGGTTGTATAAATGTTTTTATTTCTCAATCACGCAAAATTTTCTGCACGACGGATTTGAGTCAAATTTGGTATACGTGCACGGGTAGGAAAATACATGGAATGGCAAATAGGGTAATCCCAAAAAACCTGGGTGAGCAAATCAGATCAAAGCAAAAGAGGAAAGAGTATACAATATCAAAACCGAGGTGCTACTAGTCGAAATGACGAAAATAAGTATTTTTAAGAACGATTTACTATTGTTTAGTCCAGATCTTCCACAATCTTCCATAAATTCATTTGGAGTGTTGAGGAAACACAAATAAGACGATTTGCGATTCCTGACCAATTTATCCGAAGAATTGAAACTGAGCGAGGCTCTTGATATCGGATTTCCAGATAATCTCCTTCCTTTATCCCCCCAGCTGTTAATCCATCAGCAAATAAGTTTCTCCAGGAATCGACCTTTTACTACGTAGAGTCCGTACGTGATTAACAAATGCTTAGGTGGGATTTCTCAACTTTCGCCTTGGAGTAAACTTAGCAGTAGCCACATTGTTATTTACTCACTTTTATTTCTTTCTAAAGGATGTGTTCAGTTCAATACAGACCCAAAATCTGTAAAATGGACGCTGACTGACCAGTATATTAACACAGAGACGGGACCGCTCTGGACGCAGAAACTGGAAATTATGCAGAGAAGTTCTTTAGCGTATCTAAGTGAGCAAAATTTGGAAATCCTACGGGTGAAATGGTTAAGAACAATATTACTTAACGCCATATTCTCTACCAGTAAACCATTTTAGACCAAACAGAGAATAGTACACGCGGGCGAAGTAGAGGTTTAAGGACATGAATTTGCATATAAGTATAGATTGTTGAGTAAACTATTTCCTGTCAGAAAAACAAAAAGCAAGCGATGAAAGAATTGAATTATCACTCGAATTACAGTTGTATTTTGAATAAGCAATGTTAATTACACAATTCCTACATAAAACAATTATGATACGGCAGAGGGCGGTAGTGGGTCGGTCGTAATTCGCACCATTTTTACAAATTCTGACAGCTTCACTTGATTTGTAGCCGTGAAAATCCACTATAAATCTTTCCTTTTGCCTTTTTTCAGACTTTGCGCGTGGTCCAAGTAATCGGCTTAAGACGCAGAACTGATAATGCTTTTCCACAATTCGTTAAATTTACTGCAATACTAGAAAATTGAACGACTTGTGACTTGTGTAATATCCACAGACTTAAGTACTTTCATATAAAAATTAGATATGGTGAAAAAATTCCATGCGAGCAGGACTTGAACCTGCGACCAGGTCTTTATACGACCTTGCTCTTCCGACTGAGCCATAACACAGACTTCTTTTTTATTTGTCTTTATTACCAAACATATAAAAAGCGGACTTTACGAAAAGGCACAGATTGCAAGAGATCAAGAGAAAATATTGCTGATCGAAATAAAAAAAGCGTATTACCAAAAACGCTTCAGCTTACACCTTTCGCAGCACATATGAACTTTGTTGCGAGGCGCGCGAGTTTATTATTAAAATGTTATTAGGAAGTCGAGTGGATATCCCAGAAGCTTATGCGCTGACAGCTAGTGTATATTGCTTTGTTACTCAAAAACAAAGGAAATGAGCAAATTACGTTCCAGCATGAAGCTCAAAAAGGTTTTTCGGATTTCAAATAAAAAATGTAAAACCTATCTCTATTGAAAAATCCCAAACTCTTCAAGGTACTAATTTTACACAAAACATGAGCAAGTGTTTAACTTAAGTTCCTTTCTTTTCCTCCTTTTTTGTTTTACAGTTAAGTAACTTTAATTGTATTTTTACTCGTTTCATTTCTTTTCTGCTAAGATTGCAAAATTAATTTATTTCATGTAACACCATAGAGCTAGAATAAAAAATAATTAGAGGCACAGACAGCTGAGGAAGCGGGATGTCAGATATGGTTTTTGCCTATGTTGGTGAAGGACAGGTAATATCTTCTGTGAAGCTAACTTTTCGTCAAGTTTGACATTTTTGGTGTGTTTTGGTTCCATAGAATTTGTAGGCACTTTTATGAACGTTTTTGGGCTTCATTTGACAATCAAGTTTATATGTCAATTAAAGAATGAATTTTGTCTATGGGTAACACATAACCCATATAGCGATTTTTTTGTTGATATCTGATAAGTAGTTCAGTTCGAAATATTACAAAGTAAAATAAAAAAATAGGTATAAATTCCAGTAGTATTTGTATCTACGTATATTGTGTACAAGGTATGTCTGTAAACATAAAAATTAAAAACAAAAGCCATTCAGTTAAGTTTTTATATCATCATAACTAATCCACAGAGACTTAACTAAATTAAGTTAAATCACTAAAAATAGCATGCTAGGCTTATAGCCTAATAAAAAAATATTATTTTAGTTTACCTAGTACAAAACTACTATAAAATTTTTAATGTCTAGATTTTTCGATGAGAAACGTAAATTCGTTTTCATCGGACACCAAAATTGTAATTTTAAATTTATACCTTAATAATAGATATACCTACCTAAGGTATTAGGTAAGCTATTAGGTAGTAGACTTGTTTATATTTTCGTCTATTTTATTTAATCATAGTATATTTAAGTAAATAGTTAATGTGGTAGAGATAAATTTTATGGTAATGACAATGAATGGCAGGAAACTGCTTTGGATCGAGAATTGTGGAGGAAATAAAGGGAGGCTTTTGACAATAATGAGACACATTATGGAATTATGTATAAAAAAAAAGATTTTTGTAATACAGTATGTACGTCTAATAACATAAAAACAAAAGAAAACCAAAACACTTTTTCGTTAAGAAAAGTTCTATCAAAGCAATTTTAACGGAACTTTTCTTAACGAAAGTCCACGTTCTAACTCCTTAGCAACTTCGCCTTCTTCACAAAACAGTTTAAACGAACAAACATAAAACTCAGTCATTATTTAAAATTATTTGTTCGTCTGCATTACGCCATTAACTCGGCAAACAGATATAATATGGCGGTCCATCATTTTTATGCCAAGTATTTGTTATGTTCTTTTTACTTTTTATTACTCTGTTTTTGTGAAACATTAAAATACGGCGACGTTTTTTATTTCTTCTTTATGGAGGTGTTCAAGTGCCGTTTAATCTGTTTTGTTTTTGGAAGAATGTCAGATTTTTTAATGCGAAAACATGCAAATTATCCACAGGAATCTGATTTAAAAGGCGTTTTTAGGGTTCAGTACCCAGAGTTCAAACAGAACTCAATCCTACTAATATAATAAATACGAAAGTTTGGATGTGTGTTTGTGAATTTGTGAGGATGTTTGTTACTCAATCACGCAAAATCTACTGGACTGATTATGATGAAATTTGGTATATAGAGGTACAAAAATACCAGGAATAGCACATGGGGTAACTACTTTTCATCTCGAAATTCTCAAGGGAGCGAAGCCCCGGGGCGCAGCTAGTACAAATAAGATAAATAGTAAATATGTTAAATAAATCATTGTTATTAGGGAAATCATTCTCAATTGATTTAAAGAACCATTCCTACACTAAAAGAAGAAGAAGAATAGGAATTCCGTTTCGACAGATAGCGGCAATAGAAAGAAGACTTGGAAAGAGTAACAATTTACCAGATAAATATTTTATGAAAATTCAAATTCAACAAAGGGAAACTCTAAATATAAAAAAGTATACTTTCAAGCAAGAGTGTTGCCTGTTTAAGCCTCGCGACAAAGAAAGTTACGAGTAACCCTCTTCGATTAGGAATTTTCGCAAATTTTATAGGGGATTAGGGGTCGATAGGCCCACAGGGATGAGACACCAAAATAGATCTTGAAAAGATTCCGTTTTATAGCACGTAGGCTTGGTCTTTTGGAACGATCTGCTATTCTGTAAACTTTTTGTTGTCACTCCCTTGTGCGAGCAGCGTTTTCTATCATGCCAGCAGCTTGTAACGTCTAAACTATCCAGAGAAATAGATAATAGCCTAAGATCATATTCTCCCTTGGCGTAGACAGACAAAGGGTGGCTTGGTAGTGGAAAGCTGATATTGATCTCCCCACCTTAGGTTCATGTATATCAATCAAGATAAATTGAAATTCTACTACTATTTTGTCGTATAAATGCAAAAGCTTTAATTTATCATGATAAATGAATATGTATTTCATTATAACCAACATTAAATTAAAACAGTTTAATTAAAATAATATTTTCGTCTGCTTATTTTTAGCCGACAAATTAATTAAACTCATTCTTTTATTATTTTCTCTTTAAACACAATATTCTGAACTAATTTAAATGTAATATCAAGAAAATTCTTTATATTTAATTAACGCGTAAAAATTTGCCGTATACCTTCAAATTATAAGAATTTAATTAGACAATTTAACAAGACTTTTATTACCTACTGAGGAATTTACCTACAGTACAACAATAAAATGACTAAGGAATTTGTTAATTTGATTTTATTAATTAAAATTTTTTGAACAAGTCCTTATCAAAATAACTGACATATCTTTTCTTGAGTAAAGTAATTAATTTTGTTAATTAAACTGTTATTGAAATTTAAGCTACATTTGGAACGAGACTATCGGAAAATACCAGAAATCCCAAAAAAAAATTCCTACCGCAGGAAATCAGGTGAGCTGACGACAACAAATAATAGAATAAGGCAAATACAAGATTATGTGTCATGTGAAAGAATATGAAACTAAAAAAACGGTATATTTACGATAAAATACCAGATTAAAAAGTATTTTTTACACGACTGACCAAAAAAGGAGTGTTATGTGTTTAGGGTTCATGTATGTATGTATGTAAGTTTTTTTATTCCACCATAAGTCCTGAACGGCTTAACAGATTTTGATGTGAGAGGTATTTTTAGATTCCTTGCATTCTTCCGAGTGACATACATAGGCTATGTGAGTTGTCAGTCGTGTTTTTTATTTTTTAATAATTAGCTTGTTAATAAAGATAAAACATATTTTGCTTTATTAAGATAAAAACCAAAAACTAATAATAATAATATACTAACAGAGAGACAGTTTTTATTGGCATACTATCCTTGTTAGGAAAACTGAAGAATGTTGTAACTATGATTTATGAAAAAAAGTTTCTTCTAAATCCATAGGTACTCATAAATGCGGAAGTATTTATGAGTACCTATGGATTTAGAAGAAACTTTTTTTCATAAATCATAGTTACAACATTCTTCAGTTTTCCTAGCAGTGATAGTATGCCAATAAAAACTGTTCACTTCTCAATCTGGCACACACAATATTTATTCAAAGGGCAATTTATCATTCCATATAAAAACATCATTATTCACAAGAGATTTACGATCCCTTACATCGATCGGGTCCTTAAATTTTCAAGATCACTAGAGACTAGACAAACCTATAAAAGGTAATAAATGGACCCTTACGAGGTCCTGGGTTCATACCCGGGCTATAAATTTGCAAGGCTGTTTAACTGTCGAGAAATAATGGGGACTTTTGAATAGGTGTCCCCTGACCAGTACCATATTTTATAGTTCGGGATATTTTTCAGTAATAATGTATCTCAAAGTAGATTTGTGAATGTAGCGTGGAATACTTTCGCGAATACTTGATGGATATTTAGCCATATAACAGAATTTTTAATCTCTTTGTGTGTCAATATGGCGCTTTCACTGTGATTAGGTACACAACCCGCAGGGATAGACCTGTTTAGGTTGTTTTGGTCAAAATAGTAAAAATTCCGTTTCTATATAAATTCTTCACAATATAGAGAAATTAACTTTAACTTTCTTAGTCCTTAATATTATAAATGTGAAAGTTTGGATGTGAGTTTGTGAGGATGTTTGTTACTCAATCAACTGGACGGATTTCGATGAAATTTGGTATATGGGTAGAAAAATACCGGGAGTAGCACATAGGGTACTTATTATCCCGAAATTTCCACACAAGTGAAGCCCCGGGACGCGGCTATTTTATAATAACTTTAAATAAACTTCAGGCTGGTGTTGGGGGATGTCGTGAAAACCGCATTAGGTAGGGTTTCTCGCAACTGCGAAGCTGGGAAATCTAGGGTCACCTGTCATGTCCGAATTGCCCCGCCTCGCACACCATGGAGGATCATTGCGAGGCCAACGATATAGTAAAACGATATAAATATATAACAAGAAGAAGTATAAAGAATTTCGTAAATAAATTTCCTATTGCTACACAAAATTAGCGAACAAACTCAATTGAAAAAACTCCCAATAAAAACTCGTTCCGAAACTAAAACAGGACAGTCACGTACAGAAGTGCCGTGAAACGGGACAAAAAATTAATAAAAGCAAAAGGTTCGGAGTTACCACATTATCACTTCAGCGAACACCTGAATGAGTATTTTCGTCACGCACTGGAAAAAATAAAAAAAAGGCGTGAAAAGGCAGTACCCTAACGAACTTACTGGGAAAGGCGATGTAAATTGACTACTAATTTATGGTAAAAACGAAAATTACTTTCGAAAAAGCTGCCGGAATGCTATGAATAAAATTCCAGTTATTCGACCGCCAGTTGACTTTGAAACGATTTAAATATTTTACAACGTAACGTATGAATTGGTTGTTTCCGTTGTCCAACGGCTATTATGCTGATATAAGCTTGTTTTTCAGTATAAAGACTTTGAGAAGTACCTTTTTAGGGATTCGAGGGGATGCTGGACCCTATTATTATTGGGTTTTAGGCTGCGCGCTGACTCTGACTGAAATTTCGATTACTTACTGAAAACAATTATATTGAAAACACAGTGTGCACTATGTGCATGACGGCTATTCCTCTACTCACTATCAGCATTACCCCATAGTTACAAAGTTATCGTTGATGCGACGACGACGTCGACGATAACTTTGGTTAGTAGGGAATCTTACAAGTAGATTTTTCCTCCTATTTCTAAAGTAGAGTCACTAGTAGAAGTAACCAATTACTATAATAACAGGCCTAAAGAATAACTCTGTTGGTGAATAAAAACTATACTTCTATATTATAGTAACATTATACAAAGAAAAAGAAATTTGGAAAGATCACTCATCTATAATAGAAATTTAAGATTTGGATAAATTAGAGAATATTATAGGCTTGTTACTATGTACTTAAATATCTAAAACGGTCTTCAAAGTAAACCATAACTTTACAGCGTTTGATTAGGCCTTACTTCGCCTTACTTAAACATGTAACGCTTATTCCGAAGCACGTATGTTGTTGCTTAAGGAAACATATCAAATTGCTAATAATACATGTATATAAAAGAAGACGCTGACTGATTGACTGGTTGGCGTGTTAACGTAGAGTCATATAAAAATAAAAATATAATTTAGAAAAATACTAACATTTCTTTGAAGGAAGGAATTTTGTATATACCACCCATAAGGGGAAACAGGAAATTGACGCAGACGAAGCTGAGGACTAAAGTTAGCTATAGCTAAGCTATTCAACCGAGTATATACAAGAAAATGATAATAATGGACAACACTCAACGGCCCATACTCGTAAGATCCGTTGGAGAAAAACACAAAAATGTACACAATACACCCAAAAACGCCGACAAATACCTACTTAAAAAAAAAAACAAGTGCAAATACTCGTGCTGGGCGTCGCACCCAGGACTACATATGGCATATATCTATCTATAAATACCTATAATAAACTAAACCCATTTTAATAACACAAAAATCCTCGCAGTATCGATGTATACTTCTAGGAATTGCTTTCCTAAATGCCATATCGGCTCGCGACATCAAATAAATATTTCCGTGGAATCGACGCCTGCAAAGCGAAGATTACAAAATGTGCTTCTGGTTTGTGTGTATCTTTTTCGCAGGCTACTGCTTTTGGTATTCGTAGACGTCGAGACTCGGCTACTACGTGTAATAAAAAATTGTTTTATTCACTCTTATGGTACATAATATTGTTTAGGTACCATGAACTGAACATGTAGTTGTAACTTGGTTGTAAGTATTCGTAGTGTATGTAAACTCCATTTATTCTTACCAGTCCTATCATGTAAACAATCTTACCATGTCTTTTTATGATTTTACATCTACAATATAAATTAAAATAGACTTTTTAGGAAATTGCTTTCGTGGTTAATAAATGTTTTACTTTAGAATGTTTAGGTTTGACCTAATATTTGATTTATTTTCAACAAAATTCAACAAAAAGTACTGTGAAGATTGTTTACATGATAGGACTGGTAAGAAATAAATGGAGTTTAGGTAAGGACTGAAAACTTGTGAGACAATCCTTTGACAGCACAATTATTTAAACGACTTTCAAAAAAGTGGAGGCCGTATATTTCGATATATCGAATTTTGACTTACTACCTACAGAAGACAACGCATAGCTTAGGTATATCAAACCTCTAGAATAATTCGATAAAAGTTGACTTTATACTTAGTAATTTAATAATATACGTACAAGCTAGAATTTCCCATATATTGTTACAAAAACCAGATAAATGTGATTTTTTTATAGGGTAGACCATTTTCACGTTACTTAATACGCTATAAATTTGGTGTTTTCCCACCCGCTAACCACAAAAACAGCTTTTTCCCATTCTACAAAATATTAAGGCAAAATCCCTCCCAGAGCTGAACAAGAGGTGTGGCTTGTAAAAAGATTGGATAAAAACTTCGTTAGGCCAAAAAGGTTCATATAATCTGGCAACATAAAAAACATAGCCCAAAAATAAAGTGGCTTTTGCGCGTGAGTTTACATGATAAATGTTGTAAAGAAAATGTTTTTGTAATACAGTTTTTGGCATATTAAACTTTTAAAAATATACCTAATTAGTACAGAGTTACGAGATGAGTAGGTAAGTGACAAATGCATTTAAATTGTTTATATAATTTGACAATGTCAGAAATTACGTTCTTCTTACCTAAAATTAAAATAATAAGATAAAAATATGGATAGCTACAGAAAATTGACACTATAATGGTTCCGTTTTTTCTTTCGGGGTATGAAACCCTAAAAATAATATCTAGTAATATTTTCCAAACAACAAAACAAACAACGAAATATTTTGGATAAAATGAGTAGATTGAAGAAATACAATTATTTTTTTTATGTCCTAAGTAAAATTCCTTCGAATCTGTGAAGTTCCGCGGCAACAATCAAAACTTTATCAATTTTTAATTTGTGTTAGTCTTCCATTTTAACTCTATTAATTTTTAATACACTAATTTTCATTTTTAAGCAATTTAATCCACCCTTCGAAATTAGTTGAAAACTTTAACGTTAAAACTCTTAATTTTAAAGTTTTTTTTAAATGTCGTCAATTACGTAAAAATACACAAATACCCCTAAAAAAGTAAATTCAACTCACTCTATCAGCTGCAGTAAATCTCTTCATACCGTAAATATATTTTCATAAATTTTACCTGAAACAAAAAAAAAATAAAATTCTAAGTATGTTCGAACTATTGTTAGATTTGTTTTGGGAATCTACAGGTGGTGAAATCCAAACTGCTGAAACTAATGGTAGATTAGGTATTTGCATTATATTGTTCTTGAACTAACTAAATTACAGTTTCTTATTACTAATTATAATTTTGCACTATTAAACTAGAACTAAGTATTTTAATTCTCTTAAATATATTTTTTGCCTTTTTATACAAAATACGACAATGACAGGAAGTTATAGGTTATTTTTCGCTCTTAATATTTTTTAAATTACTTTTTCTTTTTTCTTTTGCTGCCAGTCTGATTGGCATTATAGGTTTACTGTACTTTTTGGACAAAGTAATTTAAGTAATACGTAAGTAATAAGTAAGTGTATATTTGCGAAGAATTAATTAACGTTTAATATAATGTTTTAAACAACTTATTCAAAAAATTATTAATAAAAATATATTATACAAATAAATAAACTTAAAATCACTAAAAGGCAAATCCACGGGGCAAATCCGATAGCTTTTGCCCGCAGCTTCGCCATTCCATTTCCCATGGGAAAAGTGCTTTTTTCCGGGATTAAAGGTACCCTATTTCCTTCTATGTACTTCTATGTGTAGTGTATGCGAAATTTCAGGAAGATTGGTTCAGTAGATAAAGCGTAAAGAGATAACAAATAAATAAACAAACAAACTCACTTTCACGTTTATAATATTAGTTACTAGTTAGGATAGTTAAGATTTGCCTATACTCTGTCCCTTACCGAGAAGAACAGAACAGCTTGGGCAGACTTCGGCCTTCGGCTTTGTAGCGTGGCTGGCCTGAACGAACATTACATGTAATTTAGTGCTAACATCTCGACCTAACTCATGTTAGGCCGAGATGGACAAACCTCCTTTGAACTCATGTTCAAAGGAGGTTTGTCCATCAGAGTTCAGTGTAAGTACGTCAAAGTCTCGTTTTAAGCACAAGCAGTTTATCCGTCAGGGTGCCACTCCAATCAGCACTAGAGCATACTAAAAAGGTAGTAAAATTTTACTTTTGGCAACCCTGGAAATCCATCTTAGTTCCTTTTACTTTTTATTCGCTTCGGCCTCCAGTAAATTTAGTCAAGAACGATAAATCCCATCTCGAAATTAACTGAAAACAAAGTGTACCACAACATTGGCGCTTTCCCAAACTGGTCTCAAATAAAAAAAGCGCCATCTGAATTTCAGATGCGAAACATTCACGTTACTGAAATTTTATTCTGCCAAGTTAACGGACAACGAAATAATGAAAACTAAACTTTATTGCTATGACAATTGAGATTGTTGTAGTGTAAACTAGGGTGGTAATTGGCTAAACGGTTGAACGGACTACATTTTCATTTGCAAGGTACATGGGGTGTTGGTTTAAAAGAATACTGTAAGTGTATGAATTCAATCATACAGCCTATTTTCTTCGGCTGTTTTGAATTTTAATATAAAACCAATATTTTTGAACATATTTTTCGTCAAAAGGAAAGAAGGAAGTATTGGCGTTTACCTGTAGAAGTGCCTCTAACAATTTTCATTTTTTTATAAAGAAGTTCATAGCACAAGAGCGACATACTTGAAGAATAGCTATAATCGCTATTATAACAAGCTTATTATTAAAAAATAAAAAACACGACTGACAACTTACATAGCCTATGTTACTCGGGGGAATGTAAGGAATCTAAAAATACCTCTCACATCAAAATCTGTTAAGCCATTCAGGACTTATGGTGGAATAAATAAACGTAATACATACATACATAATTACATACATGAACCCTAAAAACATTACACTCTTTTTTTGGTCAGTCGTGTAAAAAAGGTATACCTGTAAAAGGTTACTAAGTTGTAAGTACCAATGTACACTTAGTTGGCAAATAAATGAACATGAATATTCGAAAGTAACTTAACAAGAAGAAAAACATGAAACCACAACAGTAGGTACATAAATAAACCTTTTTCTACTACTCTTTTTTGCAATGTGGGTCTTAAAATTTACAATACTTACTAAAGACACGATAAAGCGCGTGGTTTATGAAAGAAGTCGACTCATGCCGTCAGTTTATTACGGACGCAACCGCTAAGGTAACAGCTTCACAAAATTGAGTTTTTATGTAAAATCCGAAGTGAATCAACTCTCACGCAGCCGTAATACTGTTTATATGTCATAATTTCACAACGTGCGGCGCTTCATGAATTTTCGGGGAAATAAATACGGGATAAGGCGACGGCCCGATCAAAATTCGACGGCTTATGCATACTAATGGCTTTGAAATTCAAAATTTGGCCCGTACAGTTAATTTATAGGCCCGTCTGATGTTTATTGAGTATTAGAATCGGTGTTTTGATGTGTTTTAGGATTTTAAGAGTTAATTTATGCACGAAATATAGCGCTTTAGGTCTAGTCTACTGAGGTTTTATGAGTAGATAAGCGAAAGTAAATTGAGTTGGTAACTTACATTAGTGTCAATTATAGGTCTACCAGAATCTGATGGCAAAAAAATGTATGAAAATCGCTCGATTTTCATATATTTTTTTGCCATCAGATCCTGGTAGACCTCTTATGCCCATAAAAAATCTTATTGTTTCAACGTAAAAATTGTAATGTAATTAATTGGGTTTGTATAACCTTGAGTGCCTTATAGAAAATATAATACAAACTTATATTTTTATAATGTTGTTAAAAAGAATAAAATTATGTTAGACTTCAGTTAGTAAGTTTAGTAAGTTTGTGACAAATTGAAGACCCAAGAAAAAAGAAGAAGAAGAAAGCAGAAGAAAAAGAAGAGCAAGGTCGTATATAGACGCATGGATTTTTTTCCCCATAACTAATTTTTATATGAGAGTACTTGAAGACCCTAAGTTAATTTTAAAAGTTTAAGTATCAGAAAAACTTTCTGTCAAATAAACAATACAAAGACAATCAGCGTTTTGATATCAGAAACCATTAAAACAAGCATTACTTTAATACAACTTAACTTGTTTGTTCATCGTTCTTCATCGTAAGTAAAAAATTACGAAAAATTCCCACTGCCAAAAACACTGATGGCATCATTTCTCCAAATACACAAGTTCAAATGAAATTGTCGCCAGAATCCTCTCCATTTCACTGAGCGTCTTTTTTTTGGGTACTACGATCCAAAATATTACTCCAGACCTAATATTTTATCGACTTATTATTCAACTATGAAAAACACTGCAAAATAATAAAGACTGATCTTAACTTTTTAAGTGAAAACAGGTTACAATAACAGTAATTTTGAATGATAAAGCTAAATAGTTTGTTTCTTTTGAACGCGCCAAATCTCATAAGCCTAAGCAAAATTAGGAATGGGAATAGAGAAGAAACGAATTGATGTTATTCAAACGACAACACAGTTCTATGTTTTTTAAATATTAGCACAACTATTCAACATTTCTTTTACAAAGCAGAATAAAATTCTATTCGAGTTTTGGTAGTAGGAACTCGTATTCAAAGTGCCATCTCTTTGTGCACGCTTATTACCCACGACACGCTACGCTTAGCGTATACGTTCCCTCCCTCTAATTTTATTTTGCATATGAAATTTTATCTTCGACACATCAAAGCGGAGCTTTTGAACTTCCACGGAACTTGTGTCATTTTTTCTTGATTGTTCTCTTTTTTCGTAATGAGAAATTGTGTTCGAAGTGTAATAATGGTTCTGAATTTTCGAGGAATCGACAATTTTGAGGGCATCACGGAATTGATAAGGTATTTTCTTTTTACCAGCTTATTTTATGTTGAGATTGTAAGGCATAGCTATGTTTCGATTTATTTTGATCAATATATCAATCAAATCTTCTTGTTTTTTCTAACATTGTCTGTAAAATGTTTGAATTTTTTAGAAATAACTGAATGGTAAAACTTAAACCCTTGGCAAACATGACTCCGCTACGGAATGTCTAAGTACGAAACGTTTACGTACGTTAGTTCTAAAGTATCCGAGTACAACAGACAGCAGCTCAGACCAAAAATGTGTACAAACAATTTCCTTTGTAAACATACCTATTTAATTTTAAAAGTATAATTTATCTTTACATTCACTATAACTCGAAAACACACGGAAAAGCAAAAATACATTTTCTTTTTCAAAAACCACTCAAGAAATTCTATTTCTATTATCGGAAATCTCAGAAATACGAAAAATAAAATGAGCTCTGCCAAACTACAAGTGTACGCCATGTCTGAGTGGACGGGAGTCAACATCAGAATTTCAGATTTGGCTCTTGCTTCTCGTCCCGTGTTATTGTTCTCTAAACGGTCGCCACTTCTGAGACTCTAATACTTTTAGCTGACTACACTTTTTGAAGTAAAAATGAGCGACGTTTTACTGTTGAATTGAAATGCTGCTCAATCTCATAGTTGAACGGTATTTCAAATTGATATTTGCGCGGTGACTTAATTTACTTCAGTATGTAAATATTTGTTTTTTTTTTCAGTAAAATTGTTTTTTTTTTCTAGCTATTTATGTCCCACTACTGGGCAAAAGCCTCCCCTAATTCCATCCACTCATCTCTGTCATTTGTATTTTCCTTCCAGCTCTTATCGACTCCCTTTAAATCATCACACCATCTTTTTCTTGGTCTCCCTCTCATCCTATAACCATCGGATGGAATCCAGTGACAAAATATTTATTGACAACAAAAACTTTACATTTTACGATCCCCAACATGCTTCGTCAAAATTAAAAATTCGTAAAATAGTTGTTATATTATTTTAATCTTAACTAATATTATAAAAGTGAAAGTGAGTTTGTTTGTTTGTTTGTTTGTTACCTCTTCATGCTTTATCTACTGAACCAATCTTTCTGAATTTTGGCATACACATAGTTAGAAGTACGGAGAAGGACATTTATTACCTTTTATCCCGGGAAAAGGCACGGTTCCCGTGGGAAATTCACGCGGGCAAAGCCGCGGGCGAAGCCGCGGTCGAAAGCTAGTTCAAGTATAAGCCGTAGGAGGTGGCGTAGGATACCCCAAAATTATCGGAGACTCACTTTGGGTCGCTGCGCCATCTTTTTAACTGAATAGGTACAAATTTTGTTTAGCTATTCATTGAACAAGATGGCCACGATCCGTCAAAATTATCGTAAACACGCTCAAAACCAAAATTGTACAAATCAAGCGTCCATTTCGATCCGCGCAAACAAGCAACCGCATTCAAAATGCATTTGAATTTCAAATTCTGACACTGCGTCCCGACCACTTTCAAGTAAAGACATATTTTTACCGACGCGACGTTTATTATCTACTGTGTGCTCTTCGATGTTCCTTTTTTACACGACTGCCGAAAAAGGAGTGCTAAGTTTTCAGAGTCCATTTATGCGATCGATTACTCAAAAGCGATTTTTCCTAATCGTTTTTCCCATACAATATGGATTCAGCACAACTGCAGTTTACTACATTCATAATTCTAAAGTATGTGAGTTTCTAAATTTTACCATAATTCCTAAACGCACGTGTCAAAGTTTTGAGCACGGCTTTGTTATTTTTTTTAATATCATAATAAAATACCAATTTTAGATTTATTATTTTTGATTAAATAAAATAAAATCCGATTTAAATGTCATATATCGTATCACGTCGGCGGGCGTGATTGGACGTCGACCGCAAAAGCGGATTGCATGTACGTATTTACTTATCACACTCACAATGCTACTGCAGGCCAGTATTTAAATATATTTTTTTAATAAAAACCATTTTTGGCTTATGTTTTATTATCTCCAAAGAAATATTAGTACGTGCCAAAAATTTAATGGACGTGTACCGGCAAATCTGTTTTTTTACACAGACTTTTCCATTTTTTACATGAAAAAGGTTTCGATTTATAATTCACGCAGGCAAAACCCCAGGCAAATAAAAAAATATACATTTAATGTAAGTGTTTACACATCATCATCATCATATAATTTAAGACCGAAACTATTGTCGGTGGAGTTCCTTCTATCTTTCTCTTTCCATTGCTAACTCTTTCACTTCCCTATACGACACGACGATAACTTTCTTCTTTATTTGATTCATATGAATCTGTTCTGGTCTTCCTGGACCCCGTATTTCTTTTATCTTTCCTTCTACGATATTTTTTAAAAATTCATCATGTCGTACAAGTGTCCTAACATTTTCCCTCTTATAATTTCAATATTTTTTAGAATGCTTATTTTTTCTCCTATTCTATTTAGGACCTCTTCATTACTTAGTTTTTTGTCCAACTAATCCTTTATCTACGCCAACACCACACCTTGCCTTTTAAGTATTATTAAATGCAAATCACATTCTTCTCTTAGTTACCTACTCATTTTCCTTAGTACATTAACTTAAAAAACATCTAAGAAATATAAACTTCATTAAGCACTCTTCACAAATATAAGTAGATACCTACCAATTCTTAGTGTCGCAAACAAACCGCATCTGAATTTCAGATTACGGTCCCGTGTAACTTTGACGCGACTGCAATTTGACAAAACAAGTTCATCGGTATGACTCCTGGCTCCCGTACTAATTTCATCAGCCACCCTCGACTGAAACGTGTTTTTATGGAAATATTCAATTTAGTTTCGCTGTTTATAACCAGTTTGGGTCGAATGAAAAGTTTGGTGACTGTTGATTAAATGCTCAAATTTTGTGGTTATGTTTTACATCTTCAAAAGTTAACTAGACATACATCGTTTTTCTTCATTTTTCTTGCTAGATTAGTACCTGCTATAAAATCGACACTTTTTCTAAAGTACATTTTTAAGTTTCTTGACTCTTTAAGTGTTTTTGTGCCCCTCAGCCTAAAATGTTTTTTTTTCTTTCTACAGCATCTCTTAGTTGATTGGTAGAAAAGCTCCGGCTGTAAGTCCGCTATTAATTTGTGGTAATAAAAACATGTACAGTGGACCACAATGAAAAGTAAACTCCGTTTTGTAGTTGATTGTATTTCTGGTGGTTTACTTTTCTATGTGCTCTACTGTACATGTTTTTATAAAGAAGTTAAATAAATAAATAATCTCATAGCTTTACTAATTACGTTAAAATAACTACCTTACTTATCTTTAACAAAGTATAAAATTCATTTCAATGAAATGTTAATGTCAAACCTAATTCAAGATTATGGAATGAGAGCTCTTTGAGAGAACGTGTGATAGCCGGACGTGGACTGCGGAATTGTTCTAAATTCTGTCGTCTCTAAATGTGAGCATAGGGGCTCCAATTGTGACGGAGAACACTATTTTCGAAATATTTTCAATGAAATGTAATATTTTATTTTATTCGGAAAACAGTCTTATGTATCTAATTTTACAACAAGTGAGAAACAGTTGACCATTTAAATGTTCTCGCATAAGTGAATCTAAAAAGAAACTTGTTTGTCAGAAAGTTATAATTATAATAATAGTTTAATATATATATCTGTATATAACACTTTACAGTACCTAATACGGCAAAAGAGTAAAGGTAAAAAGGAAAAAGAATGTATGAATTGACCTATGTAACAAAAATTATACAGGTTACATTAAATCGCACACACACTTATCATTGTCCATAATACTACAAACTTAAAGGAAACATTAAGACTGAAATTATATCTTTTCTGATAAAACATACTTATTGACTATTCTTGACAAGATATTTTAATCACGGAAGTAATACCCAAGTAATTATTGTACGCAGTTATAAGGTAGGTACGTATAGTATCCTAATATATCAATACATATAATAAAATCGTAAGTGGGTGATGTCTGTACATGGAAGATAAATATGAAAAACTATTTTAAGGAGTATCTAATATCGTAACAGAACCCAAATCAACGATTTTTAGAATTTTTGTCTGTTTGTCTGTTTGTCTGTTTGTCGGTTTGTCTGTTTGTCTGTTTGTCTGTGAGTTTGTGCACGCTAATCTCAGAAACGGTTTGACCGATTAAGATGCGGTTTTCAGCAATATATTGTGCTACGCTTCACTTAACATTTAGTCTTTGATTTATTTAAATCGGTTCATAAATAAAAAAGTTACATTAATTTAAAGAAAAAGTAACGTAATTGCTTTAAGTTAATAACTAACAGGTTTCTAGATTTGCGTAAGTAAGTTTATAAATATATTTTTTTGTGTTCTTATTTATTTATAATATAATATTTTACATTTTAATGTTTTATCACGGTTGATTCGGTGAACCATCACTAGA
The DNA here is from genome assembly GCA_018467065.1 of Ephestia elutella. Taxonomy (NCBI): domain Eukaryota; kingdom Metazoa; phylum Arthropoda; class Insecta; order Lepidoptera; family Pyralidae; genus Ephestia; species Ephestia elutella. The sequence continues at coordinate 15,056,816 of CM031585.1, read as the reverse complement.
TGGCGCTGTGCAAAAGTAAAACGCGCCATGGTTGGGTTTTGGGTCAAAGAACGACCCTGCATGCGTGGTCTGTTCTGTGCACTAGGTGTTTCCTGCGACTTCGGCTGCGATTATTGTTTGAAATGAAAATTGTGGTGTTTGTTTGATCGATAACTAGGTTTGGATTCCTGGGTTAACTAAATTTGGGTAGATAGAATTGGAATTATTCTTTTTTTACATAATTAATATGTTGTTTTCTTGACTTTCAAAATTGTTTCTTATTCCTTGGGTTAGATTGATAAAATAGCTTAGCTTATGTTGTTTTCTTGACTTTCAAAATTACCTTACCTCTTTTTCTTCGGAAGCATTTTGGCGCATCATGAGTTTTCCAATCCATGATAGACACCCACCGGTAATCCATCTTGATGTTCATCTTGAAGGTGTACTGGAATACTGAAAATGTGACGGAGCGATTGGAAAACCCTAGACGAACCACTCTGCTCGCATTATTTCAACTTTGCGAAACAGATCCATTTGCTAAATCACTCTTTTACAATGAAGTTCCATCATATTATACTTATAATAAACAACAGGGCATTTTTTGCCGCAGAAGACGGGGTACACCTGTAGATGGCCAACTGGGAATTTTCAAAGAACACGTTATTGGAAGAATTTATACTGTGCATCCGATTAACACGGAATGTTTTTACCTGCGCTTGCTTCTCCATACTGTCCGAGGTCCAACTTCTTTTACTGATCTCCGAAAGGTTGATGATGTCGAATATCCTACTTACCAAGCGGCTTGCCGAGCACGTCACTTACTAGATGATGATCAGCACTGGGATAACGCTTTGTCCGAAGCAAGTGTAAGTGAGAGTCCGCGTCGATTGCGTCATTTGTTTGCAGTCCTCCTGGTCTTTTGTACTCTTTCAGATGCCCAACAGTTGTGGCACAAATATCAGGACAAATTAGCTGAGGACTTTATCAGACATGTGCAAACGGCTAATGGTGACGTAGTAAGTGAGAGGTTACGCGAAAGTATTTTAAATCATTGCTTACTGGCATTGCAAGAATTAGTCATATCTATTGGGGTTATCCTGTTTCCCAATACGGCTTGCCCGAACCATCATTTGAAGGTGAACGCATTAACAGGGATTAAGCGATGGAAACAAACTACAACCCAGAAGAACTAGCCGAAACCTTACAGACTGATGTCTCTAGGCTAACTGAAGAACAGCGATTAATATTCGATCGTGTATGTCGCAGAGTAGACAATGCCTTAGGAGAAATGCGTTTTGTAGATGCTCCCGGTGGAACCGGTAAGACTTTCCTTACAAAAGTGATTTTAGCAAAGATAAGAAGCCAAAGTAAAATTGCGCTTGCTGTAGCTTCGTCCGGCATAGCAGCCACTTTCTTGCCAGGAGGCAAAACTGCCCATACCATGTTCAAAATTCCGATTGACTTAGACCGCACTGAGAACCCCGTATGTAACATTTCCAGAAGCAGCGATAAAGCTAAGGTTTTTCGCGATTGCAATATTATTATATGGGATGAATGCACTATGGCTAACCGAAAAGCGGTTGAAGCAGTGGACACAACGTTACGGGATATAAGACAAAATGATCAACCCATGGGTGGCATTACAGTTCTTTTTGTGGGGACTTTCGTCAGACTCTCCCTGTCATACCACGTGGAACAAGGGCTGATGAGATAAGGGCGTGTTCAAAGAGTTCTAGATTGTGGCACTACATTATTTCAATGCATTTGACAGTAAATATGCGAGCGCAAATTGGAGGCAACGAAAACGCACAGGAGTTCTCTAATATGCTACTTAAGATTGGTAACGGTGTGTATCCAGAGGAACAAGGAAAAGTGGTTCTCCATGAAAACCTTTGTTGCACAGTCCCAACGATGCGAGAGCTCATATCATCTGTATATGAAAATGCGACCGAGATAGCTTCTCAAGAAAATACGTGGCTTTGCGAGAGGGCGATTTTAACACCAAAAAATGAACAGGCAGCAGCTATAAATGCCGAAATTTTGAGCTTTGTTCCGGGTGATTGTGTAGAATATGTCTCTATTAATAGAGTTACGGAAGAAGAAGAATCCACAAACTACCCTATAGAATTTTTGGAATCCCTAAGTGCTCCTGGGTTGCCAGCTCACAAAATAATTTTAAAAGTTGGAGTACCTATAATGCTCCTTAGAAATTTAAGCCCTCCTAAACTTTGTAATGGCACCAGGTTAAAAATAACAAATTTACAACGAAACGTAATAGAAGCAGAGATTTTGACAGGATGCGGAGCAGGTATTAGTGGAATTCGGGGTACAAAAACATTGTACCCCGAATTCCACTAATACCAAACAATTTTCCTTTTAGTTTCAGACGAGTCCAATTCCCAGTAAGTTTATGTTTTGCTATGACAATTAATAAAGCCCAAGATCAAACGCTAAAAGTTGCAGGTGTGGATCTAAGATATAGCTGCTTTTCACACGGTCAGCTTTACGTGGCTCTCTCACGCGTGAGCGATCCTAGAAAACTTTTTGTTTTGATCCCCGACGGCTATACTTCTAATATTGTATATAGAGAAGCATTGCTGTAATTTTTTTATAATTTTTTTAAATATAAATAAATAAAATGTGTCTGTAAGTAATAGCAATCCGCCCGAGCTTCGCCCGTGTTACATACGTAGCCTATATAGTACTCAGGAATAACTCACCTATTCAACGCTGAAAGAATTTTTCAAATCGGTCTATGCGTTTCTGAGATTAGCGCGTTCAAACAAACGAACAAACAAACAAACTCTTCAGCTTTAATATTATAATGATATCTAATCTATGTTTTTATTATATTAACATCAGAGCTTTTAAATGCATATTAGAGACATCATTTTTCAAATCACAATGGTTCCAAATGTCCACGCGGACGAAGTCGCGGGCACAGCTAGTTATTAATAAATCCTGTCGTTTTGAAATTATGAATATTGTTTTGTTTCGTGATTTTAAGCAAACAATTTTCACGTTTAATTTTATTAGCAAGACCCGGAAAATGTATTATTTCACACAAGCGAAGCCACGGAAATTCGATCCGATTATTCATCTGATTTCGATTCAGATTTTTTTATTTTTTGTCTCTTACGAGGTTGGCAGAACCAAGAACCCGTACGTAATTTCTGTCTGTATGTTTTTTGATCGAGTTAACGCGTACCCAGCTCCAGCCGGGGGCTGGAGGTAACCCTGTTACAGGATTACTGGAAAATGGCGCTGTCTCTTGGCTAGATGGCTAAGCTAATAAGCTAAGTTAAGTACCTCTGTACATGGCGGTAACCCGGATTGGTCACCGCTATTATTTCTCTTATAAGCAAGGACTGAAAGTAACAGTGTTACAGGATTACACAGCACTTTTGGCGATAATGTTAAACTAAGTTAAGTAGGTACCTTCCACGTACTTAAAGAGGTGAGGTACTAAATACCTACTTGATGGTCTTGATGGTTACTCAAATAGCCACTATTTCTTTTTTACAGCCTCTGTTGGACAACAGTTGAGTCATAATATTTTATTATATCAGAACTTGCGATATGTAAACTAAGGAGTTAAATATTATTACTCAAAAAAAAAAAATGCCCACCGTTTCCCTCAGAGCATTTTTGCTATATCTTTTTGTAATATTTTGTATCAATGTATTTGACCTCTCATATTTTCATGTCTAAATATTTACATTTCCATCCACAAACTATTAGGTACCAATTAATAAATTAACTCTTCGAGTTTGATACACAAAGTGTGAAAATTGAACAGGGATCGTTATTAATTCCTTGTGTACATTATAATAGCTTGGAGCAGCTTAATTAAAGCTACCACATCCCCTCGCAGCCGACGTAGACTCAACTAGGTACACTCGGCTACATAAAACTTAAAAGAGAAGTTATTGGGGTTTAAAAATCAGATTAAAATGGATTAAAACAGCTTAAATAAAGTACAAAATCCTCGCTGTAGAGTTCAATTCACCTAGGCTGATAAATTGTATATTCGTTGATGTAAATTTTGCTTAAAATGGAACATTTCATTATCGCTTCTGAGTCTCTATCAACTTTTGTTACGGTAACCACTTGCCATTAGGCATATACTTTGGCTTCATTGTACAAAAATATCTGTACATCACATCGTATTACATTTAATTTACTACTTTATACGGTATATTTCACTTTGTTCACCTGGGTCATATTACCTGGGTGAAAAGAGTAGACTTTTTAGTGCCTTCATTTCACCTTGGACTCATTCTTCTTACATAATATTACCAAAACGCGGTATGCTGCATGCATATCAATCAACATTACAAATTACAAGTGGTCAGCAACGATGGTGACAATTTGTAATTGCCAGCACTGGTTTGGTCAGTTTACGTGACTCCACAAATAGTTCGGGGTGAAATTGCTCTCAAAATTACTCTAACGGCTCAAAGTTATTACTGTATTTTGTCGCCCGTGCAGTTGTCATTGTCGCCACTATAAGCAAGTTAAAGCCTAAAATGTATTTACCAAAGTATGGCTTATGGCATTACTGGTTACCACAGATTAGATGAAATAACTATTGTTAAGGGCATATCCAATCAGGATTTTCCGAAAACGTACCGTCTTTAAACGTCAAGTGTGAACCACAGGTTAGAAGTACTGAAGCAGGAAAAATATCCCGTAAAGAGAAAAATACTAAACTAGAATTATATCGAATCAAATTACAAATAAAATAAATAAGACTAGATAAAAAAAAATACATAATCCTGTTTTTTTTCCTTTATCGTCGAAAATCACCGTAATTTAAGCAATAACAGTAGAATTTTATTAAAGAATTAAATAAAGAATACAATTATTTAAAACGATATCAGTTTATTTTTAAAATATATTTAGTGTTTTATCTCAATTAAAAGAAAAGCTCTAAAATAATTATCCTAAGAGCCTGACGAAAACTCGCTAGCAAAAACACAAATTATAGAAAATTCGAAAAATAACCTTATTGTGTCTGCTTTAAGGCGGTGCTTACGTACCGCCCCTCAACCCCTCTGATTAGCCTTGGGTAGCGCCTTAAACAAGCGTGCCTGCCTCTGCTAGAAAAATCTGGAGCCAGGGTAGCCATTATCGTACATGAAAATACAAAAAAATAAAGCGACGTCGATAAGTTTTAACTTCAAAATAGAGTCAGTCTTATTCTGTCTGTAGGCTTGTTAACTAAATTTCTTTCTTGGTCTTCAGAAACCTACTAAATTTCCAAATTTTTTTATAAACATTAGTCTGTACCTCTTGCAAATTTCATAATTTCAAAACATCCTTTCATTCGCACATCGACAAGAGAATACCTAATCAGTTCAAATTATACCTTATTTAATGATATGGGGCGCGTCGCGAATGAAATTAGAGTGAATGATTAATTGCTTGAATTCCCTATGATCATCGCATGGAGCGTTAACGCAACACATTAGGGCTCGTCTCTGCGAACTCAATTAGGCGGGAAATTTGGAAATTAACCTATTTCTATTGTAGCAACAAAAATTTCAACATAAATTGGTTTAAGGTATATCTCGTGCATTACTTAATAGAAATTGTTGCCGATTTTTTTTACATCTAATCAAGAAAATTAAATGATCGACTTAACTCAAATTCAATTTCTTTACTTCAGACAAACATCCGTAAGTGTTAGTAAAAAAGAACTTAACAATAATTATAATAATAAACTTAACGTAGATACCGAATTTAACTTTCACCGTCTTAAAATTTTGTTGTGTGATGTAACGGATGCAACTGTCATGCAAAAGAAGTCAACTAACAACTATTTATGATACAATTAGCAGATTTAATAATTCTGAGCTTAAAACAAATAATGATAGATACATTGGAATCTGACACCAGTTTCACAGTCATCACACAAAAAAAAGAATGTCCAGTACTAAAAATATTTATCGGACAGTAATAGAGTGAAATAGGCAGCCGATACACCTGATAAACGTGATATTCTCCACCGAAATACTCAACAAAAGGTATGAAATCACTGCAATGCATTTTAAAAAGGGGAGCTTTGGAAGAGTTATATTTTTTGCAACGCGAGCAGGCGTGTAATAGTGGATAAAAAACTGGTGACGCGTTTTCCATTCTATTTCCCGGATTCCGCATTTTTGACTCGGCGAGCCAAGTGATTTGTAGCGATTGCGAGGATCTAAATATTTCGTTTTCAACAGCCAGTATTACTTTTACGTCACAACTCGCGATATTGAAAGTCAAATATCTATAAACTTTTCAAAGTAATACAGAAAAAATATTTAGATAGCTAAATCAAAGAAAATACTGACTATCATTGGCCCGGGCTTTGTGTCCCGTGGGAATTTCGGGAAACCTATCTTTGGGAAAGTGTATTCTTAAATAAAAAAAATCAAAAACATACAAACATGGACTTTTCTCTTATATAATGATACTTAGAATATAACACTTAACTGGTATAAAAATGTGAAAGTTATTTTTTTTGTTACGTCCTCGAACTGAAACTAAAACTCAACACAAATATAAAATGTCGATAACATTATCCACAAAAATATTAATTTACTAGCTTTTGCCCGCGGCTTCGCCCGCGTGAATTTCCCACGGGAACAGTGCTTTTTCCCGGGATAAAAAGTAGCCTATGTGCTATTCCAGGTCATTATCTATCTCTGTACCAAATTTCATCGAAATCCGTCCAGTAGATTTTGCGTGATTGAGTAACAAACATCCTCACAAACTCACAAACTCACAAATTCACAAACTCACAAACTCACAAACTCACAAACTCACAAACTCACATCCAAACTTTCGCATTTATAATATTAGTATGGATCTGTCTGTCTGTACGAGCCGTGAGCATTTCCTCTAGCTCGATAGAACAAAGCACGCCTTATCGTCACACCATGTTTGTACAACCACGCTGACCGCTTATAACGTTTTGTTTGCTACTCATCGCATTTTCCATCTACACTGATTTCCGACAGCTTTAAAAAAAAAAATGCTAATAAACCAGTATGATGTTAAGTAAAGCTAGCGTAAAAAAGCATCTTACATTTTTCCCGTGGTTATTCAGAAGGTAACAATTTCAGAGACTAGACAGAAGTATTCTTTCAGCGATATTTTTAAAGATAAACAATTCATTCATCGTGGCTTTTAGTGATACTTTAAAATAAAAAAAAAATACATTATACTTAAATTGGCATTTCTGGTTATGGTATGTAACTAAAATAAAACATAAATCTTATTTGATGCAGAGGACACGTCTGTGATAGTGAATGCAGCACAAACTTCCTTTTCTCATCTAATCACCCAAATTGTTCTGTGGGTAAAATATTATGTAATTTTTTTTTTCTTCTTTTAATTAATTTCTTTAAAACCTTTTTTTTTATTTAGATATGATGATGTCGATGGCATTTCTGGTTATGGTATGTAACTAGAATTAAACTTTAGTTAAATAAATTCTGTTTCTAGCAGTCATAAGGAAAGAGCGGGAGCTCAAGTTCAACAGCTTTTTGCTTAAAAGAGTTCCCCGGCCTCCTATAACTAAATAACAATGCACGTTTTTTGGAGCAAATAAAGAATTTTTTTTTTTATTTATTTATAAATTGAGGTTAATTATAGTTTTATTACATAGTATTAGATAATTTGAGGTTATATTTACCCCATGGCAACGTCAAATTAAAAAAAATCGATTTCTCTTTTACGGAATATTTTCCGTAGTGTCATTTTTTTGCAGCATCTTGGAAGCATATTGAACTTCTTGTGCCAATTAATTATGCAAAAGAGCTCACATTGGCCGGGAGCAAGCAATAAGCAATATCTGCTGATAGGATTTGCATACCACCAGCCTTTTGATATTTTGCTGCTGTCGGTTTTGCTTAAAAAATATATATAATAAGAAAAAAATTATAGGGACAATATCTTTAGATCAAAAAGTATGAAATCTGAAAGCTTCATATACTCAAAATATACGTACCTAGTATGTATTCCTATTATAATGATGACATTTTCAAACAAAAAGTAAATATTTTCTATAAAATCACAAAGCAAATGAAAATCAGATTTGAGAATAAAAATACTTTTTTTAAAGAATTTTCTCATAAAGTCTCTCCATTAAGGTAGAGTTTTCTCATCTCCGAGAAAAGTTAAACCAAGTAATCCTAGGTCACACACAAAGAACACATTAAAAATATGTTAAAGTTTCAATGGTACATTGTTTGTACAATTCCTTATATATTGTCAAGAAATTACAACAATAATAAGGGTCAAATCCACTCCAAGACTATCCACTGAAAAAGGCTTGAATTTTAGTTACTAATGTAGTTGGAAGAGTTTGTTTGTTTGTTTGTATTCATAAGAAGGCTAACCTAGTCCTAACTAATGTTATAAATGCGAAAGTGTGTTTGTTTGTTTAATACCTCTTCACGCTTTATTTACTGAACCAATATTCGTGAAATATCATTCAATTTTAAAGTACGAAGAGGACATTGGGTACATTTTATTCTGGGAATAAGCACTGGTCCCGAGGGCAGATCACGTGGGCGAAGTCGCGGGTAACAGCTAGTAAGTCTACATATTCGCCTCGTTTCTAATTTTGAGATTTCAGACAGTCCCGTCCCAAAATTCCCATACGTAGAAGCTCATAGCTGCGGGGCATAGCTTCAAAAAAGTCAAAAAAAAATCAATAAGGAAATTTTCCTTTGAAACAGAGCATAGCGGATTTTATAAACCAACTCGTGTTGTTGACAGCTCAGCTCAGGAACAACATTTCAACGTGGAAATTTAACTTCAAATTTTTGAAATTACGTAGCGGTTGAAATGTGAGATGTATTCGAACATAATAATTTCTTTACACAAAAGGTATTAACATTTAATGATAATAATTAATAAAATAAACAGGTATTGTTCAAGGTAAAGTTCAATTAAATAAGAAGTGTAATCAATTTTCTACAATTGATATTTATTTATATAAATAAAACCACAATTTAATTCCACCTCATTGAGAAAATTCATGAATGAGAGAGCAAAGGATGTCCAAGAACCTATTTCGCCACTCCTTTTAACCAGAAACTACTACATGTCCACGAAAGTATAATTTGCAGTGAGACTTCTATAAATTTTAATATGAGGGAATTCGCGAGATGTTACTTGGTGTATTTTACCAGTTTTATTTTATATATACGAAACGTCATGCTGTCAGAATATCTCGAATGATTCTTCGTTTTCATTTACGACAGAAGAATAATGTCCTAATTTATATTCGTTTAAGATATTTGAATTAAATTGAATATGTACTTATTTACATAGTTTTAGTTTTTATTTTTGGCACCTAATACAAAAGAAAATTTGTTGAAACTACTTTGGTACACCGTCTCATCTATAACTAAATTGAATGCATATTATGCGATGCAAATTATCAAAGATGTTCACAATTTGCATAGTGCCTGGCTAGTGTTATTTTAATGATATTTCCGTATCTCTGAATGTTCTAGTAGGAATTGCTCATTCCTCTATTGTGCTTTTCAAATATTTGTTTCCGTATTTAACCGGTGTGGCTGAACAAAACTGTTTGTATCTTATTCAATGCTTCCATGCTTATAATATAATTGGATTAAAACTAACTCTAAAATAAAATCATAATTATCATATCTTTTGATGGTGTTGATTTCGATTGAAGTTCGATTTATTCATTGTTGATGGAAAGCTTAAAGTATGTATTTCGATAAGATACCCCTACGCGTTTTTTGAAAAAAGGATAGACGAACAACCCATGTAACGGTGTATAATACGGTAATAATAAAATAATAATATTAATTAATTTTGCAAAATAACTAGTTTACTCTAAATTAAATGATCAATTTCTCTCGAATACCATATTGACTTTTGTAAAATTTCACAGAGTAAATGCTTTAATAAATCGGATATTAAACTTTATCAGCGTAGAATAAAACTTTTTTCGGGCCATCCGGATCCCGGAATCCGGATATGTCCCATTAAAACTTGTTCATATGGTCACTACGCAAACCACATTACTAGTATGAAATTCAAATACGGAAATCCTCTTCCATTATTCATTATGAGCAGGAAGATCTATAATATATCATTGTTATAAATGATTCGTGCAGTTTTATAAGGTTTCTGGTACATAATTAAATAGGCTTTTGGTGCCGAATCGGTGGAAATCTTTGTAATTAACCAATTTAAGGTTTCAAGTATTAGTTAACTTGTGGATCGGTAGAAATCTTTATAATCAATAAATTTTATAGTAACACGATACGGTTCAAAGATATTTTGGTGAAGAAATAGTTAATAAGAAACAGTGGTGGATCTTTTTTCATCAACATCACTACAGTGTTAAAAAATTAAAACGAGAACGTCACGGCTTTTGAGAGCGTCGAGGACAAACAGATTTTAAAATTCGTGACCTTCGCGGCCGAGAGCGTAGCGGATTGAGGGCCTAACGGCTGGACCCATTTTTACTACAACTATATAAATAAGAAACCTAACTAATATTATAAATTCTAAAGTGAGTTTGTTTGTTTGTTGGTTTGTTTGTTTGTTTGTAGTTACCTCTTCACGCTTTATCTACTGAACTAATCTTCCTGAAAATTCGCATACACATAGCTGGAAGTACGGAGAAGGACATACCTTTAAGGGTACCTTTCATCCCGGGAAAAAGCACTGTTCCCGTGGGAAGAGAAAACTACGCGGTGAAGCCGCGGGCAAAAGCTAGTAGGTAATAATCCGTTCATTAATCCGTAAAAGTTTTGTTGTCTGTCTACTGCTGGATAAAGGTTCACCTTTATCTACATAACTATATACTCTTGAGAGTATATAGCTATAGAGAGTAAGAGGAGCAGTATTCATATACTCTTGACTTTAGTCAATAGTATGTAGTTACTTCATGTAAGAAGCTTAAAATTATGTTTGATAGATATAAATAAAGGATAGCATCATTATCTCTACTAGTCTCTTACCGTTACTGTCCCAACAATAATCATTACTACACCAGCCCAAATAAATTAGCAGAGGAAGTCATTATCAGAAGAGTGAGATGATAAAAAGTACACATTTAAAGTCTAAAACGCTTGTACAGAACTAATTACCGTAGAACCGTGGGGAGAGTATGAAGTTATTATTAAGCGCAGTTTAAACACAACAAGTTACAAACAGACGACTTTGCATGTCCAGTTTGCATAGTCCAGGACTTCAGGAAATGATAAGTTAAACAAGGCAATTTTGACAGTAGCGCGGGGATTTAGGCTCAATTTTCGACAGATCCCGTTGGGCGGTTATAAACCTTTACAACAGGGTGTATTTATTGACTGACCGAGTAACAAACTACATGAAAGAAAACTTAAAAATGTCCAATGGTCCCTCCACTGTAAGAGATACTGTGCGCCAAAACTTTAGTCGGATTATAGAATTCTAAAATATGATTATAATTATTATGTTGATTTGATTACAACAAAATGCTGAACACCAAATATTCCTCCACTCTATAAGAAATTCAACGTCCAAATATTCTTTTAAAAACTTTTTTCAAAGAGTCACTATTAACTAAAACAAAGATTATGTATACTGGCGTGGTTGGTTGGTAACGGATTTTGCCATTTAATGCTATAAATATGTGTACTTTTATAACAACGGACATGACAACATTCACATGACAACTACATCTATAACACTGGACATGACTTATAAGTATTATTTATTGCGTTACAATTTCATTATTTATGTATCTATATTTATTTATCTCTTGGTTTATACTAAATTAATCTCGTTTTATTATGTGCTTGATCGCTGTGCTGTGTTGTGCTTGTATAATGTAATAGCGTAGAAATACTGAGTCGTAAATAATCAGGCCATGCAGAAAACCAGTGCTTTGCTCATCATAGCTGTGAGCAAAGATTTTCATTTGCAATTGCTGCAGCGCACACTTGCTGAATCTGTGTATTGTTAGTTTTAGTTTTAGATTTAAGTACCTACTTATAAGCATGTGTGTGCTAAGCTTTCAAATAAAATTTTCATTCATTCAACATTTCAACGCTGTTATAGAATAAACAGAAACACAGGTGCAGGTAGATAAAACGCTCTTTTTGTCGGGGGTAAAAATCGCAAGTATGCAGAAGAGCCATTTGCGTTTGGAGTTTATTTGCGAACGGTAGGTGCAAAGGCGTGGCGACCGATGATTCATGGTTCCTTTGAGGATCGACGCCTCAGGAAGCGATGGTGACGGCTTTAATGTCCCAGCTAAAATAGTGAGGCTTACTTTAAAATATATTGCTTTGTGCTATGCTAAACTGCTCCGTTACCTCCATAGTGGCCTATACTCAAACCGCACAATCAGTAACGCACAATAAGTACACACACGAGAAAAGAAAGGGAAAACCCATCTTAATTTTTACAAATTTTAAAAATTTTCGACAAAAAAAAAATAATTTCGAATATACCAATCAAATCATAGAGTAATTTAACAAATACCTTAAATTTTAATATAAATAATTCTTGTAGTGTATGTATCTACTGAAGAACCTGTTGGATAGAGAGTAACGTCTAATATCAAAAGATTTTGAAAGCAAATAATTAATTTTTATGCCGACATGAGTTATGTAATTTCGTAACAAATTCTTTGTACAAAGAGAACTTTGATCTCAATGTGACGGTAATTTTCATTTGTTTGTGAAAAGACAAATAAATTAAATTATAATGAAATATAATTAAACTATATTTGACTCTTGTCAAAATAGATTAGTGCATCATTTTTGGTCCATTTTGTCACAACACTATTTTGGTCACGCTTACTCCACTCTGTAGGCGGGACGCGTCTAGGTAAGCTTCAAAGACCTTTTGAAACAAGCCGTCACTCCTTGACATTTACTAATATCAAAATTACTAGTCGCCTAGTATTTATTATTAATAGTTTAGTCATAACGAAATGACGACACAATGTTCACTGCAATTTAATGAGTAATTTTTTTTATTTTGCATTTAACTGACGACCTGACGATTTGGTTAAAAACCTGAGAGAAGGAAAAATAGAAGCTATAAGAGGAAGAGTAAAGCCAAGAAGGGCTTATATAGACCAAATAAAGAAGAAGGCAAAAGTTTTGTCGTACAATGAGGTCAAAACGATGGCTAGGGAAAGGGAAAGATGGAAAAAACTCCACCGACAAGAACAATGTTCCTTAATTTAAATGAAAAAATGAAATGCAAATTGATAGTTTCACATACATACATACATAGAATCATGTATTTATCCCTTACGGGGTAGACAGAGCCAAGAGTCGTGTGACTCGAAGGCCACGCTTAGCTAAATAGTGGGCTCTCTGATGGATGATAGTTTCAGAATAGAGATTAGAAATTGATTGGCTTTCATAACTAGTATTTAGCATTTTAAATTATATTAATTACGATTAGATACATGTAATTAACCGAAACATCTTGAAACTTATCGACCTCTTACAGCGTAGACACGTTGATTTAGAACTAGGGCAAAATGGCAACAAACAACAACAAAACAAAATCAGTGATAGTGAAATCTTTTGTTTACTTGCAATGACCAAATTGACCAATATTGCGTTGTTCTTTTGTTTTGGCGTAATCAGAGTTATTTACTTAGATTTACTTACTATAAACATTTCAAACAATCCAGAGCTATCATGGACATATTTTGCTTTTCATATTTTAAGACTATTTAAAAAACAAAGTATAATAGTATTTGTATATGAAATACCTATGTTTTGATGATTATGTTTGATGCTCATAGGCGATGGGCTAGCAACCTGTCACTATATCAGAATCTCCATTCCATCAGAAAGCCCACTATTCAGCTAAGCGTAGCCTTCGAGTCTTACGACTCTTGACTCTTTCTACCCCGTAAGGGATAAAGACGTGATTATATGTATGTATGTATGATTCCGGCGACTGGGATCGAGGCTCTTATTCATTATCTGTGTACATAAAGAAATAGCAGTTTGACAAGAACAGTCAGTACCAACGTTTATGTTTCTTGTGCGACCAATCGACGACATTGCCACGCCCTGAGTTGCTTAACGTGTGCTATCGTATTGGGACATCAAGCTAATAACCGTTGAAACCAGGAACAGTTTTCGATCAGTCACGGCATGGTTGCCAACCAAAGGAATCGTGTCACATGTCATGGTAGTTTAAAGTGCATCCGTCATCGCTTGACACGGCTTCGCATTTGTTAATTAAAATATAGATTTATAACCTTTGATAATATTACACCTAAGGAAATTGCAGAAAAGGCGCTTGGGAATGTAAAATACAGGCACGAATGAAAGAATCTCTTGCTAATATTATATTATAAATGCGAAAGTGAGTTTGTTCGTTTGTTACCTCTTCACGCTTTGTCTACTAAATCAATCTTCCTGAAATTTCATACACATAGCTGGAAGTACGGAGAAGGACATAGGGTACCTACCTTTCATCCCGGAAAAAAGCACTGTTTCCGTGGGAAATACACGCGGGCGAAGCCGCGGGCAAATGCTAGTCCAAAAAAATAAAAACAAAAGTTCATTTCTAATAAATCTACTGTTTTAAAAAAGTTATTTTTTCATAATTTTAATACGCTTAAATTCTCAACTAACCTTTTAAAACATTATAAGAAAACGGTCGTCAAGCTAAAAATAGTGAAGTTATTTTACAACAATTTTATCTTTTCACATGCTTTTATTATAGAAGAGCGATTTTTAGAGCCACGTGTGCGTGATGTGTCTTTGTGTGTGTGTGAGGTAGGATTCTGTAAGATAAACGGATAAAGAAAGAAAGAAAGAAATACTTTCATTTATTTGGCTATAAAAATCCAAAACGGTCACTGTTCAGCATGTGTCGTGGACCGTGGTACGATCCACAATGCTGGTCTTCCACAGAAACCGGCTGATTATACTTAGAACTAATACACATCAAAAGTCATCAGATCAGTTTTATCTACCCCTGACTGTAAGTATAACTGCTTAGGAAAACAGAACTAGTTCTAATATACTTAATAGTTCTAATAATTTAAGATTCAACCCAAAAATACGTACAGTACATACCAAGTTATATAAAATCTTGCAAAGCTACGCGGTCTCTCAAAATTCAATTTAAGTTCACACGTCAAAACGTCACAGCATTATAAAATTACATGAAAATCCCCTGTAGTTGATGGTTGGGTTTGCTCAAGGGACTTCCGATCGTCCCTTCCTAAGTCGGGAGAGGTCAAACCGGTAACAGGAAGTTTTGGGTTACGCCTAAGGAGGAATATTTAAGTATGAGAATATTACAAGGTAAAAATATGATTTGATTAAAAAATTTCTTATTTATACGAGGTATATTATTATCCCACCAAAAATATTTCATGTAAAGTGTTGCCAAGAGAAGACTATATGGCTCGCACTGTCAATAAATTATCAGATCACATTAGAGCCAAGCTTCTGACTCTACCATCCTAACTCCACAAACTCTACACCTTAGTCAAAATATGTGACTTGGTCGTCGTAGTGCCCACAAAAAAGTGCTCAGCACGCCAAAAGAAGTTTTCACGTTTTTCCAATATAAAATCTAATATTTTCCCATTATAGGCGGGGCATTTAAATTTTTTTTACCGACAAATTCCTACAACCATGATTCTTATACTAAACATTATTTTGATGTTTTTAGACATCCTTATATAAAAAAAAAGAATTTTGATGATCCGATATGAAATGGGAGGGGTAAGTAAACTATACTGAATTGCTCGTAAACAAAAAAGTTTACAATAGAGATTACTGTTCACAATTAATTAATAAGACTTCATTTACCTGTAAATAAAAGTTGGCCGGTTTATAATAAGGCTTTCTAGTCATAAAATGTATTTTTAACGTTATAAATGTCAATATGGTTTTTATTTAAGTACAGGAAATCGGGTTCATAAACATGAGTCGTTTTTTAAAATTAAGATTGAATAATTCACATTATGTACGAATATACAATTTTCTCGACTGTAGAATTAAAAAAAAAATTAAAGTTAATAAAAAAAAAACTGGTGTAGTCACCCTTATAAAAATTTAGGATATGGTTCATTACAATCGTATACGAATAATATATAAAAGTCACCATTGCTGGATTTTTTGTTTTTGTACAGGATGTTTTTAAAGTATAAAAATTACAACTCATTAAAAAATCCATTTCGGATTGTTATTTATTGGTGATTTTTTAAATCAAGCTTTTATTATTCGTAAGGAAACATGTAACAAAAAATCACCCTGGTAGGATTTTTTGTTTGAGAGTTATAACAATAACAATATGAGTCTTATAATAGCGTGTAAAAAAAAACGGCGGTGGTGATTTTTTTTTACACTTAAATTTGCAGTTGTAATATCATAATCTATGTAGTTTATAAAAATCACCATCGTAGGATTTAATGTGACCACCTCCATACAACTGAAATTCACAGCCCCGACTATTAGTAAAATTGCAAAATGTCAGCAAACATTCCATTTCGCAATTTTGCCCATCAGCTATTTGTAAACCATTCATACTCTGCATCAGAAACGGTGCATCACTTTATTGCAGAAGGACAAACATCCGGGTTTACGGCACTGAATAAAATCGTGATATTTCCTATGGGTGCATATTCAGGAATAAATTAAAAGTTAACAGAAAAACACTTTTATCTCAATGTTCATGTTACTGCAACTATTTATCTAAGTAAGGGGATAAGCACAAAAGGGCCAAAAGTTTGACTATGTAAACGAACTAACTCCAAAAGTGATGATAGGTTTTCGAAGGTATACCTAGTGAATTCATATGCACATACAAACTATGTGATATGTATTTTTATTAGGAGAAATTTTATTTTTATTACGTTATGTAACGACGTATAATATTATAATAACTACGCCGATAGTTTGTGTTCCTTTGCTTTTTTCTGAAAACTTGTGAAAAGCGAATATTAATTCTGTATTCTCTATATTTGGTCATATTGGTGGATGAAGATGCGCCCAATTGAAAAAATAGCGCGCTTTTGCATTTTGCTCTTTCTATACCCGGAGCCGTGGTGTATTCAAATTAAGTGAGATCAAAGTGAACGCACATTGTTGAATAGGAATCGCTTTTTGTTTTCAATTTCATTTGTTACATTGTGATACCTATGCGTAATATTTACTGGGTTACTGTGAGGTTTGCCATCGCGAAGATTTACCATCAATTTGAAATCTCCATACATTGAAAGTAAATTTGCCATCTCTATTTAAAAAATACGTTTATTTTCCACGGGTAGGTAACAGTTTATTACGTGAGTATTATCCAAACTGTGACGATTACACAGAAACATCTTAGTACTTCAGTTTTGAGAAGGAAAATATTTCTCCTTTTTAGCGAGTGTATATCTTCTTTCTTAAGATTTCTAGCAAAAAAATTAAGCAATATAAATGTCTGACGTACAAGACAAAGTAATAATAAAACGCGGCATCACTAAAGTATTGCAAATATCTAAGAAGCCAGTGAAACCAATCTATTTTTGAGACGAAAACAAGCAGAAAGTGATTGGGCCAGAGTAATCGCTTTTATATCTTTGCTATTAAGGAAAAGGAGAGAGCAAAATTGCGTAACCAATTTCATCGTGTTTGTAATGTTTTATGAAAAGTTTATAATTGGCTTACAGAAGTTTTGCTCTTTTCGGGCAATACGCTACATAATTCATTTTTTGTCTGAGGCCTTGAGACTCAAATCATTTGGGAACAGATCTGTTGAACATTATAATAGACGCTACATTGAGACTTTGTAACAGCAAACTATTTATTTAAAAGTTACTATGGTAAACTGAAAACCGGAAAATTCTGGGGCCTACGAAACATAAGGATGGAAAGTGGAGAGCTAGGAAGAACCTTGAAATTGGAGACCTAGTGTCCGAACCAAACATCATCGGAGAGATCAAAGCATCCAGACTCCGCTGGCTCGGACATGTGGAGAGAATGGGAGAGGATCGTACCGTTAAAAGAGCATCGAGTCGAGTGCCCTAGGTACCGCTGAAGCGATGAGGTTCTGGGAGACCTAAAGAGCCTCAGAGCTGACAACTGGCGGGAGCTGGTGCACGACCGCAAAAAAATGGCGTCATCTCGTGTCGGAGGCCAAGATCCACTTCGGGTCGCTGCGTCGCAGTAGTAAATAAGTAAGTACTATAAAGTACACTATTTTTATACATTCGTTCACATAAAAATTAAAGCAGAATTCAGCCCAAAATGTCCATAGTTTACCACTACTTAGCTTTTTGTTAGTTGGAAAATATTTAGAACAATAGCATAACTTTTTTACTTATACTTCACTCATTGGCTTGATTATGATCAGCTGCTAAAAGTGATTAAAAAAAAATGAAAAAGTTACTATTAGCCAGTTTAAGTTAATCTTAAAAAAAAGTTTTTAAAGCATTAAAAACTGCCTTAATCATTACAAGATAACGAACACTTTAAACCTTAGTTAAAATATGTTTTGTCAATATATTTTTTTCCAATATTTGACATTGAAAGTACGAGGCAAAACATATTATTACTAAAATAGGTTGAGTTTGTTAAATATTTATATATAAGATTTCAAATAGAAACACACATGAGTTAATACATATGTGTATAGAGTATAACCACATAAACGCACTTTATTTCCGAATTGCTCTCCGGGCCACTTGCCACCCTCGCACTCATCGCCCTCTGGAATAACAAATGT
This sequence comes from Ephestia elutella, assembly GCA_018467065.1. Lineage (NCBI taxonomy): Eukaryota > Metazoa > Arthropoda > Insecta > Lepidoptera > Pyralidae > Ephestia > Ephestia elutella. The sequence goes on along the minus strand of CM031585.1, from coordinate 15,038,111 downwards.
CTCCCTATTTGTGCTAAAGACAACCATTTGAAGATTCCCGTACAATAAAAATATGAATAAAGTTTCTATCACTTTATTTATTTAATTACAATTAATACAAGAACTGCTCTGCCCTGCGTGATCGAATCAGAAATGAGGAGATCCGTAGGAGAACTAAAGTAACCGACATAGCCCGCAGAATCGCGAAACTTAAGTGGTAACAAAATAAATGAAAAAAAAAAAAAAGGTAGTGGGCGGGGCACATAGCTCGTAGAACAGATAGCCGTTGGGGCAGAAAAGTTCTCGAGTGGCGACCACGAACCGGAAAACGTAGTGTTGGCAGGCCTCCCACTCGGTGGACCGACGACCTGGTGAAGGTCGTGGGATGCGCATGGATGCGGGCAGCGCAGGACCGGTCGTTGTGGAAATCCTTGGGGAAGGCCTTTGTCCAGCAGTGGACGTCTTTCGGCTGAGAGAGAGAGAGAGTACAAGAACTATATACAATACCAGTTGCGCCCCGGGGGTTTGCTCCTGTAAGAATTTCGAGAAAATACCCCATGTGCTATTTTGATATTTTTCTACCCTTGTAACAAATTACTTCAAAATCTGTTCAGTAGATTTTGCATGCTCTAGTAACAAATATAATCAAATTTAGCAGGAGTACCTATTACGATTTAGAATTTGTAACAAATTCTTAGTGAAAATAAAGTATAGTCACAAGATAAAATTGTTCCAAAACATAAATAAAATGTAAATAAATATTTTCAAATAAATATTTTCAGTAAATATTTATTGTCGATAACTAAAATACGGTATTGAGCTATACGATTACTATTTGCTTTGAGAAACTATGTACTGTATAATGTATACTTACATGTACATAGCACATGTATGTACCTATAATATCTGATTCATTTAGATTTGTCGATTTATTCCAATGCAGTACCACGTACGAATACCACTGGTATTACTTTGAATTTTTATTTATTTTCTATTCCGAACAAATACCACTCTTTAAATTATTTAATTTTATGAATTTGGTACAGGCACCTCAGTCATTTGAATGTTTATTAAGTTTTAACAGATATTTTTGTAAATAAAAATGTTGTAATCGCATATAATGCATTTTTACTGACTGAAACACCTTTGAACTTGTTTTGGTATTGATTTAAACAGTGGTATCCGTTTAGAATAGAAAATAATTAAAAATTCAAAGTAATACCAGTGGTATTCGTTCATATTATTGGATCGGAATAAATCGATTCGTCTTATTTTTACCAACTTAGGCAGGTAGAAAAAAGAAGACCTAACCTTAATATCCCAAACTTTTTTATTTATTATTGCAACATAGCCTTAAAAGCAAAGGAGCCTAGGAATTATGGATGAATAGGTAAATAATTTCATAATCATCTGATACTCCAAAAATGGATACTGAAAACACAACACTTCTTTTTGAGCAGTCATTTTAACATGAAAACACACAGCACGTATGAATATTTGAGTAGAATAATATGAAAGAGCATGAGCCATGAGTACTCGTAGCTCCGAGAGTTTTATTTTTGAGATGTATTTTTTCAACTCACCTAAAACTATGGAAGTCAATAAACTCATATACTACGTTTTTTTTTAAATTAACCTATACTGTCCTACTGCTGGACAAAGGTCTCCCCTCTGGTTTGCCATTTCTGTCTATTCAGTGCATGGATATATTAAATCCATTCCTAAACCCAGTTTGACAAAACGACTAGTTTCATTCAAAATATCCTAATTATTTTTACTCTTAGGTACGTCGACTGCTCTATATTTGACGACCTCCGTGGCCTAACGGTTATCACGCCAGACTGCCACAACGGAGGTCCCGGGTTCGATCCCCGGTCAGGTCAAGATGGAAAATGATCTGATTAGCCTGGGTCTTGGATGTTTATCTATATATGTATTTGTCATAAAACATAGTATCGTTGAGTTAGTATCCCATAACACAAGTCCCGAACTTACTTTGAGGCTAACTCAATCTGTGTGATTTGTCCGTATATATTTATATATATTCTTTTTTTTTTTTTTTTTTTTAATTTTTTACCTGACGTTCAAATTAAAAATCGCGTGATTATTTGAAAGTTGAAATTTCCGTCTGTTTAGATCTCTTTTAATATGAAAGTTAATTTGTTATCAACAAAAACTGAAAAAAAATCCATTAACGTTGAGAATACTCGGGGCAGTGGCAAAAAATGCGATATTTCACAAAGAAGTGGTTGGTCTGTAATGTTTTGATATTGTATCATTGGCTGGCAGCCAGCGGAAGTTAGTTGCACGCCTCAACGAATGGTCCTTCGGGCCGGATGTTGAATCTCAAATGCACTTATGATATTAGCAAATTAAATTATTTTATTATTTATTTTAGGCTTATACAAAGAAGATGGAAAATAGTTTAGAGTGCTGTTTGGGATTGTTATTCTTTACTACTACTGTTTCGATCCGTGGCTTAATCACTATGGGAAGAATTTAGGAAGGAAATAGTATTATTTCAGGTATGAAAGGCTGAATTTGCATTTAATAATGCGTAAAAGTATTAAAAATTAGTTTATAACTGACACTTGACTAATGAACTCTCAAAAAACGTTATGATTTGTCAAAATGTTTCTAAAAAATATTGTAAAGATATTTTATTTACAATTATTGCTAGTCAATATCAAAATCAATAACACTATTTATCATTAATATATTTTAAAATAGGTATAAACGAAACTAACAAAGAGAAAAAAACTTTAAAGGACGGCAACATAAAAAGCCTTAAGTAAAAACCGTTACATAAAGAGGGTAGTTCCGAAACATTATGATATTGTATTATTGGCACTTCGCCAACTAGCCGGTTGCACGTTTAAGATGGTCCTTCGAGCCGGATACCCATGGGCAAAAACGCGGAAACATCCCACTTATGATATTAACGCGATGAGGGCAGTTCTGGGTGAGAATCGGTTTTTATTAGATTGTAACGCAATATGGTGCGAACATTGATTTTTTGTCTATTTATCTTTACTGATTTAATAAATCTAAAGACATCTTTTATTTACCATGTCAAAGTCAATTGTTTTTATTTAAATAGCCTTAAAAATCCTCTCCTCCTCAAATCATAGCCTTAAAAAGGCCTCCCACTCGGTGGACCGACGACCTGGTGAACGACGCGCATGGATGCGGGCAGCGCAGGACCGGTCGTTGTGGAAATCCTGGGGGGAGGTCTTTGTCCAGCAGTGGACGTCTTTCTGCTGAGAGAGAGAGAGCCTTAAAAATAGCACTTTATATCGTCATATTCTTGTTTTTTAGTTATAGTTGACGTCATAAAATTACTTAAAGCTATGGTTACCCACCGCCTTCAAAGCGCAAGTGGAGAAGAGGCGGCGCAACAAACTACACTGCTGTATTTTCTTCAAAGACTTTACAACATATGTCTTACAATTAAATGACTATCTATCTATATGGACGAATCTACATTGAATTTTTATATGAAATGTCAGATTTATATATTCGCATACAGCATACACATGGTAAAAAAAGATCAAGTAGATATTATTATTATTACTTTGTATAGTATGGAGTTTCGTATTGAGTTAATTTAATAAGCTTATATACTTATACAGACCTATCACAATGTTAATTACTACCGGTGCGTTGAATGTTTCATGTTCCATAGTAGGTAGTTTATGAAATTTACTAGCAAATTTGGTAAATTGAGTTATTACTCCAACATATACAAAACAAGTATTGTACAACAACTTAAATTTTCAATAATAACAAGTTTGTTTACATATGCAGGTATCCCAAAAATAATTTGGAAATAAATCTATTATAAGAATATGCGTATATTGACCTTTATTAAACCTTTACACATAGGTACAAATACTGAAATTCTAATATGGGAAAGTTATAAGTAGCTCTAACAGGTTCTATTCAAACTATAAAATATATTTACTAAGAGATTATTGAATATTAAAGTTAGTTTAGTAGTTATTAGTCAAACTTCTATTTACACTCAGTATCTAGCTCAAAAAATTACAAGAATCATTGAATACATTTTAATTAATCACTAAGAGAAACGTAATACAACAAACACCTATATCTAATTTTGATAAATATTTTATTTTTAATTGAAGTGATAACTTTCCAAGGCACGCTAAGCTCTTTTGTTTTTTTGTTGAATGAGCATGAGGTAAAACCATGGAAGTAGTAAGTACTTTGTACAAAGTACTTATTACTTCCTTGGGTAAAACCAAACACTTGGCAAGTAACGCTCGTTCAAGTCTACGAGTGAGAGAGATTTTGAAAACTTTCAAAAAAAATATTTACATTCACTGTATAAACACGATAAATTCCCAAAAGGCACAGATAGAGTACAAATAAAACGCAATAATACCTAAAATGTCCAAAAAATATTGTGAATGCAAAAACATATTTCCGCAAATGCCGTGGGCTAACTAATTTCCCCTTCACTGAATCCCACGGCGCATGTAAACAACATGATAAGATACATCTAACAGGTAAATTGTTATATGTAAAATGAATGGAAGATATTTGGATATTTATTTTCATTTCCTCCTGTTCCTGTAACATTTATAAAAATAAGTAACATGTAAATATCTAAATGTAATATAATTTTATTTATTTGAACAGTTTTTTCTCTTTAGTTTAGCTTGTAGAGACTTTGTGAGAGAATAGGCTGATATTGCTTTCAGAGCTCCAATATGAATTTATTAAAATAACTTCTAGTTGTTCCATATAAAAAGTTGTATCCCTTAAGGTTAAAAACATTACATTAACATTTTTATTCTACTGAGTAGGAAACAAACATGCGGTCCACCGTATGGAAAGCGGTCACCACATCCTGAATAAGTGCTGCCTCTAAAGAAATAAAAATGTTTTTTATTGATCTAAGTAAGTACAATTTTACTTTAATAATATTTTTTAATTAAAATTATTGTGTCTTATCCAGATAGGTCACAGTGACACACTTATGTTTTATTTTATTAACTTTTATACCTGTTTATCACAATAAAGATATTTTGAATTTGAATTTTACATAAATAATTCCATATTCTATGTTGACGTTGATATCTAACTCTGCAAATATGTCACCTTCCATGTTTTCGGACGCTGCTGTAGCAAAACGCTGTACAATCAACAAACAAACCTATCGATATTCATTGCAAAATGGCCCGTATAACCACAGCATAGAGAATATATATATGTTTCTTGACTTGCAGTTTGCCGTACCGGGCGCAACGCAATGCGGCTAGCGTGCAGTGTATTGCCTATTTACGCAACTGCATACACTTCTGTCAAAGCGACTGATTTTTACAGGCAGGAGAGGTGAAAGATCAATAGTGCTTTGATTTGGCATAGCAACCGACGTGTTGTTTGTAAATTTAGAATTTTAAAAATATATATTTTTATAAGTAGGAATGCTGGTTATAAATATATTATACTAGCTGTGACCCAGGGATTGACTTCAGAAAGACATAAAGATAAAAAACCCTTATAAAAATATTATACTCTTTTGGCTTGAAGTCCGAAAAAATACATTAAACTTTAACTTATTCGGTGTTGGTTAATATATCTAAAATATCTAATGACTAGAAATACGATACGACGACGCCTCGTATATTTTAGTTTGAATAGCTTAATAAAAATTTATTCTTCGCAAAGCCTCGCTAACCTGTAAAATATACGACCATTACGGTCCTCGCCATGAGACCCAATCGCTTTTTGTTTTTATTTACCTACAGATTGAGGCAAATGTTAGGGTGATAATAATATTTTATTATTTCCAAACCCTTGTGGACAAAAATTCGGTCTGAACAAATAAGATTGCTAAACGTAGACATATCAGCCATGGTCAAATAAATATCATGATTTTAATAAGTTTTTAATAATTTTCCAATGCCTTAATATTTTTTGTCATTATTTGACATTGGGGTTTATATTCTTAAATTTACTTCTTCATTATAAATACGAAAGTGAGTTTGTTTGTTTGTTACGTCTTCACGATTTATCTACTGAACCAATCGAAGCCGAGGGCAAAAACTAGTTAAAAATATTTCCTTGTAAACATTGCCTTCATAAAATAAGCAAGTCCCTTAAAATTTCTACTCAAAATGAGCTCTTAAATGCTGGTCATCAATTAGCGTTGATCTAAAAATATCTTGATAATATTTCCTGTTAAATTACCTGCTTTAGAGAAATCTTGGATTAGGATGATTAATGGGGTGCCCTATGAAGAGACACTTACCTCCGCGCAGTGTAGGGTGAGATAAAGAGAGATTGATGATATAAGCAACAAGATTGTGTATTTAATGAGTAGATGTGACTTCTAGAGCACTGAAACAGGATTATAGCGGTTATTCCATGCAATTCGTTTACTCACATTTCTATTTTGGCTGAGTAAAGAATAGTTGTTAATTGTATGCATAAGAAAACTTAGAAATCTCTTTTAAGAAATTATGTTTTACTGTTATATTATTAGTAAAGACAAAATAATGAAGAGACGAGGGGATGTTTCTCCAGAAACTTTTACAAATAAATAAATTATATCTAGCAATGTTATTGCAAATCTCTCTGTATATAAAAAAACAAATTTTCGAAACATTTAAAATAGAAATATATAAATAATAATAACATAATCAGGTTTGTTTTCTGGCAGCGGAATTTAATTTTCAGATTTATTATGCAAATAACTGCCTACAGGGAAATCAAAAACGAGCCTAACCATAACTTCACCTCTGCACAAAATGTTATATGGCCTTTCATTACTTTTAATGAACAGATTAAAAAGAAAAAGGTATTTACCGAAATTGTGAAAGTAGTGATAGTAAAATGTCTAAACCATTGAATCATTAAATAAGTTAACTACAATAAGATTTAAAATATCCAAATATCAGTAAAATATTGTTTATGATTTGTCGACAAGATTTATATCTGAAGACAGACAACAAAGTATTTTCTCTTGCAATCTAGTCAGTGGCGACTTTGCAGAAAAGAGGAAAGCTGAGTGAGCCAAAATATGAAAGGATTTCCACCTTCCCGGAATTGGCTGCAATGTTTTCAAATTACCTTGTTGTCATCTTCAAACTGTAGCTTCAGATACCCGACTGTTATCTTCAATCATACAGCAATAGACTAGATTTCTTTCAGAGTACCTATAGGTATTATAAGTAGTTTGCCACGACTTGAGGAATAAATTAATTTTATCAGAATTTTCGTTAACAAATATTTTGACTGATGAGTCAGTAAGGTTTTAAACTAAAACATATTTGAGTGACTGATCCTTGCCGTCATTCGATTCAAAGAGATCACACAAACACAACCGGAAATACAACTCTAAGCATTATACCGGAAGTATCACACAAACACAAATTCTAGCATTAGAAATACGAAAAATATTCAGTAGGTAAATAATGATGCATTTTATCTCGTTGAGTTCCCGGATTTCCAACCGTTGAACGGTTGATTGGACACAAGACACGAACGGAGATCGGCACGCGTAGCCTCTGACCTCTTTCTGATCGCCTGGTACCTTTTTGTACCTACTTTTCTCTTTTCAGCCTTGTTATGTGGGTTATGCATTTTCAATTTTGAGTGTATCTTTGTAACTGTAACTTTTCATTGTTTGGTTATCATTCACAAATTTGATTTAAATTATTTTTAACGTTTTACAAATGAACAATTATACACGAATAAAAATTTAAATCTTCCTTCATTTTATTTTACATTACTGAACCTGGATAAACGGACAGAATTCCAGTAATAACAAAAGGGCATGACAAAACAACAAGCAATACATCAAAAGAAAATCAAATATATACCATCCCAATATTAAAAATAGGGACTCATGAAGCACGCTTCTCGACGTGAAAATTGTGAAGAACCCTTCAGGAGGTTTGTTCATCGAGCACCTACAATGAGAAGCAGACAGTTTGATTGAAGATCAAGTGTGATTTTGTTAGGATTTGAGAATCTCTTCTGATGTACAAGGACTTTCCTCAATTTAGATACATGATAAGTAAAATGGTAACGTACAGAAGGTTGACAGTCAAACAAAAGTCACACGAAATCGAAACTTTATTCGTTGACGAGTGTATAAATACCACTTTTTCTTAATTAGCTCTCAGCTTACAATATTACTCGATTTTAAACCGTATCTCATGGCACGAGCCATCGAGATATTATGTACTAACGGAATAGTATTTCGATAGCACGAGCCTTTTATATTCCATTAGCATACAGCTGACTCAGGCAGTCCACTCATTAAGTCCGTTTATTGTACCTAATTTGACCTGCAAATGCCCTTGTCAAAGGACAAAATCTGAGAATAAAATATTATTCACGACTTACCAAAATTTTCTTGCTATTTAAGAAGTATTATGTTTTAAATTCTGATTGGTTGAAATCTTTACCTGTAAAGAAGAAATGAGATTTACTATGTGAAACAGAAGTTCAATGTTAATAATAACATGTTGCGTATCTTAAAACACAATGATATGCTTGGGATATTGTAAAAATATATTCGTTTTAGAATTAGATCACTCAATGTACTTAAGTCCAATCTACGTTAATTTTGAATATTAGAATGATAAAATCAAATATTTAAACCAAATAGTACATCACATCATGCGAAAGAAGAAATTGAACTCTTGCCCTTTATATATAACCAAAGGAAAGGAGTTTAATAATCTGAAGCGTAGTACAAATTCGAGGTGACATAAATCCTGCAGGTTCCTGCTCGCAATTTCCTGTTATTAGTATTCAAATAATTCGCCAAAGATAATTTGTCATCGCTTCAAACATATCTCAGCGTAAACCTCATCACTTGATACGTATTTTGCACTATGATTATACTTGTATGAGAGTCTTAAGGTACCTACATTCACACTATAGTTACTTTTTGTGTACGTTACGTAACTTAACTCTTTATAACTTTTGTGAACCTCTTATAATTTTGTTGAATGTTGATCCATCCCTAATATACCGCCAATACTATTAGTTAATACCACATGTAAACTATACTCACAGTTAGGCAATGTTACTAATTACTAATTATTACTATACTTAAGTTTCATGGTTTGGCATGTATATACCTATATCTAGATATCACAGCACCTATATAGATAAGTCGACGATAATGTTAAGAATATTGCAGGCAACAACTGGAGTAGTAGAAGTACTGGCCCAGGACTGAGAAGGTTAGCTTAGACAGAAGGAAGCCTATACCTAGCAGTGGGTCAAGGAAGGCTGTTGATGATGATTATGAGCCCAGCCTAATTATGATATCAAATAAATGTTAAAATCAGTTTATTTTATCGTTTCGCCTATTCCACCATGACTTCATAAAAAGCTAGGGGCAAAACTAAGAAATCGTAGTGAAATCAAGTGATTGAGCATTCCTATCGTGCAAAATGGCAAATAGAATAGCGTGCGAGTCGTCAAAGTGTAATTACTAATGGTTCTGTGAATAGTGGACCTCGTGAACAAAAGGGTCCAACAAACGGGGGGAACCCCTTTTACCCCTTGAAGCAGATACAATATTTCCCCTAAATTTGATTGCAATCATTTCTAAATAACGTTACAGCAAAAATCCCCCATTCTTGTCCCTTTTTGCCTCGAATAAAAAATCAAATAAATCAAGGGATACGTGTGCCTATAGTTTTATAAGGGTACGTTCAAAAATGCGACCACTAGTCCAGAACAAACATCCCAACAAAAGCAAAATGGGCCAGTCTTGAAACGGAGTCTCTCACTCGCTTCACTCGTTCGGTCAATGACGCAGTAAGAAAATAAAATAAATTATGTACAACTTCAGAATCTCCAATTCTAATTTGCGAACATCATTATGAAGCAGAAACTTTTCACTTAGTCCTTGTAACGAAACTGAAAATTACGTTCGGGAACCCGGGAGATGCGTCACTCATTGTTTCTTGTTTGTTCTTCTTCAAAATAAATATGCGATTTGTATCCGAGTGTTGAGTTTTTGATATGCAAATTGTTACGTGAACAGTTGAGAGTTGTTAAGCTGGCTTGTTAAGGTGATAGCCAAGCTTTGGCTGTCCATACATTTTGTTCTACAGCAATGCTCTAAGCTTCGTTAATGATCGCCATAATAAAATCGAATTTCCAATTCTTATGAAGTAATTGTGCTCTCATGTTGAATTTAACGTAATAATGTATAATAATTTACGAGAAAAACGGCATTTAAAATACGACAAAAATTGAGATTCTTGTTGATGTGTGCGTAATATTTTGTGACATTTAGGGGCGACGTCTAGCAGATTTATTACAAACTACTGATTACATTTATATAAAAGCACTTTGAGACCTAAATGCATGCTACCTCGATGTTGCTAGCCTTGACAGCGCCATCGGCTGTATGTGAAAAACAAAAGATAATTATGAAATGCTAAAAAATTATAAAATAGCAAGTTTCAATATTAAATTCAATTTATACTTATTTTTATGAAAGATTTTTTATGGTGAAATTTAAATTTGATTACTGGGACTTTCGGATATGAAGACAGGCTATCTAAATATGATATCTGGACATCACCTGGACATCTGGGTGTGAAGTCCTGGACTTTATGTCCTGCTGTCCAGGTTTTCGTATCCAAATGACCAGACTCCCACGTCTTCAAATTCATATGTAGGAGATGATCTTATGGACATCTGGAAATGAAGACCTGGGCATGTGGAGCTGAAGACCTGGACATCTGTACATCACCAGGTGATGTCTTCAGGTGATGTCTGGTGATGTGAGGCCTTCATTTTCAGATGTCCATGAGATCATCTCCTAAAGCTTTAGTCTTCATATTCAGCTGTCCAGCATTTCATATGCACATGACCAGACACCCAGGTCTTCACATCCAGATGTCAAGATGTCATATTCAGTTATCCCTGTCTTCATATCCAAAAGTCCCAGTTATCAAATTTAAATTTCACCATTAAAAAATTCATAAAAATTCGTACTGAACCCTAGATTTATTATTACAAGCTTGCCATTACGTATATGACTGGATTGGAAATATTTGTGCAAAGACAGAAATCCAGCCAGCTCGCTTGCGTGTCGTTGCCGTTCTGTGCGAGGTGAACAGATGGCAACGCTGCTTTTTTTTAACCCAAAACATTGACGTATGATAAAACAACAAAAGATATTTCTTTCTATCCATAAGAAATCGTTCTGAAACTAAAACAATTTATTTTTGCAAATACATTTATCAAAATAAATTATAGTAGGTCTAGGTAGGTATTATACACGTATTCATTAACAAAAAAAAGTATAATAATGTTTGCATACATTTATATTTAGTTTTAAAGTAAACAAATAAAAAATAATTTATTAGTAAAATAAATTATTTTTAGTTTTTAGTTTGAATTTCACAACATATTTTCAGAACGTCTAATTTACTCCTATAACTTCTAGGGCATGAATTATCGATATTTTGAAGTATCGATAGGCTCTGTGATTTATTTTTAATTATTTTTATTCCGATTTTCTTCATTTTATTTAAAATTACTTTCATGATTTAAATACATTTCATTGAAAGTGTGATTAAGTATGTATTGACCGGTGGCAGTGCGGAAGCTATGTAATCGATCAGCTTCGGATAAGTATTAACAAATTATCAATTAAAATGTAACTAAAGGTACCTGTGTATTACTTTCGTTACTTTATGCATAAAATACGCATGTATTATTTGCAGATTTATTTTTGCATATTTAAAAACGTCGTTATAAAAAAATTATATCAATAATAAAAGATATCGATATTCGTGGTTGTATCGATATAATTCTACACTTCATAAGTTGTATTGTTGTAATGGAAGTTTCTTTGTTTGCAATAGATTTTTTTAGCTAAGTGTGTACGTTACATACGTACGTTATTATTTATTGATAATTTTAGAGAATATTGGCTACCAGATCTGATAGGAAGAGATATCAGAGGCATGTAGGTATACTTGGCCCGCCAAAGACTAGGAAGCGAGTGCTTGGAGATTTGAAACGATATACCGATTTGACGTAGTTAAAGTCTTATTGAATGATATATTGAAAATGCAAAGACATAAATATATCACACACGTATATATCACCGCAATGTAAAAGAATTAAAGCTTGGCATTTATTTATTGAAAGTTTCAGGTAAGGTCCAGGGACAATAATTATGTGGCAGGAAATGCATACAAATACAAAAACTGTAACGGAGGCACAGAATTAATATAATTAGACGGAGGTTTGTCGTGATGAAGAATTAATCATCATTATCCATCATTCCAAGCAATGAAGGAGTCATCGTGTACAGAATAATGACTGCAATATTTAACAATAAAGGAATAACTATAATGTTTTTTTGTTTTCTTTAATAAATAAAAGTTCGGAAAATATCATTTCATTACTAAAAATAAAAGTCAACAATGTGTAGGTATACCATTTAGTTTTATTTAAAAAATAGAAACCTAGTCATACAATGCAATAGGCATTAGTACATTATGAGATGACCATGACGTCTGCGGTGGTATTTCCTGCTACCAGTCATGGTATCAAGTTAGATTGATTTTTTGAAAATGGGTGTTCGAACTATTGATAGATTTGTGTTGGGAATCTAAGAGGTGGTGAAATTCAAACTGCTGAAACTATTGGTAGATAGGTATTTGCATTATATTGTTCGTGAACTAATTAAATTACAGTTTATTACTAATTATGATTTTGCACTATTGAACTTGAAGTTTTTCTTCTTGTAGTGCCTCTCCGTTACCGGAGGCCGGCCGTCAGTTTCGCAAACTCTTCTCTGTTCGCCGCTATGCGAAACGGCTCCTCAACCCTGGTGACTCCGGTCCACTCGCATATATTACTCAGCCGCATGATTTTTTGCGTCTTTCAGCACGTCTCTTGCCTTCTATTTTGCCCATCATAATAAGTTGAAGCAGCTGAGCTGATATCTGTCGTGTCGCAAAACGTGTCCCAAATATTCAACTTTGCGCTTTTTGACAGTTTGCAACAACAGTCTAGACATTGCAACGCGCTGGAGAGCCGACTTTCTGAATTCAACTGATACGAACTTGAACTATTCTTATAAATATATTTTTTGCTTTCTTACAAAATATGACAATGACAAGAAGTAATCAGATAGGTTATTTTTCGCTCTTTGTATTTTTTAAATTTATTTTCTTTTTTCTTATGCTGCCAGCCAGTCCGATTGGCATTATTGTAGTTAGACACTCTTTTAAAACAAGTGCCATCTAGTAGCGTATTTTTAAATTTATAACAATGCTTTGCGCCATATTTAATGTCATTTTGAAAGCTCCCCTCGTAGTGTGAGTGAGTGTAGAGATACGAAGATTCATGGCAGATTCTATTCTAAAGCTTTTTTATCATTATGTTGACTGAAATATAATCGTAGGCCATAAAATAAATAAAATAGTATGTTTACCGCTCGCCAATTCAAAATGTTTGCCTATAAGTACTGCAACAACGCAACAAAAAAAATAAAACGGAAAATGTTGCTATCAACGCCATCCAGCGGAAATTGTTTAATGAACAGCCCTTCGCTTTATCCTTAATATCGCTTTATTAAATTAGTTAGTGTTAGCTTTTCCGCTAGGCTTCTCGTGAAACGTTCCTAAAATTCGAAAGTCCAAGGTCGGATTTTAAATATTTTCCTGGAATTCCCTTATGAAATAATTACCAAAGTTTTGCTTTTTTGTTATGAATGTATATAAATCATAATTTGCAGATTCTAGTTAATTGTTAAAAAATATATTCAATTCTGATAGCAATTTACATTATTCAATTATTGTATGAATAAAATTATTTCACATACATTAATTTACACATTGAATTATTCTGTAAAATAAGAATTCCATCCGATAATATTGTTAGTGGATTCTATATTTACTCGTATAAAATGATGTTAATTCTCACTTTTTACACGACTAACCAAAAAAGGAGTGTTATGTTTTCAGTGTTCATGTATGTAAGTACATTTCATTTTCATTTCATTTATTCTTAAATTTACAAACAATTTATATTAACAAAAGATATACAAAAATCTTAATAGATTTGTGTATATTCGATCTTAAATACAAATAATTATTGATTTTACACACATACTTAAATCTATATAAAACTATAATTTAACATTTTGCATTCAACTCGAACTACAACACACTTTGATCACACACAAAATGACGGTGGGCATATTTATCTGCACACCGGCATTCGCGCGACAACGGACGAATAGTGTGCGTGTGGGTTGTATTAACAGGTGATTCATTTACGAGAAATCGTTTCAAATTATTTTTTATATTTTTATTGGTAAGTTTATCTGTAATTTCATTTGGCAGTTCATTTATTAATTGGGGTATAACATATTGAAGGCGTTTTTTACCATAAAGGTTGTTAAAAGAAGGGAGCAGTAGTGTCTTTTTTTGGGTCTTGTGTTTTTTGAAAAATTCATTGGTTTGTGCAATGATGTGTCAAAAAAATGTAAATGTGGAAAAAATAATCACCACCATAAGTCCTGAACGGCTGAACAGATTTTGATGTGAGAAGTATTTTCAACCGACTTCCCAAAAAAGGAGGAGGTTATATGTTTCGATGTATGTATGTTTTTTTTTTATGTATGTTCGCCGATTTCTCCGCCTACAGTGGACTGATTTCCGAAATTGTTTTTTTATTCGTAATGATATATACCCAAGTTGGTCCCATTTTAAACACGTCTAAATCTGTTCGGTAATTTTAAGATACCTAACAAAATATAAAAATACCAACATTGCATTATATAGCAAAAGCCCGCGATAGCATGCCCTTCCTTATTTTATTAAAACTAAAGATTTTTTGTGTATGTTCCCAACATAGAAATAGCGATTAGCGACTATAAAAGTTGGATCATGATTACTTAGGCAGATTATTTGTAGCAATAACATTTAAAGTGGTAACTCAATTTCCTTAGTAAAGTTTTTTAAAGATTTTATTCCTAATAATATAAGAAATCAAGCCATCCATTGCCAGGCAATTGGTGCAGATATAAACCCCTGTTAGACATCGTAACTTTACTAAATTATAGTTATATTTGTTTTATTATAAAAGATGAATTTAATATTACTTTGGAAGGCCCCAAGAGGTGCTTTTTATACCTATAAAAATCATCCTTGCTATCCATATTACCTGCATAAGCAACTAAGATCCAAACTTCATACCTAGTCGCTAATATTTTTTATCCGTATATACCACGCAGAGAAACATTCAGCATTTTTAAAATAAGGAAGGTTTGGTCATCGCGTGCTCACGGTCTATTTATGTGCCAAAAATAATAGACAATTTGACATGTTCTGACATTTCAAATCAAACTGACATAAAAAGATTCGAATTCTTAATTCTTTATTTTCGGCCACCAGTAAAAAGAAAAGTTTAAGTTTAGTAAGTATTAAAGAAAATGAAAAGGTGTAGAAGCACTAAAAATGATAAAATAAAACTTTTTTCAAAAAGTGAACCGACTTCCATCATAAAACTTAAAATCATAAAATAAAAATAAAGAAAAATGTATTAGCATGCTACCTACTGAATGAGGTGAAGTCGGTGCCAAATTGAATATTAAATAATCTAAATTAACATTAGAATCATGTGTATATTCAAAATGCCTAGCTAAACAATTACATAGTCCTGCACTTGGCACCGACTTCACCTCATTCAGTAGGTAGCATGCTAATACATTTTTCTTTATTTTTATTTTATGATTTTAAGTTTTATGATGGAAGTCGGATTTCCACTTTGAAAAAAGTTTTATTAGATTCCTACTGTATTCCTCCGAGTGCGTGAGTGTGAGGCTATGAGTTGTCAAGTCGTGTTTTTATTTTTTAAGAATTAGCTTTGTTCTATCATTATACTAAGTTGCAACAAATTAAACACCACCAAAATATTGTCCTAATCCCAATCCTATCCTAACTAATATTATAAATGCGAAAGTAAGATTTGTTTTGTTTATTTGTTTGTTACCTCTTCACGCTTTATCTACTGAACCAATCTTCCTGAAATTTTGCATACACATAGCTGGAAGTACGGAGAAAGGACATAGGGTACGTTTCATCCCGGGTAAGACCGACCCAAGCACAGTTCCCGTGGGAAATTCACGCGGGCGAAGCCGCGGGCAAAAGTTGAAGTACTTCATAAAGGCAACGTGCAATATCGCGCCACGTAATACTCAACACGTCCTCAAAATCGCCCGTTTTTCCACTCTGAAAATATCCACTTTGATCAATAACCTCTCGCCTGAAGGAAGTGAGCTGCCTAAGAATCTGAGTTGGCAAGAACACGTCCGCTTGAGAGCCCCTTAGCTTACATGACTGTCAATCACTTGATGATTCTTGAGGGCCGTTGGCGTCAAAGTCCTCGCGTCAAGCATTTTGCGTCTAGAGTGCTTCCAGGGTGCTTACCGTGTTTCTATACTCGAAATTGATGAAAAATAATATATTTTCAGCGCCTTAAATTTTTATATCGAATGCAACTATTCTTATTAACTTATTATTTATTTAAGCGCTTACGAAACGCAACTTTTTTCTTTTATTTTAATAGAGTGCAAATGCGAATTTAAAAAAACGACGATACAGCGTCTAGACTCTCGACGATTTCTTCGTACATTAATATCATAATTTCAATAATAACATTTCTCCGAAAAACTATGGTTCTCCGAATACCAAAGAATATGATATTCACGTTTCTCAATACTGAATACTTAAATTAATTAATAATTCATTAATGGTCTTCAAGAATTTAAAAGCGGTTTTGCTACGAAAACAATTTATGTAATGGTGTAAATCAGCTTTTGTAGGTTAATTAATTAAAAAGGCTATACACCTTTATTTCTTTCAATCGGCATAACGTAAGAAATCAGTGAAACGTGAAAAAATTAAAAAAGTGCCATGATTTGTTGCGGCGGAACTGAAGGCAGATCGGGCTTTCACCGGCCGGAGGTTGTCGGAGGCGAAGCCCAAGACCAGATCCCAATGGAGGAAAGCACTATGGACGCCCTCTGCCCCACTTGGGGAGCCACGGGACCATAAGTCCAAGCCGTGATTGGCAGACGAGCAATATCCAACACAGTAATATCCAAAGCTTTGAAATCCCAATTACTAAAAGGATTTCAAACACATCTTTTACTGCTGAAGCAACAAAGTTACGAGATGTCAAAGGGATATTAAACGGGAAGTCTTCAAAGGCCGTCGCACTGACGTACGTTTGTTATTATGATTCATGTTATTTTTGACGGAACCCGCATATGGAAATGTAGGACGTCGTTAGAATATAACGAGTCGTCGTAAACTATTTGCTTGTGCAAAGTTCAGAGGAAACTGAAGTCATCATCTTTCTTACCTTTTTCTTTTAGTTGGGGTCGCTAAATATACATGAAAACGTATTGCTATATTTCTACAATCTGGCAAAAAGTTGTGCAATGTTACTTATGTCTTGGGTAGAAAGCGCTCAGACTGGACATAAGTACATATTTGATATACCTAATAAAGTACGTATTTGTAATATAGGAATAGTAGAATTCTTTGGTGTCCAAAAATGTTTGGCTGCCTGAACTCAGCGGTACACAACTGTCTTCGAAAGTAGGTGGGACAGGACTGCTAACCTTTGTTTCTATAACTGTTAACTGTAATTTGTTGTTCTCTGTATTTCATCAGTGCCTCCTTTGATGTGGTTTATTTGCCAATTTTCAGATTAACACGACCAGTGCCAACTGGATTTGCAAAGCAAGCGGTCCAGATGAATCAAGCCTGCAATGTATGTTTTATATCAGGAATGCACTTGTCTTACGTCTCTCCGAATTCAGGGACCTGATCAGGATCAGAAAATATAAGAATAAGTTCTCAACTTCAATTGCACCAATTCAACAACTTTTGGAGAATTCCTACTCCTTTTATTACCCAACAAAAAACTTCATTTAAAAATCTAATTATACTCCATACCAAATCAAAACCACGGCTTTGTTCCAATAAGAGATGCATGACAACATTGTTGATTCACCAATTGTCTAAAGAGCCATTCCAGGTTTCCTATAAAAAGTTAAAGCCGTGTAATCGACTCTCGACTCTATAGCTTTTGTAATAAAGCTCTCCAATTGTAGTAATGTCAGAGTTACAATGGTTAAATAGTTTTTCTCGATTCCCGTTTGAGAATAATGTTTCATAGCGGAACCTGAGCTTTGTTCCTGTTTTCAACCGAAGCTTCCCAAAAAAGGAGGAGGTTATTAATGTTTTCGATGTATGTATGTTTTTTTTATGTATGTTCGCCGATTTCTCCGCCTACAGATGGACTGATTTCCGAAATTGTTTTTTTATTCGTAATAGGTATATACACCAAGTTGGATCCCATTTTAACCACGTCAAAATCTGTTCGGTAAAATTTAAGGATACCTAACTCAAAATATAAAAATACCAACAATTGCATTATGGAGCAACAAAAGCCCGCGATAGCATGCCCTTACTTATACTTTCATTAAAACTAAAGATTTTCTGCTTGTAGCGATTCAGCTTGAGAGCTATAAAAGTTGAATCATGATTACTTAAGCCAGATTTTTTGTAGCAATAACATGTTAAAGTGGTAAAACTCAATTTCCTTATAGTAAAGTTTTTTAAAGATTTTGATTTTTTATTCCTAATAATATAAGAAATCACGCCATCCATTGCCAGGCAATTGGTTGCAGATATAAACCCCTGCTAGACATTGTAAACTTTACTAAATTACATAGTTATATTATGTTTTATTACAAATGCTGAATTTAATTTTACTTTGGAAGGCCCCAAGGGTGCTTTTTATACTATAAAAATCATCCTTGCATATCCATATTACCTGCATAAGCAACAAGAGCCAAACTTCATACCTAGTCGCTAATATTTTTACCCGTATACTACCACGCAGAAAAAGCATTCAGCATTTTTAAAATAAGGAAGAAGTTTGGTCGTCGCGGGCTCACGGTCTCTTTATGTTGCCAAAAATAATAGACAATTTGACATGTTCTGACATTTCAAAATCAGAAACTGACATAAAAAGTTTCAGAATTCTTAATTCCTTTATTTTCGGCTAGCAGTGAAAAGAAAAAGTTTTAAGTTTTTATTAAAGAAAATAGGTGTAGAAGCACAAAAAATGATAAAATAATAAACTTTTTTCCAAAAAAAATGAACCGACTTTTTCCATCATAAAACTTAAAAACATGGAATAAAAATAAACAAACAATAAAGAAAAATGTATTAGCATGCTACCTACTGAATGAGGTGAAGTCCGGTGCCAAATTGAATTAAATAATCTAAATTAACATTAGAGGAATCCATGTACATGTATACAAAATGCCTAGCTAAACAATGATACATAGTCCTGCACTTGGCACCGACTTCACCTCATTACAGGTAGGTAGCTTATGCTAATACATTTTTTCTTTATTGTTTGTTTATTTTTTATTCCATGTTTTTAAGTTTTATGATGGAAGTCGGTTCATTTTTTGGAAAAAAAGTTTCTATTGAGTGCATTATTATGTTGCTACTGCAATGTTCTGGGTTGAACACGGCTTCTAAAGCTAAATATGTTTATGTTTTCATAATTTAAAATGTGTCGTATTTATGAGATGTTTATTGTGAGGTCAACATTTTAATCTGAATTAGGTCATTTAATACTTTGTACATGCAAATAGTTCACTTCGCTAATCATCGTGATGATCAAATGCAGTAAAAATGGCGTCTATTTTGCCCACTAATTACATTAGGAACAAAAACTGGTGTCAGATTTTTATTTTTTTGAGCTCGCATCTAGGAGTAAAAATAGAGGAAATTAGCAAAAAATAAATTAGAAATAGTATGGATTGTATTATGATGCTTTTCATCAAGCTATTTTTGGATTATTGACAAAATAAGTAGATCGCTTATATTGGCCCGTAAGTACAGTTGAAGTCATTGTCCGTAATGTCGTCGATTCCAGCTTGACGGGACCATCGCTAAACACAATTCATTCGGTATTACTATACCACGGAATAAATACCTTTTCTTTGAATTTTTGGTACAGTTGACTGGACCACTGAATAAAAATAAAAATAAAAAGAATTTAAGCAACATTATCACTCTAAATCGAGAAATAATAAAGCTGAAATGAAGTATTTTAATTTTTATATCAGCAACGCTCACATAAAAAAGTTAAAAGTAAATAAATAGCCTAGTTAAAAAGGCAGAAGCGTAAAAATGTGTTCCTCATATTCCTACATTACCTTCAATGAATTATTCTCCAAAATAATAATTTGCGAAAAATGTATCTGAAGATGTCTGGCATACGTAATCGTGAATATTACGTTGCTGATTCCGTAAATCTGGTTTACATCCGCTCAAAATGGAGGTTCAGCCAAATATGAATTCCAACACATTTGATCCTACTTCCTACTAATATTAAAGCTGGGAAAGTCTAGTATATTTGATTTTTGCGCATGTTACTCAATCCAAGCCTGTTCACTGCAGAATTGGGATGAAATTGGCAACTGCTATGGGTCGAGTAAAACCCTAGTTTAGCACATAACAGACTACCGTTATTCCCTAATTTCCCCACGGGAGCCAAAGCCCCGAAGCGCTTAGATATGAAACAAAGTCGTGTGAGTTCGATACATATGTATTTGACCGAGCGATTGAAGCGAGCGAGGAGACTATAATTCAAGTTGGGGCGAAAGCACATTGGCAATGAACCTCAACAATATGTATGTATGTTTGATTTCAATGATAACTCTCGAGACCGTTGAATTAATTTCGATGATATTAAGAATACGTGTAGCTAACTATCCCATTAGAATTTTAAGTTCAAAATGCCAACATAAATCGGTTCAGCCGTTATTGAGATATACGCATATTTTAAAAATAATAATCATGAAGTCTAAGTTCGCGGCGAACCACTTACATAAAGACAGGATAATGTTCGCCTTAATTATATCTTAACGCCAGTACACCTAACTCATTTATTACAAGTTAAGTTAAGTATCATAATTTAGTATTATTTATTAAAAAAGTATGAGGATAAAAACAAAGAAAATAAAGCAGGTAAGTCTAATATACAGCAAATTTTTCTTTTATAAAAAGAATGATTTTTTTTCAATGCTACCATTGGCTAATACATGCTTGATCCAAAGACAGAGAAAAAAAAGCAATGTTTTTTTCATCGAATCATTCTGATTTTTTTTTCAAACTCAGTATTTTTTCTGTGTAACTAGAACCTCGAGAACACTAGGAGACTTAGCAGAAAATAAAAAATCACTTTGATTTTTTTTCTAAATTGTATGACAGCAGCCGATTCCTAAATAGTACGGCTCCTTGTCCTCCACAAAAATCGATTTTATGGTCCCCATCCGAGAAGAAAGCAGCATGAAACTTGGCATTTATTTTTTAGCAAAAATATCGATATTTTTTATGAAATGCTGCAAAGTTATTAAGTATATATTATCTACTAGCCACGCCCCGGAGCTTCGCCTCCCGTGGGAATTTTGGGATAAAAAGTACCCTATCAATGCTATTCCCGATATTTTCCTTACCGCGTATCACCAAATTTCATCGAAATCCGTCCAGTAGATTTTTTGCGTGATTGAGTAACAAACATCCTCACAAACTCACATCCAAACTTTCGCATTTTATAATATTGCACTAGCTTTTCGCGCGGCTTCTGCGTGAATTTCCCACGGGAACAGTGCTTTTTCCCGGGATAAAAAGTAGCCTATGTGCTATTCCAGGTCGTTATCTACCTCTGTACCAAATTTCATCGAAATCCGTCCAGTAGATTTTGCGTGATTGAGTAACAAACATCCTCACAAACTCACAAATTCACAAACTCACATCCAAACTTTCGCATTTATGTAGGAATGAATGGTTTTTGAACGATAGATGACTATGAGATGATGCATGTTTGTTTATGAACGGATGTGAGCGAGAGAGGATGAGTGGGAAGGAGATTAGGTTGAGTGACGGTAGCCATATTAGATTACGTACGTTGACGAAAAGAACCACCGCTACTCTGTCGCGTTCGCTAAATAAATAAATCTTTAAAAGTTATTTTGTTTTCGCCTTTCTTTTGCCCCATATCCCACATTTTTGGGGGCTCGTCCGGGGGATTGGATAAAAAGAAAGGCGGATTACGACGATTATTACGGATATATCCCGGCACCGTGAAGTTCAAGTCGGTATCCCACGCTGCAATAACGGAATTAACGACGACGACGATTTACGAGTTTACGACGCTGAGCGCAGGATGCCGAAGGAATCAAGACGACGCAGCCGGCAAGACGATCCAGACGACGAATTCAGCGAATGCAGTAGCGGCGGTAAACATACGATGCTTTATTTTCATGGATGGTCTCATCCCTGAATTCACAGAGCCAGGACAAGACGTATCCCGTCGCAAGATGGGTACAGGATGTTTGAAGACAACGCCGAAATCTATGGATGGACACATACGCAGCAGCTCCTCATGGCGAGGCGCTCACTCAAGGGCACTGCTCAACTTTGGTTGCGTGCCGAACGCGCGTACAAGTCGTTGGGGACGAGCTAAAGGGAACGAATATTATCAAAGCGAATTTCCCGATACCATTGATGTCAAAGACAGTACATGAGATGATGAGTTTCACGAAAAAAGAAGCCGAGCGAATCCTGCCTTGATTACATGCTGACGATGAAAGAGCTAGGAAGACGAGGAAAAATGCCTGATTATGTGGCGATCAAATACATCATTGACGGGATTCAGGACGTGGAAACAAACAAAATTATGCTTTACGGTGTAACAACATACGCTGATCTCAAGGAAAAGTTTAAGATTTATGATGCAGTCAAAGAAAAAATGAAGCATGCAAGCGGTACGGCGGCGCGCAGTAAACAAAATCATCAAGCAGTGAGTGCAGGCGGCGGCAGTTCGTCTAAGATGAGATGTTTTGGTTGTGGAGATACTAGCCATAAATCAGAAGACTGCCCAAATCGCGCTAAAGGAAGAAAATGCTTCAATTGTAACGAGTTCGGTCATATTTCGGCAGAATGTCCAAGTAAGCGCGTGATTGCATCATCCTCATCAAATTCCAAGTACGAACATATACGGAATCGCACGAAGACACCGGAAGAATCGAACCCGAAGCACAGTTTCTTCAATACGATGGACGATGGCGCCACCGACGACGGCGGCAACGACGGGGGTTCGTGCGAACTTCACTATGAACAAGTTCACCCGGTATGTCATGCGATTGGCAACTTTGCGCCAGCGCAAGATGGCGGACCTGTTCCCGAGTGTCAGTGTCAATGTCAAAAACGTCGATGTCACTGTGACGTCTACGCCGGTGTAAACAATAGTTTGGAGCGGCAGAAACCATTGAAAAAAGTGAAAATATATGAAAACATCACGGATTCCCTCGTTGATTCTGGGAGCGACATCAATCTGATAAAGGAAGGACTCTGCAGCAAGATTGGTGTTGTGTTGGACAATGCGGTGAATCTTCGCGTTTGTGGATTCGGACAGTTTTCTACGTATACCAGTGGCTCTTTCTGTGCGGACATCGAAATAGACAGTAAAACTTATAAAAACGTTCTTTTTTATGTAATGAAAAACGAGTATATGCCTTATGATATAATTTTAGGTAGTGATTTTCTGAAGAATGTAACAATGTGTATGCGTGGTAACTCTGTGTGGTTTAGTGCGAAAGAGGACGACTGGCTAAGCTGTATGATGTGTGATGACGTGTGTTCTGATCTTCCTTCCACAGATCACATCAAAATACCCGAGGTAAGGAACGAATTGCAGTGTCTAGTGAAGAACTACGAACCACAGCAGATCAAGGAGTCTCCCATTAAGATGAAAATCATATTGAAGGATGACAGCCCAATATCACAGCGGCCCAGGAGGATTTCTTTAAAGGAGCAACAGGAAGTTGAGTCACAAATTGCAGAATGGTTAGACAAGGGAATAGTGAGAGTAAGTCATTCAGAATTTTCTAGCCCTTTGGTTCTTGTCCGAAAAAGAGATGGTTCAGTAAGAATTTGCATTGATTATAGAAAGTTAAATCAGAAAATTTTAAAAGATGAATTCCCTTTACCAATTATTGACGATTGTATAGACAAATTGTCTGAAGCAAAGATATTCAGTGTTATCGACTTAAAAAATGGATTTTTTCACTTACCTATTTCTGAAGAATCAGTAAAGTATACTGCATTTGTCACCCATCATGGACAATTTGAATTTTTAAGAGCGCCCTTTTGGTCTGTCTATATGTCCCAACTATTTTATGCGATTTGTGTCCTCTGTGTTTAGAGAATTAATATCAGTAGGCAAAGTCATAATATTTATCGACGATATTGTCA
This sequence comes from Ephestia elutella, assembly GCA_018467065.1. NCBI lineage: Eukaryota > Metazoa > Arthropoda > Insecta > Lepidoptera > Pyralidae > Ephestia > Ephestia elutella. The sequence goes on along the minus strand of CM031585.1, from coordinate 15,013,749 downwards.
TTCCAGCTAAGAACGAACACGAAGCACTGGCTAATTTAAGAGAGGTACTCAGTGTTGCAAAGGATTATGGATTGCAGATAAATTGGAAAAAGGCAAGCTTGATTTCACCAAGGATAACCTTTCTTGGACATATTATTGAAAATGGAGAAGTACGACCTTCTTTGGAGAAGACGGAGGCTATTGCAAAATTTCCAGAACCTCAGACTATTAAGCAGGTGCACAGTTTTGTTGGTCTGGCGTCATATTTCAGAAAGTACATCAATAATTTTGCATTGATTGCCAGTCCCTTAACTGATTTATTGAAGAAAGATTGTAAATTTGAATTTGGTGAACGAGAAAGGGAATCATTTCAGATTTTAAAACAGAAGTTAACCAGTAGTCCAGTTTTAAGAATTTTTAGTAGAAAGGCACCTACTGAATTACATACAGATGCATCAAGCCTAGCTTGCGCAGCTATTCTTATGCAAAAAGATGAATATGGTAACCTACATCCTGTCTACTATATGAGTCGGAAGACTAATGAGTATGAGAAGAAATATAGCAGCTATGAATTAGAAGCTTTGGCTGTAATTGAAGCAGTTAAGAAGTTCCGACACTATCTATACGGAATTCCATTCAAGATAGTTACTGATTGTCAAGCATTCGAGATGACACTTAGGAAAAAAGACTTAAGTACACGAGTAGCGAGGTGGGCTCTATTACTTCAAGAATTTGACTTTGTAGTTGAACATCGTTCAGGCAGCAGGATGAAGCATGTTGACGCTTTGAGCCGCAACCCATATATAGCAGTGATGACCAGTATACATGACAGTTTGAAAAGAGCTCAAAATCATGATGAAGGATTGCAAGCGATCTCGACGATTTTGAATGAAAAACCGTATGAAGATTACTACTTGCAAAATGGGTTACTCTACAAAGGAGCAGACAAGCTTTTGGTTGTACCCAAAAGTATGGAACTTGCAATTATAGAGAAAGCTCACTCAAATGGGCATTTTGCTTTGAAGAAAACACTTGAGCTTATTAGTAAGGATTACTACATCAGGGATGTAGAGAGCAAAGTTCAAGACTACATTTCAAGTTGTATCCCTTGCCTTCTGGCTATGGGGAAAAAACGTAAGGAGGGATTATTACACCCGATTCACAAAGATAGTCCCCTACATACTGTTCACTTGGATCATATTGGCCCAATGAGTGAAACTAAGAAACAGTACAATTATATACTTACCGTTATAGATGGATTCACAAAATTTGTTTGGCTATTTCCAACAAAGAGTGTTGCAGCTGGAGAAACATTAAATAAACTACGAATTTATCAACAAACATTTGGTAATCCTGTACGCTTTATTACAGACCGTGGAACGGCTTTTACGAGCAACGAGTTCACAGATTTCTGTAGAGATGAAGGCATAGAACATGTGAAAATTACAACTGGTGTTCCTCGAGGCAATGGACAGGTGGAACGAGTTCACAGAACAATTATATCTGTCCTAACGAAACTATGCATTGAGAAGCCTGCTCTGTGGAACAAGCATGTCAGTAAAGTACAACAAGCTATCAACAGTACTTTCCACAGGAGTATCAACAATGACCCCGTTTGAGTTACTCACAGGTGTGAAAATGAAAACGGGAATGGATGAAGAACTTTATGAATTACTTCAACAGGAAGAAAGAAGTTTCTTCATAGAAAGTAGAGAAGAATTACGTAAGAGGGCAAAGGAACAGATACTTAAATTACAAGAGGAAAATAAGAAGAATTTCAACAAGAATAGGAACAAAGCTACCCAGTACAAGATTGGTGAGCTAGTAGCTATCAAACGTACACAATTTGGCGGTGGATTAAAGATCAAGCCCAAGTTTTTAGGCCCTTACAAAGTGGTAAAGATCAAGAGTAATGATCGCTATGATGTAGAGAAATTATCAAGAGAAGGAGATGGGCCATTTAAGACTTCGACTTCTGCTGACAATATGAAAAAGTGGCCAGTAGAATAGCCTAGCCACAGAAGGTAAACTTTTGTTTTTGTTGCCTAATAACTTGTTTTGTTTTTTTTTTCAGCGGTATGTGAGAGAAACGGAATGTTAAGGTTTTAATATTTGTATTGTATAACGTTACGTTTAGGTAAAATTGTAATTATATTTATGCCTGAGGACAGACAAAATGCAGGACGGCCGATTGTAGGAATGAATGGTTTTTAAACGATAGATGACTATGAGATGATGCATGTTTGTTTATGAACGGATGTGAGCGAGAGAGGATGAGTGAAGGAGATAGGTTGAGTGACGGTAGCCATATTAGATTACGTTGACGAAAAGAACCACCGCTACTCTGTCGCGTTCGCTGAATAAATCTTTAAAAGTTATTTTGTTTCGCCTTTCTTTGCCCCATATCCCACATTTTATAATATTAGTATGGATTTAGGATATTAGGACGTACATTATAATAAAACAGTAAAAAATATTTTGTCTGGTACATTTAGTATTTTTGACTGAAAATGTGATAGAGTGGGACACCTAAAAAGAATAATAGAAAGCAAAAATATTTTTTTTGGAATTTCTTGTCTGTCTGTCTGTTCGTCTGTCTGTCTGTCTGTCTGTCTGTATGTATGTACGCGTTTCACGCAAAAACTACTGGACGGATTTGAATGAAACATTTTTTGTTGTATAGCTATTGAGCCTGGGCAACATATAGGCTAATATTGATTTTGAAAACTGGAACACCTGATGAAGAACCATAACAGAACAGCTAAACTATAAGAAATATAGAAATGGCACCTTTGCAAAAGTTTATCAATCTGTCGAGCATTTTCTGTTGACGTATTAAAATCTAAGATCAGGATCATCTGATGAAGAACTCCAAGAGACCAGCTACTCTATTACATATATGGAGATGGCGCCTTAGCAAAAGTCGTTCAACCTGATGAGCATTTTCTACTGACGTATAAATAATGAAGGTCTGGAACATCTGTTCCCGTTCATCAACATATATTCCCGCAGGACACGGGATATCTATATGGCTGAAATTTTGAGTACTGAAGTTTAGGTTACTACAGTTTGAACACAAAAAGATTTTTCAACTAAGCTAAACTCACGCGTGCGAAGCCGCTGGCTACAGCTAGTCAAAAATAAATTCCTGGTGCTTGATTTATACGAAAACGATACCAGACACGATATAATGTTTCAACAAAATAGGCAGGAGTTCTTCGCTTGTAGCGCGGGGTGCACTCCTCCCCCTCCCCTCAATTGGAAGAGGTACTTTATTGATGATGGTAACATATGTCGACACGAAGTCTGGGACCACTACAATGTATATCAGAAGTCGAAAGCTATCCATGATATTAAATACGAAATTCTACCATGATCGTACAATAATAGAAAAAGTTCGAATTTAGAAAAAAATCGTCCTAGTAACATGGGCATATTTTGTAAACTATAAGTCCTATCAACATACATCCAATGGCAATATTATAGAGAATTTAATGAAGAACATATTGGGCTTTGACAGTTTTTGCGTATTTGGGACATAAAAGGGCGGGAAACATTCATTTCTCGAAGTGTTTCTATATCAATATTAAAATACATATATGAAAGCCTAACTAAAAGGAATTTATTAAGTTCTGTTTTTAAAATTTATTCCCTCCCTAGGGTACGAATGAATTTGTATGAAATATAGAGAATATTTCATACACCATTCGTACCCTAGGGAGGGAATAAATTTTAAAATCCCGCGTGAGGAAAGAAACATTTTCAACCCAATACTAGGATCAAATATGCACTTTTTTCCAAGTATGAGAAATGAAAAGTATATTTGTAGCTCCCATAAAGATTTTTCCCAAAAATATCGTTTTAAATATTGCAAATTCAAGATAGGCACGAAATTAAATGTTGGTTGGTACGTTTTCTGGGAAAAAACGGAGAAAACATATTACACGCGTTATCAAGGTAACGTGTCCACATTTATCACGGCAGAGGCATTGCGTATTATTCGTAGACAATATCGCACCTTATCGGTTTGAGTCATAAGATGAAGCGGCGATAGATATAGTTGTTACTGATACTGTTGGTTGTACTTAGCTAGCTAGACTTTCAATGATTGACTCCAATTTTGGATATTTCATAATGACACAATGCTGAGATATTTATTTATTCGTAAAACCATATAGTTTTTAAATTATGCTTAATGAAAATAATGATTCTAAATGCAGAAAACTATTTCTTAATACCTTTGAACAAACTGAATAAATAACATGTGTGATTTTAGGGAATAAATATTACTTAAGTTAAATCACACTTATTTTTTTTAATCTAACTGAATAGGAAGTTAATAAAATGCCACCCAAAATATATTGAAATGTAGGTCTGTATTTATGTAATTTTATGGAATATTTTTTTTTTTTATTTATTTATTCAACTTTATTACACAAATGGTAATGGCGTACTTAAAGTTTGCGAGTTATCCATTCTATTTACTAGTTATTATTTGGTTTAACGGTTAATTCAAATACAAATTTAAATAATTCTTTAAAAATATCGAATTCAATGATACTTAAAAAAAATTCTAATCGGTTTTAAAAATATGACTATTTCGATAAAAATGTTAATAACTTAAGCCACACCATTATGTACTGGAACATACAAGTAATGTTAGGAGACCTTATATAATATTGAACGCCATATATCAGGCTTGAGTAAGTGTTGTGTTACTTCCGGTGATAACTTCACATATGTTTTGGTTATATGTATAAGGTGGGGGAATAGACATCAGTTTTGAAGGGCAAAAGAAAAAATAATATTTTACAGTAATTTATTGACGTTATCGAACTTACTGTTTAGAAAAATTGGCCCCAGAACATAGACGTAGAAAAATAAATTAATTCTAAAAGGTTTTTTCTAACTTTATAATAATAATAATAATTCTTTATTTCAGACACAAGATCCATATGTCAAAAAAATAAAATATTTAAAATTAAAATAAAATAAAATTAAAATAATGAATAAATCTTACATTAGATATTATGGGTAAGTCTTACCCAACACCCATATGTCGAGGTCGTTATAAGTCTTTCCGCCAGACTACTAATTATAGTATTCTTACACCTGTCAACTCGGGACATAAAAGACGCAATTCGTTTTCTCTGAATGGCATCGAAGGAGTCGACTCGGGCTTCTGTATACATTTCTGAGGCGCTGCAGTAGCGCCTCAGGCCCATCAGTTGCCTGAAGATATTATTATAAGCGACTCTAATGCCATTCAGTGACTCGACAGTGTAGTCGGTCCAGAGCTGGCAAGTGTAAAAGCTCTGGCAGAAAGACTTAAATAGCGTAATTTTCACGTCACGAGCAGACAGCAAATTTTCTGGCAATCATGTTGCCTACCACACATAAAGCCCTACGTTGTCGCTCAACATCCGCGTCATCTTTCAGGGTTGAGGTCACGATGTGGCCAAGATACTTGAATTTTTCAACGACTTTGATTGGTTGGCCGTTAAGATATACCTCGGGAACATTATCCGGACCTTTTCCCGATCTGAACACCACCATTTCTGTCTTAATAGCGTTGTAGATCAAATTATGATCTTTCGCATATTTCTCACACACCGTTATAAGCTTTCGTAAACCCCTGAGGGCTAAGCAGCACCATATCATCTGCATAACTCAGGTTGTTGACATATCTGTCATCCAACCGGAGCCCTACCTGCGTGCTGCTCAGCTCCACGAGCAGGCCGTTCATGTAGGTGTTGAACAGATCAGGAGAGGTCAAACCCCCTTGTATTACGCTATAAGAGAGATGGTAACTGTCCGACATCTCGGAGCCCCATCTGACATTGTTGGTCTGATTTTGGTACCAGTACTCTAATAGACCAACAACATCAGGCGGAACGGTTGGACACGCACGCAGCTTCTCCCACAGCAAGTCATGATTAAGTGTGTCAAATGCACAACTTAAATCAAGAAAACATCCGTTCACTGTAGTATTATGATGCTTATAATATTTGACGACGACCTAGATGGACTTATTGGTAAATGGTAAGACGAAACAGCTGAACGTAGAAAGTTGAAATTTTGAAGAGTGGTTTGGAAAATTTTGGAAATTCACCCCAATGGGGTAAATTGGGTGAAAACTGAATTCACGCGGGCTAAGCATGAGGAGGCCTATACCCAACAATGGGTGATACAGGGCTGGAAGAAGAAGAAGAAGAAGCATGGGGCAAAAGCTAGTATAATAATAAAATCGTCTCGCTTAATAATTTCACAAAATCCACGGTCTGTCTAAATGAATTAACTGGGTCTTAGTCTGTTTGTCTGTTTTCAGGGTTTGCAGTCGAACTGGCGAGTGGTCCAAGTTTGTTATTTATCCCTGTTAAACCTAGTTGCAATGCCAGCCTAACCATAATTACCGTAGCTAGATACTCTATGGTTCCTTATATAGATACTAGCCGCGCCCCGGGGCTTCGCTCCCGTGGGAATTTCAGGATAAAAAGTACCCTATGTGCTATTCCCGCTATTTTTCTACAGTATACCAAATTTCGTCGAAATCTGTTCAGAAGATTTCGCGTAAATTATAACAAAATTTGCAAACTCATATCCAAACTTTCGAATTTATAATACAAAAATAACCGGCCATGTGCGTGTCGGACAAAGGAAGACAGTCCTATTATGAAGCTTATGTCAGGCGGCGAGAAAATAACGCGTCTATGATATTTCTTTGTCGGGTCATGCGCGTGTTTCCAAAGGATGTCCGTCCTAATTGCGGGACTTCATAAAATGCGGCCCTTGCTTCTAGGAGTATATCGGTATTTATAAAATTTACTCTAGCATAATAGAATAGTTTTAATGTCATTCAAGTTAAATCACTACAAGAAATAACAGCTTGGCGACAAAACAACTAGAAGCTCGCATGAGACGTTGCTACACCTGGACAAATTGATTAAGTACACCCTCAAAGGAAACCTTATTGAATTGCTGTCGTCTTGGAGACTCAAGTCTTATCTCCTTTGGTAAGAACTGCAGTCTTCTCTTTACTTCTAAGAGAACTTTCTTGTTTATATCATTGATGAAGTGATTGGAAATTCAAATTGCTGAATCAAATTTTTAAGTTCGAATTTATTTTAATGAAGACTTACACCCGTATTCACAGACGTTTCCTTGACTTCAACTTGACTGACGTTTAACCGACTCGACCAATTTGGTATGAAGTTAGTCCATATATGGCATGTAAGAACATGCCATTGGGCATACATAAGAATGTATCATAATTATTTTTTCACATTAACTTGCTTACGGTTCACTAATGTTTCACCAAAAACCTTTCACAAACCATCACTTTATAAACTATCACTTAAAAAATCATACCTTTTAAAAATGTTTCATTTTACAAACTCGTTATTTTAAAAACGTTTCATTTTACAAACTTTTTTTTTATAACTGTTTTACTCTACAAATGTATCGAGTATAAAACTTTTATTTTATAAAGTTTTATTTCATCTAATAACTCTCTTGACAAAAACATCATTTTACAAACCTACTAGAAGTAAATTATTAATCAATGGCTGGCAGCTTCTTTGGCCAAAAGCTAAGCAATGCCAATGGCAGAAATAACCTAACCCTAACGTTTTTTCCACCCTCAAAGTCTTTTCGGGTGGTCATAAAAAAAAATAACCTGAACCTAACTTTTTTCCGCCCTCAAAGTCTTTTCAGGTGGTTATAAAAAAACAACCTAAACCTAACTTCTTCTCCACCCTCGAAGTCTTTCCTGGTGGTCGTAAAAAAAATTACCTAAACCCAACTTATTTTCTGCCCTCAAGTCTTTCCGGGTGGTCATAAAAAAATAACCTGAACCTAACTTACAGCTCAGATCGTTTAAACTGTCTTTTTTTCATTAAAAAATTAAAAATTGTTTATTTAAAGCATATGTTGTCAAAGCATATGTTTTTCAAATGTATAGTTTTACAAGCGTTGTTTATAAAATGATTGTTTTTTAAATAATAATTTGTAATATGAGGGTGTACCCTTGCTTACGAATAATTTTAAGCATAAGTTTGACGCGAACCTAGACCTCACGATTATTATTATTTCGATTTATTTAATGTGTAAAGAATTTATTTGTTGAGGCCTTCAGCCTCTAATTTTTTTATAATTTCCTTTTTTTCTCTCCGATTCGGTGACAAGACAACTTGATATCGCTGTCCCCTTTGCGGGCAAATGAGGGAGCGAGATAGAATCGACTCGCCCTCCCGAAAGCATCGACAGTGATTGCATTCCAGTTTCGATCCGTACGTCATTGTGATTGCGTGTGTCCAGCGCCTCTATGGCCCGCGCGCGCGCCGTTTTGAAATTCGCCGCAGAGCCAGTATCTTCCGAAGGAGCCACTTGTGTCCAGAAGAAATCTGGTGATCACCAGGAGAAATCATCAGCAAGCGAGCAAGGTAAGCGATTATCAAGCCCCCTGTCGAGTTGCCGAATTGCTGAAACTTCTACCCCTTCATATATCCACATATAGGCCGTTTTAACCGAATGCTTATCCAAGCCTTAGGTATATCTCAAGGTCCTCATACCGCAAAAAGGAGTCAGTCTATTCTACACGACTGCCACTCCATTATTTGTGAAAAAAAGATAGAAATTAGATATTGGTGGCGTGTAAGTTCATAGTTTATGACAATTAAATTGTGATTAGTCACTGTTACATTCAGTTCCTTTAGTAGTAAACGACCGATTATTAGTGAAATTGACTTAATTTGACAAAGTTAACCGGTCATTTATCGTTATTGACTGTCACAAGTGGTCAGATTCAGTCACTTTACATCTCTAATATAGTCCTTCGTGCTGGCCTTCGGCGTGGCCTTCGTATCAGGCCTACTTATATTGTGACGTCGCCATCTCGCCGCGCGCTGGGGAGGGCTTCCCCGCCCCCACTTCCTCAAGCAGTCGCCGCGCGATCCTTTAAAAGCGCGGGACCGGATCCATCGGCTCTCTTCCTTCAGGCTGCACTCGAAGCTGAGTACCTTTGCTGCATTTACGGACGACTAACCTGATCTTGTGCCAAGGACCTTCGACCCTGAACTCTCTCCAAAGAAAGTGTTAATAGCCAAGTGTACTTATTGTGACGGTTAAATAAATTACAGTGGTGATTATTCTTTTTTTATTATTCTCCGAATTAGTACCTTAGTAGGCTACCTAGGCTCTCCTAGTTACCAAGATATAGCCTAACGTTATAATATAAAACAGAAGTGCGTTCTTGGAAAGTAATCGGTCACCTAAGATAAATAAACGAATAATTCTTGTTCTAATCCTCATTGTCGAGAAAGAGTACTTGTAAGATAACATACATGAGAGAGCTAGGTATCTAAAGTTTTTGGGTTTTGGTTAACATTTTCGGGGGGTTGACATGTGGTTTGATCTACAAGGCTTTCTGAATTCGAATTTTATGACTTCGTATATTATATGACAAAGATTAGATGGGAGATAACATATATGGGATATGTGGTGATTGTTACTATCATTGTGAAGTAAATTTTTGAGTTACCATTTTCGGGGGATCGACATATAAGGACTCAATTTGCAGGAACAGTAGTTCACCCGTTACTAAACACGCAAATATAATAAGTTATGTGAAAAAATAATTATGATACATAAGAACATGCCATATATGGGCTAACCATACCAAATTGGTCGAGTCGGTTAAACGTCAGTCAAGTTGAAGTCAAGGAAACGTCTGTGAATACGGGTGTTATTGAACACAAAATTTTAGTAAGTATAGAGTATTATAGAGATTTGATAGACATTTTTACATCCAAAAACGACCATACATCGTGATATACACCTCGTTATTTTTTTTTACAATCGCACAGGTTGAATTTTATTATAAGTTGATTTATAATTTAAATAAAAATATGTAGAGTAGACGCGTGTAGATTTTGAAAGATGTTGAAAAATCCTTAAAAGACTCCACTGTTCACAAATGTCTTTTCGATATTAAATTAAACTCGATTACTGATTAACTCGTATAGTAACCGAATCGATTCGAGTGGTTTCTGCGCTCGAATTTAGTGATTAATTGAGAAACCCTACAAGGAAACCCGCAGTATGGAATTTGGAATCCGCTAAATTGTAAGCATTCATTCGAACAAAACAATGATTTATGAGATCGCGAGAGATCTTGAGTGTTTAACAAACATACAATTGTTTGGTTGCGGTATTTGATAACGTAATATGACATTATTAATTATACTAAACTAGCTATTCAGCTAAGCGTGGCCTTGGAGTCTCACGACTCTTGGCTCTGTCTACCCGTAAGGGATAAAGACATGATTCCATGTATGTATGTATGTACTAAACTAGCTTCGCTCATGGGTTCCGCTTCAGTGGGAATTTCGGGTTAAAAAGAGTATAAATTTTTGTTCTTTAATCTCGAAAATTCTACTAGACGGTTTTCGGTCTAGTTCAGTACACGGTTAAAACATAACGAGGAATAGAAAACCCTTGTGCTATGTATATGTGCTTATGACGAAAAGCCTGTCGTTAACGTAGTCGCCGTAATAAGAAATTTAATAGTAGTTTATGCAACTGATACATGTAGAGAGGCATTAAAACATGAGTTAAACGAGCCGAAGCGAAGGCGAGTTTCATAAAAACATCACATGAGTGTTTTAATGCCTAATTATGTACAGTTGTAACTATTATAAAATAACAAATTCTATCTATTAACTTCTTATTGTGTTTGGCTGTATGGCTCATTTTCTTTGCCTTAATATAGATACATTTATGAGTAGATACATTTATGTTCTTAGTGCTTATTTGTGCAGGCTATATCCTGCACAAACAAGCACTTTCAGAGCATGAGAAGTGAAAAATATATTTTAGTACCTTTGGAAACTATAATCATTTTTGTTTTCATAATCTTTAATATTTGATATTTTTTGCTGTGATGTTTATATAAACTTATAAATAATTCTCGTTAACTTAATGTAACTTGTCTCACAAGCCAGCATAATAAATGAGGAACGTGTACAAAAATAGCACTTCTTTTTCATGATTCGTGTCCTGAAACTTGAAACGAAGATCGGCGAGACGAGTCTCGGATATACCTACAGGGAACAGCACATTCACCTAAACAAATTCACCTCTATAGCATCGACTATGTAGAGGTCCTTGTAAAGTAACTTCATATGCCATTAACTTTACTGAGTTTTGCTTCGAAGTTGTAACTTTAAAAGCCGACTGTATATCAGTAAGTAGTCAAGTATTCATTCAGTTTTGCTTGAAGGTATGTAGAGATATGTGTGAATGTGTGACCCTCACTCACATACCTCTACTTACCTTTGGGTATTCACACAGCGCGAGGTATATTTGGCTTAATCTCAATTGGTATCTTTCGCAAAATGTCCCCTGATCGTAAAATGTCTCTTTCTCACATTTCGAAAAATGTTAATCTATACATATAATAAAACAGTAAAAATATTTTGTCTGTACATTTAGTATTTTTGACTGAAATGGATAGAGGAACACTTAAAAAGGATAATAGAAAGCAAAAAATTTTTTTTGGAGTTTCTTGTCTGTCTGTCTGTCTGTCTGTCTGTCTGTCTGTATGAATGTACGCGTTTCACGCAAAAACTAATGAACGGATTTGAATGAAACTTTTTTTGTTGTATATCTATTAAGCCTGGGCAACATATAGGCTATAATTGATTTTGAAAACTGGAACACCTGATGAAGAACCTCAACAGAACAGCTAAACTATAAGAGATATGATAATGGTATCTTTGCAAAAGTTTATCAATCTGATGAGCATTTTCTGTTGACGTATAAAAATCGAAGATCAGGATCATCTGATGAAGAATTCTAAGAGACCAGCTACATTATTACATATATGGAAATGGCGCCTTATCAAAAGTCGTTCAACCTGATGAGCATTTTCTGCTGACATATAAATAGACAGGATACGGGATAGGACAAAGAGAGACTCGGGGTGGGAGTGGGGGTACACGGGAAATTGTAGATAACGAGCAGACGAAGATCGTTTATTGAATGAAATATCACTTTTGATTAATTTTAACACCGCAACTGTACTACGAGTACATAATTATTCCCGCGGGACACGGGATAACCAAATGGCTGAAATTTTGAGTACTGGAGTTTAATTTACTACAGTTTGGAACACAAAAAGATTTTTCATCTATGCGAAACTCACGCGGGCGAAGCCGCGGGCAACAGCTAGTTAATTATATTTTTGAACTTTTCTATGTTCAATTTGAACTGCTGTATATATCATTATTTTGTATCAGCACTAAGATTCGGTTTATCGGCAAATTCTTTTCCCTTTATTGTTCCTTGGGTTAATAGTTTCGTGGAGCTTTGAATAAATAAACGAAGGTATTACAGCGGTCTTCTCTATCTTATGAGATTCGTGGTTTATTAAAGAATTCCTGAACATTCGTGGATCCAAAATCCTACTATTTCTGCTAATATGAATTTATTTCGAAGCTGACCCTAATTCCTATCCCAGACGCGGGTTAGGTTAGGAACTTGAGAAAAAAAGATATTATTTATTTCTAACGACTGGGTGGATTTTCATGAAATTGGTGCATTGGGTACTTTTTATTTCAAAATAAGACCGCGGCGAGCCTAGTATATAAAACAATATATTTCTCTGGGAGCATGAAATATGCAAATGTCGCGTAGGATCTCTACCTACCCTCTAATAAAGACTCTGAAGTCTGAACCACGGGATCTCAGATTCGATTCCCAGTCAGGTTATGATGAAAAATGATCTATTTCAGATTGCCTTGAGTCTTAGATGTTTCTCCATATAATGTATCTATAATAAAATATAGTATTTTTGAGATAGAGCCCTAAAAGAAACTTCGGCGCTAACATAATCCGTACATATTTATTTATTCGAAAACAACGCAATTCCGTGGTCACTACTTCTCATTTCGAAGTCAATTTGGGCAGTTCCAGAACTCCAAATGAATTAGTTAAATGGGCGCGTTTATTTAATTACTAAATTGTTCGTCCCACTACAGAAACTAAATTGGAAGCGCCGCACCGGACGCAACTTTTCAAAATTGATTAACTTAACAAGTCTTGACTTCGGTCCTAGAAAGTGTAACCTGTGATTCGTATACGAAATCTGAATTACACTAATATATGAAAGCGAAAGTTTGGATATTTGTTACTTCTCTCTCTCTCTCTCTCTGCCGAAAGACGTCCACTGCTGGACAAAGGCCCAAGGATTTCCACAACGACCGGTCCTGCGCTGGACCTTCACCAGGTCGTCGGTCGGTTTGTTACTTAATCACACAAAATCTACTGATTAAAGGTACACGAGTAGATAATACCGGGGATAGCACATAGGATACTTTTTATCCCAAAATTCTCACGGGAGCGAAGCCTTGGAGCGCTACAAGTATTATTCTTTGGCGCGTTATTTTGCAGCAAAATTTATTGATTTGTCGGGAATAAATACATTTAAATTTTACGTTAACAAATACTTGTGTCATTCACATTCATGCACAAATACATTTTACGCATCGATTTGTCGCGAACAATGTTTCATGCATAAATAAATTTTACGCAAATCAGCCCACACTGGGTTATTTTTACCTCCATCATTGCGAATATTTCTCTCGAGTTTCGTTGATGACAAGGTTTTTCATAACCCTAATACGGAAACATTATCAAATTCAGGAGGCGAAAAAAATCAGTGTTCCGTACAGATGGATTCCCTTAATATATAATTATATAATAATGTATATAGACACACAAAATACATTTTAAATTATTATTTTGTTTTGAATGATTAAAGCTAAATTGTTTTAAATGGCTGTGACTTTTATAATGTAATAATTTTGTTTTAACTAACTTCTGAGATCTTAATTCGGTTATTTTTTAAACTTGTTAGCTCAGAACTTCATAACGATTTTTTGTTTGCTAGAGATACACCTAAAGCATTTTTATTGAATTTTTCAGTAAGAAGAGCCGATAGATCTTCGTCTATATAATTATCGAATATAGTTTCAAATTCCTCACAAGTCGGGGTGACTTTGGTCGACTAGTCATAATGAATTGGTTCTCTGATTTCCATATAGTACAAGCCCTTTGTATGATTGAACTCAATTTGAATAGTTTGACAACCCTTAAACCCTTGAGGCTTGATAACGGGATACATTTGACAATATGAGAATATCAAAAGCTTTACCTTTCCTTATAGGAAAGGTTCAGGTAAAAAAAATATGGAGAATACGGACAATAAAAATATAATGTACTTCCTTATTAAAAAAGTTTTCAGTAAATTTTGATTTAAAACTCTCTCTTTCTCTCTCTCTCAGCCAAAAGACGTCCATTGCTAGACAAAGGCCTCCCCCAAGGATTTCCACAACGACCGGTCCTGCGCTGCCCGCATCCATGCGCAACCCGCAACCTTCACCAGGTCGTCGGTCCACCGAGTGGGAGGCCTGCCAACACTACGTTTTCCGTGGTCGCCACTCGAGAACTTTTCTGCCCCATCGGCTATCTGTTCTACGAGCTATGTGCCCCGCCCACTGCCACTTAAGTTTGGCGATTCTGCGGGCTATATCGGTTACTTTAGTTCTCTTACGTATCTCCTCATTTCTGATTCGATCACGCAGGGAAACTCCGAGCATAGCGCGCTCCATCGCCCTTTGGGTGACCCTGAGCCTTCTTATGAGGTCCATAGTAAGCGACCACGTCGGATTTAAAACTAGTAATATTAAAAGTACCCTGGCCTGTGGTGTGGCCCTAGAATAGCACCAACCCATCTCTTCCCGTGGGTGTCGTAAGAGGCGACTAAGGGATCTAAAACACCGGAGGATGGGCAGCAGCATCTTTCCGCGTACTATGACATCACACTGCGATCGCCAACCCGCCTGCCAAGCGTGGCGATTACGGCAAAACCCCCTATGGTTGATACACCCACAACACGGCCCTAGTCCCCGGCGGCCCCGCTATCCCGGACTCTGGTAGCGGTCACGGTAACGGCGGGGCAGGGGGTGCTAAGAATCCCCGGCAGATACCAGGCTACCAACCCCGACGACCCTTGGCCCTGGCAACTTACAACACGTGCACACTGCGGACCGACGAGAAACTCGCTGAACTGGAGGAAGAATTGAGCAGGTTACGATGGGATATTGTAGGATTATGTGAAGTCCGAAGAGAGGAGGACACCATGATCCTCAAGTCCGGAAACCTGCTCTATTTCCGGGAGGGCGACCAACTGTCCCAGGGTGGTGTCGGGTTTATCGTCCACAGGTCCCTCGTCAACAACGTGGTCCAGTTCGAGAGTGTTTCGGCGAGGGTAGCGTACCTTGTACTCAGAATCACCAAACGGTATTCGTTGAAGGTAATACAAGTATACGCACCGCCCTCATATCGCTCCGACGACGAGGTAGAGACTATGTATGAGGATATTTCTAGAGCCATACATAGCTCCCAGGCCCACTATACCGTTGTGATGGGGGACTTTAACGCGAAACTGGGCAAACGAAGCGATGATGAGCTGAGAGTGGGGAATTTTGGATATGGAACGAGGAATGCACGTGGTCATCTGCTGGCCGGCTTTATGGAGAAGGAGGGCCTCTTTATGATGAACTCCTTCTTCAAAAAGCCAAAACCGCGAAAGTGGACATGGTTGCATCCTAATGGCGTTACAAAAAATGAGATTGACTTCATCTTGTCGACGAAGAGGCACATATTCAATGATGTCTCTGTGATCAATGCCGTAAAAACAGGAAGCGATCACCGATTGGTAAGAGGCATATTGAATCTTAGAATAAAACTCGAAAGGTGTCGACTGATGAAGTCTACGCTCCGACCAGCGCCTATCCAGCTCCAAAACCCCGAGAGCTTTCAGCTCGAGTTGCAGAATCGCTTCGAATGCCTGGGAGACTGCGAAAATCTGGACGATTATAATGACAGGTTTGTGCAAATTGTCCAAACAGCTGGGTCTAAGGCCTTCAAAACCCGCTGTTCAAAAGGAACCAAAAAGATCTCGGACCTCACCAACAAACTCATGGAAGAAAGACGAAACTTGGTTCTGCAGTCCTCTGACGATGCTGCTCAGTATCGACGTCTAAACAGACAGATCTCCAAGTCCCTAACGCGCGATTTACGGCAATTCAATACTGACCGTATTGAAGAGGCGATTAAGCGAAATAAGGGCTCAAAAGTGTTTGCAAGGGATCTGTCTGTTGGTCAAAGCCAACCTACCAAGCTGAAGACTGGAGGATGGCAGAATCATTTCGTCGAAGCCAGAGCTGTTGGAAGAGGTTGAGAAGTTCTACGGACAATTATACACCAGCGTACGCGCACCTGTCAGTAATCTGGCCAAAGATCCAAGAGCCAGATTGACCCGACACTACACCGAAGATATCCCGGACGTCAGCCTATACGAGATTAGAATGGCTCTCAAACAGTTAAAAAACAATAAGGCACCGGGTGATGATGGAATCACGGCTGAGCTTCTGAAAGCAGGTGGAACACCGGTATTAAAAGCTCTTCAGAAGCTATTCGATTCCGTCATACTCGAGGGACAAACGCCTACGGCATGGCACAGAAGTGTGGTGGTACTTTTCTTCAAAAAAGGCGACAAAACCTTATTGAAGAATTATAGGCCTATCTCACTTCTGAGCCATGTCTACAAACTGTTTTCGAGAGTCATTACGAATCGTCTCGCTCGCAGGTTCGACGACTTCCAGCCTCCCGAACAAGCCGGTTTCCGAAAAGGCTTTAGTACCGTAGACCACTTACATACGCTGCGGCAGATTATACAGAAGACTGAGGAGTATAATCAGCCCTTATGCTTGGCATTTGTGGACTACGAGAAAGCCTTCGATTCGATCGAGACCTGGGCTGTGCTACAGTCGCTCCAACGGTGCCAAATTGACTATCGATATATCGAAGCGCTGAAGTGTTTGTACGAAAACGCCACCATGTCGGTCCGTCTCCAGGATCAAGGCTCGAAACCTATCCAGTTGAAGCGAGGGGTGAGACAGGGAGACGTTATATCTCCGAAACTGTTCACCGCCGCCCTGGAAGATGTCTTCAAGCTTCTGGACTGGAGCGGACTCGGTATCAATATCAACGGCGAGTACCTCACTCACCTTCGATTCGCTGACGATATCGTAGTCATGGCTGAGACCTTGGAAGACCTAGGCACAATGCTCGATGGCCTCTGTAGAGCCTCTCAACAAGTGGGTCTAAAAATGAACATGGATAAGACGAAAATCATGTCTAATATCCGTGTCGCACCCACTCCTCTAAAGGTTGGAGACTCTACACTCGAAGTTGTTGACAATTACGTATACCTGGGACAAACAGTTCAGTTAGGTAAGTCCAACTTCGAGAAAGAGGTCAACCGTCGAATCCAACTCGGCTGGGCAGCGTTCGGGAAGCTTCGCGATATCTTCTCGTCCAAAATACCGCAGTGTCTCAAGACTAAGGTCTTTGACCAGTGTGTGTTGCCAGTGATGACATACGGAACAGAGACGTGGTCGCTTACTATGGACCTCATAAGAAGGCTCAAGGTCACCCAAAGGGCGATGGAGCGCGCTATGCTCGGAGTTTCCCTGCGTGATCGAATCAGAAATGAGGAGATCCGTAGGAGAACTAAAGTAACCGATATAGCCCGCAGAATCGCCAAACTTAAGTGGCAGTGGGCGGGGCACATAGCTCGCAGAACAGATAGCCGTTGGGGCAGAAAAGTTCTCGAGTGGAGACCACGAACCGGAAAACGTAGTGTTGGCAGGCCTCCCACTCGGTGGACCGACGACCTGGTGAAGGTCGCGGGTTGCGCATGGATGCGGGCAGCGCAGGACCGGTCGTTGTGGAAATCCTTGGGGGAGGCCTTTGTCCAGCAGTGGACGTCTTTCGGCTGAGAGAAGAAGAAGAAAGAATATTAAAAGATTCTGTGTCCAATGTACTCAACATTGGGCACAGAATCTTTGAATACTACCAGTTTTAAATCAAAATTTACTACTTTCTAGTTTTGTTCTTCCTCATATTTCGCCGCTATACTTGCTGTTTCGTAAGATGCTACAATGTCTACTTTTTTATTTATTTAACCTATATTGTCCCACTGCTGAGCAAGGGTCTCCCCCACTTGCTTCCACCTATCCCTGTCCATAGCGACATTCGACCAATCTGGCTGGAAAGCGTCAAAATCGTCGCGCCATTTTTTCCTTGGCCTTCCTTTCCACTACTCAATCTCTCTACTCCACAATACAATCTCTACTTTACAATCATTTTTATAAATAGAAAGTACCCAAGTTGAAATTACCTCAAAATACAGTTATGACACATGGATTGTTGCTCGCTTTGAACACACGCAATAAGACCATTTCTAAACAGTACAGTCGTTCGCAAAAAGCATTTCAGCTGCCAGTAAAACAGGGCTCAGCGAACGGCCAGTTTACGAGCGTTGTATTTTTCGCCCTCAGTAAAACTACATTTTAAAACCGAGTAGAAACATCTCGACAGCTGTGCGGTGTTAACTGCGGGTTGTGGGGTTAGAGATGCTAGATGTGACATGTAGTGGGTCGTGGGTGACAAGAGAATTGAACGGTCATGTAACCTATTTCAGGAGCTAGTCTCTAACTTAGGGTGAACAAGCCTTTATTAGAGGAATGTACACAATTGTAAGAGAGAAATAAAGGATATTTATTTTACGTTTAGTTGATAAGTCAAATAGACAAAGTAAATAGCGCCAACGTTTTTTGTATAATTACATCAAGAAACTGTGATTTTCATACTACATGAATAACTTTTGGTGTTATGTTTCAAGTAAATTCCGAGATATTGTTAAGCTTATAAATGACCTTTTAGAATGAAATAAAATGCTCTTATTGCATATTATTGTTCCATAATAGTACATGTAAATCATATTAAGATTCGAGTTGTTAAAATAACAGTATTTAGTAGTAATAGTTTCTTACAAGTTTAATTCCGAAAAATTAACCCGCCACTATTAGTGATGTGCCGCTCTCAAAATTTTCAAAGAAGATTTTGCTCTTCCTAGAAATAAAAATGCTGGATCCGCCCTTTTTGAAAGTCAAACTTTGACAGGATAAATGACAGATGGGTTTTTAAAATAGTTGCCAGTATAAGAAATTGAAAAAAAAAAAAGGTAATAAAAGTAAAGGTAAAGGATAAAGGGGAGACCTTTATCCAGCAGTGAATATTGTGCGGTTGTAATGATGATGATGATAAGAAATTAGTTCAATAGCTTTTCCGCAATATGGCAAGGGTTTTTATATTCCTGGTCTGGCTTTAACAATTTATACAATTAATTTATATCTTAAATTTTATTTGTAAGTTAATTATTATTTCCCAGTACAGTCCCATTTTCATTCATTCCATTTTTCCATTTTTCTGGCACCTGAATGATTTATATATTTTTATGGATTTATCATACAGCTCTCCTTGTACTATCTTTTCCAGTACAGTCACATCTTTAATATTAAAATGAAACTATTTTTGTTCCTCCGAGCGTACAAATTTAGTCCCTCTTAGTGGGCGCAAGCTACTAATTGCTACTTTAAATCTGTCCGCAGCGTTCCGTAGTCACCGATGTCATTTTATTTGAATTGAGTTATGATTTGTGCAGTTGACTGTACTTCAATGCGATTTATTAGAAGCATGTTATGAGTGACATGAATAGGGATCGTCTGAAGTTCTAATTCTTCTTTTTAACCAAGATGCGGGTATTGTTTTTTATTCAAGTGTTTAATCTTCAAAGGGTTTTTTTAGACACAGTTTGATGAAATTTTGTCTATGGGTATTTCCCTCTTCAGAGAAAATCAACGTAGCTACTTCCAAGAAACTAATAAACCTGCCCCACCGCTGGGTGCGAGTGATAAGGCGACCACAAAATAACACATCTATTGTCTAATTATTCCAAATGATGTGGTTTGTTTGCTCATAGTTCCGCTCATACACTGGCGAGCGCCGAATTTAACTGCGCTTTCGTTTGACGCCGTAATTACACTGTAAATCTTTGCAGAGGAATTCACTCGACTATTCTGTGCCTATTCATGTGGAATGTAAAGTTAAATAAATAGATCTAAGTGAAATAGATAGCTCGGGAAAATATTTGATAGTTGAAAAAATTGTTTCTTCAATTCTCATTTTTTCCGGAATTTTCTTGGAAAATATCAGTCCATTTCCGTTCGCATAAAAGTTTTTGAATTTTCATAAAAAACAGCAAATAGAACTTTTATTGCTGTTTTTTTATTAAATAATAAAAAATCCTAAAGATAAACTAATTTTACTAATCTAAATAAATATGACGATTTTGGCCACAGAAAACAAACACTTATACTATTTTTCCAATTTTTGACGGTGTTCACACATTTATTAAATTTGACTACCTACAAGTTCTACAATAAGCATAGTAGAATGTACTCATACAATCTGGTAAGTCAATCTCTAATCAGTTAGTCAAAACTAATCCACTGTTATTTTAGCTACCACTTCTGGGAAATTATAACCAGCAGTAAATGCGGGTATTATTATACACTTAGAGGGTTTTTCACTGTTGACAAAATTTATCTGATTAGATGAAGTAATTGGGTTTGTTGATCAACCTAATAATAGAACTAAAACTCGGAACCAAATTTCCTAAATAGAGTGTGGTTACATTTTGTTAATCTAAAATAGAACACACCATCTACCTATCCTTATAAATGAACTGTCGTCCAAGGATCATTTTGATAGGACAGCGGTCATAACGACGGTAACCGCTTTCCATCAGATAGACGCTGTCAGTCCATACTCTGGACAGAATCCCTAATGTTTCGACACGAGGTCACGCGCCTGACGGACAATTATCGCTACGTCACTCTGACGTCACCGCAATTGGACGAACGTCGGGGTACAATTTCATGCAGTGCTCCGAATTCAACTCTGCCCTGTTCACAGATTAGTAGTCTCCCTAAAAACTAAATAAAAAAATATTTATACCTACTTTAGGAGTTACTCATCGATTCACCAAAGAGCCATTTATAGCAGCTTCAGGTACAATTTAGTTTAAGTTTGATTCGTCTTGGTCGTTGAAGTATATTTGGTTTACTTATCTGGTACAAAATGAGGGTGCATTTTTTCTTTAGATCATGATTATTTAGACGTCGGGTGCTGAAAAAACACGACACGTGTTTTTATTGATCAACTAGCTGTTGCCCGCGGCTTCGCCCGCGTGAGTTTCGCTTAGATGAAAAATCTTTTTGTGTTCCAAACTGTAGTAACCTAAACTCCAGTACTCAAAATTCAGCTATTTGGTTATCCCGTGTCTCGCGGGATTATATTAGGTACTCGTAGTAAAGTCGCGGTGTTAAAATGAATCAAAATTCAATAAACGATCTTCGTCTGCTCGTTATCTACAATTTCCCGTGACCACCATTCCCACCCCGAGTCTCTCTTTATCCTATCCTTATTATTGTGTCCTGTCTATTTATACGTCAGTAGAAAATGCTCATCAGGTTGAACGACTTTTTGCTAACGCCCCATTTCCATTTTTTATAGAGTAGCTGGTCTCTTGGAGTTCTTCATCAGATGTTCCATAAACTTAAATTTTTATACGTCAGCAGAAAATGCTCATCAGGTTAAACGACTTTTGCTAAGGCGCCATTTCCATATATGTAATACTCGTAGTGTAGCTGGTCCCTTCATCAGATGATCCTGATCTTCGATTTTTATACGTCAACAGAAAATGCTCGGCAGATTGATAAACTTTTCCAAAGGTACCATTTCCATATTTCTTATAGTTTAGCTGTTCTGTTAAGGTTCTTCATCAGGTGTTCCAGTTTTCAAAATCAATTATAGCAAAGCGTACATACATACAGACAGACAGACGGACAGACAGATATAGACAAAAAATCCAAAAATGTTTGTTCATTATTCTTTTTAATTTTAAGTGTCCCTCTATCCATTTCAGTCAAAAATACTAAATGTACAGACAAAATATTTTTACTGTTTTATTATATACCCACGACCCCTTTTATGCTGTCAGCAGAAATCACTAAAATGGCGCAGCGCTATCTATTGGAAACATGAAAAATAATTTAGCTTACATTGTACGGATGGCTATCGAATACGTAATACATACATCTCTTTTTCGTGCAGACTCAGTGGATTACGATTTATGATTATATGCAAAAATTTACATAGGAACTACGTTTAAATTAGGATAGATAATACAGGGTGATTTTTTATCCGAAGGACATATTTAATCCTACGGTAGGTCATGCTAGCATATAACTAAAAAAATATGAAATAATAAAAACACTTGTAAATAACTGAGAAAAACTTCGTTAAAGTTTCATGAAAATTCTCCGAACGTATGGACAACCTCGAGTGCGGTTTCGACTTATTTAGGTAGGTAGGTATGATCCGTTTTCCCTTCATACATTAGCCTGGCTAAGGACAGGCAAAAATACCTAGGTATGAGTAATAGTTAGGTGTTTGTTATTTTTTAGTCTAATAAGGACAAACGGATCACTTGTCACGTGTCGCGGTATCGTGTGATCTTTTTCGCGCACGCTCGGTGTCCATGTAAGCGTTATGTAATTGGATAAATATGCAAAAAATAAAGATTTTTTTTTTCGTTAGTTGGGTCGGGAATCGAGTACCAAATACCCTCCTTGAATATGTCCTTCGGATAAAAAATCACCCTGTATAATCTGTGGTTTAAATTCAATCACTTTAAAGATTCTCATTTTATCAACGCCATCTATTTGATATTTTTCTTGGCACAATTTGCAAATGAATTTATTCGTTTCTTTTCAAAATTAAAAAAATAAGTAAGAAAATAATTCTAGTAAACAAATAAAAACGAAAACAGAAAATTATTGTTTGTGCTAGCTACTTTCAGCTACTTTTTTGAAACATTTCTTTACTAAAATATTTTAAAAAATATAGAATTCTAAAAAAAAATTATACAAAACGAAAAAAAAGTAAGTAAAAAGAAGTCATGTCTACCAGGATTCGAACCCTTTACTTAAAAAAATGATCTGCGACCTCTACTGACAGAGCCAACATGCGTTGTTTGTAGCTGGCGAAATTTCAAATGGGATTTGTCTATAGGTACGCAAATTCACCCCTTTTTTTGGACTGTAAGGGTTGAAATTGTGAACAACACTTTCTTATGTGGGCAGTATATAGTATAATGAAGACACTAACCAAATTTCACGTTTATAGCTTTTATAGTTTCTGTTTTGTGATGATAAATTAGTTTACCTCCCCCTTTTTACCCCTTTAGAGGTTGAATTTCAAAAAACGCTGAAACACGTCATTGGTTATTTTTGTTGAGAAGTATTCTTGCCAAGTTTCAAGTAAATCGATGAAGATTTTTTTTTTCATACAAACTTTGCCCTCAATTTTAACCCCCTTAGGGGTCTAATTTTGAAAATCCTTTCTTATCTGAGCACTACGTATTAACATAAAACTTCGGTCCAAATTTCAAGTTTATAGCTTTTATGGTTTAGGCTGGGCGTTGATTTATCAGTTACCCTTGTTCTTTTATATATATAGATAGATAGATAGATTAACGTGGTCATGAATTGTTATGTATGAGGCACAATTAATAATTCTTATCTAAGTGTAATGTCAAGAATTATTATGACATTAAAAAAGAAATAAGTAGTTAATTTATAAAGCGACATCACGATGATCGTAAACAAACCAACAACCTTTAGTCAAAGTAATAGCGTACAAAGGCATGATTTTCGTCAAATCAAAATGCATAACCAATTAAGATGCCGCGAGGAACTACGACTACAAAATTTGGGACGCGTAATCCAGCGCCTGCTATTGATTAGTGGGACCGAGTAGAACCATTTTGTCCGCTGGCAACCAATAAATATGTAAATTTGTACGGGATTAACCCGAAAGAAATTCCCGGCTGCACAAACTTTCAACAGACCCTGTATAATCAACTTCCATGTTGATTAGTGATGGAGGGAACTGATCAAAATATTAAATTTAAATGTGAAAGTTCAAATACTTTTACTCAGGTCTATACCTCTATTATCAGGGCTTTAACTATATTGATATATTCAAAATTATTTTGATTTTTTAAATAAATAAATGTAACTCTCTTCAAATGTTGTAAAGAACACATCCTGATACAATATTTCGAATAATTATTTCATCAGAAGATACAAGCCATGGGATAAGTAAGATTAATGGTACATTATATGTACTGTAACATGGGTTATCCAATCTCTTTAGATTGGATGTTTATTACATGAATTATTGTAGTACAACCAAAATAGATTGAAAAAAAAAATAATCATCAATTCATGACATATATGGATCTTCGAGCAACAAGGACTTCGCGCGCGGCCCGGAAGGAGTCCGTGTTGCTCTATGATAGGGATCTCTCAGCCAACCAGCAGCGATAGATTGATAGGTAAACAGTAGAAGGATAGAAGAAGAAAGCACACGTACAAAACGGAGAGAGAAAATATAAACACAAAATAAATATAAATATGTAAATAGATAACGAAGGCGTTTGTAAAAGATAACAAGAAAATATAATACTTTCTTCTTAAATACACAAGCTATTACAGAAATTCCTACCTTTAAAATTATGCTTTTAATTTCGCAATGGCGGTGCCAAAAGAAAGAATGCGACTCTCGACTTATGACCTGCGATTTATGTCCCAGTAGCTAAACAAACAAACCTTCATATTTTACTCTTATATGCTTAGGTACTTGAATAAAGTTTATTTATAACTGATTTTATTTATAAAGTAATCATTTTATATTTCCTATTTCTTTTTTTTTCTTTTTATTTATTTGCGTATAATCCAATAATATATATAATATTATACGCAAATTAATAAAGAATTTATTTTTTTAGAATATTCTAGACATTCTAATTGGATTATACGCTTTATTTTGAGGGAGATTTTATCGAGATTTTATCGCTAGGTGCGAAAAAAAGCAAAGCAGAGAAACTTTTTTTTTATTATTTGGATGATTTCTCCTTAAAAATAATTTAACAGTTTCATTAGGTAACGAATCTTAAGTTGTTTACTTGATATACATATACACATTGACAGAACTTAAAGTAATTTTATATCATGCGGTTTCTTATAATACCAAGGCGAATCACACTTCAAATCACACAAATACCTTTTGTATAGAGGAAGTTTGTAAGTTTGTTTGGGGAAATCTTCGGAACTACTGAACCAATTTCAAAAATTCATTCACCACTGAGTGACTTAGCCTATAATTTATGTATGTACCTCCCGAACGAAGCCGGGGCGGGGCGCTAGTAATAATTAACAAGCCATATTATAATTTCAGATACCGTTAGTGTACCAATATCTAAATTGTATGATGCTAGATTGTCACTCAAATACCCACCTGCCAGTTTAAGACCTATGCGTTTGCCGGGAGGTTTGAGAAGCTCTATGTGGGTGCGACGCAATCCTCTCTCGGTGCATAGGCCGGAATCCGTTGACAGCGAGGTCTGGGATTTGAATACTGAAACAAAAAGCGTCCATTGTGACTGTGAAAACTGGTTGTTTGGTGTTACATGTAGGGTTATGCTACTAGTAAGTAAGTTTATGATTAAGGGTCGTTTTGATCTAGGTATCTCTCTCTCTTTCTCAGCCAAAAAAGACGTCCACGGCTGGACAAAGACCTTTCCCCAAGGATTTCCACAACGACCGGTCCTGCGCTGCCCGCATCCATGCGCAACCCGATCTAGTTATATTAATATTTAATGGGGATCTATGTCCCAGTACTGGGCAAAGACCTCTCTAACTGAATTGTAAAGTTAATAATATATCAACCTACTCACGTAATGTACTAATATTAATTCTGTGGTATAAGTTCAAACTGTAATTTACAAAAGTGAAGAAAAAAATATTATTACTATCCATCAACCAAGACTCTCTAAGGCTTTAATCTATAGTAGACATACATACATATTATCATGCCTTTTTCCCGTGGGGGTAGGCAGAGACTAGCGATTGGCACCTGCTACGATCCTTACAGATCTCTCTTGCGTCCTCTACACTCATCATTCTCTTCATACATGCTCTCCGGTTATGGATGCTCCTAATATCTCCCTTTTATCTATAGTAGTCTTTTTTTATCTATAGTAGAATTTATGAAAAACTAGCATTAACCCTCGGCATCGTACGTATGACCTATTTCACCCTTTAGGGGTGAAATTTCCAAAATTCCTTTCTTAGTGCTCGATTACGCTATATATATAGAACCTATCTACACAATTTCAAGTTTTTCCTATAAAAGGTTTCGTCCCTTCGTTGTACCAACAAAGTAGTCAGCGTCCTTTTATTAATATAGAGTGAAATAGAGCAGGTAGTGCAATTGTTCGTAAAACTGCATCCACCTGTAAGAAGACATAGCTATAGTTCGGTCGGTCACGATGAATGCAACTTCATTAAAACGTCAGCTGCAACAAATAACTAAAAGTTAGAGTCAAGTCCCGTTCCTTTAACTACCTAATTGGGTTTGAGAAAATGTATAAAATGTTTACTCTTGTTCAAAACCATACAAAAATATGTTACAATGCCGAAAATTTGTGAAAAATTGTAAAGAAAATGTTGAAAGACTGTGCAAAGTTGTTTGTAACTGCGCAATCTGTAAGACTTCATCCAAATAAATAACGAGTATAACCATAACCGTTGGACATTGTTGGCGGAATGAGCAGTTCTATTTTAAGTCAGCTGTTTCCTTTACAGTTGCAGTAACCGTTGATAACGAGCGTTCTACGGTTTTTTAATGTGGCTGTAAAAAGAAAGGATAAGTGCGAGTCGGACCAAAGAGCCGTTTTATAAAAAATGAAACATGTTGTAATAATCCCTCCCTGAATCTATCAGAAGAGCTCCCAGCCGTGCTTGTTTTAAGTCTCTCGTCTTTAAATTTTACATGACCGAGTCACAAGTGAATACCTAATGGATTAATTTGAGTCATGCTGCGTATATATACTTACTAGCTGTTACCCGCGGCTTCGCCCGCGGCATAAAAGGATTAATCATTATCCCGCCCCTGTGAAACTGTTGCTTGAACGCGAGTTAGCACTTTATTCACGATGGAGCGAGTTGAAAAATAGGTAAATAGTGGTAAATAGCAAATAGGCAAAATTACAAATTCATAGGCAAATACCGTTTATACACTCGCATATATATGTGTGCATGAAATGTAGTAAGGCTGCTTGCGTGCGTGTCGTGATTTTCAATCAAAATGGCGCGAAAATTTCATCGTTACCGTACAGCGTATAGATAGATATAAGTATTGATAAAGATAT
Organism: Ephestia elutella; assembly: GCA_018467065.1. Classification (NCBI taxonomy): domain Eukaryota; kingdom Metazoa; phylum Arthropoda; class Insecta; order Lepidoptera; family Pyralidae; genus Ephestia; species Ephestia elutella. Next base: position 14,986,460 of record CM031585.1, on the reverse strand, counting down.
AAAATAATAAAAAAACGTGCCAACCGGTCATAAAAAGTAACCTGAACCTATCTTATTTTCTGCCTTCAAGTCTTTACGGGCGGTAATAAAAAAAAAATAACCTGAACCTAACTTCTTTTCCGCCCTCAAAGTCTTTCCAAGTGGTCATAAAGAGTAACCTGAACCTAACTTATTTTCTACCTTCAAGTCTTTCCGGGCAGTAATAAAAAAAAATAACCTGAACCTAAATTCGTTTCCGCCCTCAAAGTCTTTCCGGGTGGTCTAAAAAAAAACCTAAAACTAACTACTACTATATGATCTTAGCTTCTTAATATACAAAGTTTAACACTCAAAAAAATTACAATTTCGAAATCATTGTTTATTTTTAGACCAACCGCGAATTGGACCAACTGCGAATTGAACCAATCGCGAATTGGACATTTTTGGATCTTTAGACCAATCGCGCCTTTACTATTCTGTTGCGCTTCTGTTTTCGCTACACTATATGGTATACTAAAATATTACTCGAAAGAACATTCTTCGCGAAAAAATATTGAAAGAACTTGTCCGCGGTAAAGTGCCATCTCCTGACAGGCCGTGAGAACTAAAGGCAAGTATTTAATTAAAGCGCCATCTAATGACAAATGAGATGTAATGGAAAAATGTAGTGTACCTCATACGGCTATGTTGCGCGCCCCGCCTCCGCACGCAATGTACATCAAAACAAACTCACTAATGTTCCTTCACACACATAATATATAGAAGTTTGAGCAAAGTGCCATTAGTCCGTGCACTCAGCAGCAGTCCGTACACCTCGACGTATCCGGGCATACTGCCGGCCGCCCGGTGCAACGGCCCATTTTATAAGGAAGTAGTGGGGAGGCTATCGTAACGTCACTTTGACGTAACGTTACTTTGACGTAACGTCACTTTGACGTAACGTCACTTTGACGTAACGTTACTTTGACGTAACGTCATTTTGACATGACGTCTATTTTGACAAATAGTAGATGGCGTTACTATAATTGGTATCCCATGCCCAAGGGAACCATTTCTTGCGGGATAAAAAGTAGCCTATGTGCTATTCCAGGTCATTATCTACCTCTGTACCAAATTTCATCGAAATCCGTCCGGTAGATTTTGCGTGATTGAGTAACAAACATCCTCACAAACTCACAAACTCACATCCAAACTTTCGCATTTATAATATTAGTATGGATTTATACAATATATTATGTAGTTATCGTAGTTTATGTATTTTATTATATATACAATATATAGTCAAAGTATTTGCACCCACTTAATGTTCTCTGAATGACCCTAAGGTAGACTGGTAGAAAATGCTGTTGCATTAAGTCCGCCCATTGTACTTTAACATATGTTTCTGTGCGATAAAGTTTAAATAAATAAATAAATAATATTTATACTACGGACATGAAAGTTAACGATACTTTCTATCCATATATACAGTGACTACTACTTGATTATGAAAATTGTTTTTTTGTTAATACAATTGGGAGAGTTTTAGCTGTATTGAACTAAGTTTATTTCGGAATGAGCACTGCTGAAAAAACAATGCTAAAAGAATTTAGATTAGTAAATTATTGCATTTATTGTTTTTGACCGATGGTTATAAAAGCGGTAGAATTAACTACTCAATAGCTTTTAGCCATACATAAGATGTGTCATGCTTCAAAGATTATTTCCTATTTACTTTGTTTTTGACCAAATGAAGCGAAAAATGAGGCGTTATTTCTACAAACAAGTAATAAAATTACATTTATAAACAAAATCTGAAAACCGGCGACAAAACAGTTATATTTCACCTCTAATTGTGCCCACATTAACATAGCAAACAGAACCACAATGCCTGTCAGCATTTTTTTAAAGCAGAATGAGAGTCGGAGCAATATTGTACACTGTTGGAAAATATTAGTTCAAGTCATAAGAGAAGAGTTCAGTGTTTTGAGATAAGGTGAAGTTTCATAACATCAAACATTATTTCAACTATAATTTCGAAGCGGTGGTGACCTTGTGGTAATGACATCCGCCTGAGGTGGGGTAGGACCCGGGTTTAAATCCTACCTGTGTCACATGAGTTTGTAGACCAATCTGACTCATGTATGGTAGTTTTCTCATAGACCACCACTTGCTTCCGGTGAAGGAAAACATCGTGAGGAAATCTGCACATTAGCTGACTATTTAGTTAGCTAGTGTGTATACGGCTACTGCCACTAGATGGCGGTAGTCGTAAAAGTCATGTCAGATGCCTTTAGGCGACTTGAATAAAATCTGACACTAGTGTTAGTAATAACACACTCGATAAGAAGATTATAATTTTGTATTAAATCTTAATTTTGACTGTAATTTTAAACTTTGTAGCCTTCGAGCAACAAGAACTTCCGCGCGCGGCACGGTAGAGTCCGTGAGTCCGTCTATGTTTATAGCTAACTAGCTTTTGCTTGCGACTTCGCCCGCGTGAATTTCCTATGGCAACAGTGGTTTTTTCCTTTCAGTTTTTGTATACCCTTCTCCGTACTTCTAACTATATAGATGCAAAATTTCAGAAAGATTGGTTCATGACTCACAAACTCACTTTCGCATTTATAATATTAGTTAGGATTGTTAGGATAGGCGTGTCAAAGACGCGTATTTTTGTCGCCTTCCACAGGCCACTCATAAGGCTCTGAAGTCCTAGATTTAAATTACCTCCAAAGAGTTTCAGGTTTAGCGACAACATTTCGCAAAATCAATTTTTTGCTCTTAGCATTACTATCATTGGTTTAGTAGCTTTTATTGAGATCTCACAAATTCACCTTTTGTTCAGTTTCCGTGCTTAAAAAGGTAAAAATGGAGCCCTTACACAATCAATTTTTCTTCCGTTTCTCTGTCAAGACCCTTTTTCTCAGTTATAACGCGATCGAACCGCGCGGCTAGAGTGGAACTATCCTTACACACGTAAAACGACATTATTTAGGATATTTTAAAATACAATAATAAATCGCTCCCGCCTATGTCTTGGGAAGATAAGTATCATACCGTTGTTTGTGAATTTCGCGGGATTGTGGATCGTTAGTAAAACTTGACGTTTCATTACAAAAAAGAAGAATTGTTTTTTTATCTTTTTCAATTTGAAATGAAAACTTTTGTTGACGTAACATGATTTATTGTAGTGATATATACTACAATTGAACATGTACCTACATATATGTAGTTTTTTTATAATCCAGGGTCTTTTCTCTGCAAGAGTTATGTATGAATGTAATGTCGTTGTCCGTGAGTGATCCATTAAATACATTTAAGGATAAATTTCTTTTCCAACGAAACTAGACATTTTTTTCAAATTTTCGTAAAAAATATATTTATGTTTGCGTGCTCTGAGAGGAATACCAATTCAATAAGCTCTGATTTAAATACCACAAATTGAGATAGGAGACTTTGAATCGGCTCTCTTAGATAACGGCTAAGGGTGTCTAATCGTAAAAACAAAAACCATTTGAATTCACGTATCAGTAGATACCTTATATGGCTCAAGAGGTGGTGAATTCACATATCTCTTTAAATTCTATATCTACACTATGTTTTCACTAAAAATAAAATCCTAACATTAATGTGGGTATAAAAGCAGGCATCCTCAACCCTGCGGTACTTGAACGGGTAATGAGAGCACAGGATGCCCCTCGGGTCTAGCTTTTTAAATAAAAATAACCGAAATAGGTTTACGGCGTAAACATTTTTACCTGTGTATGTATATTTATTTAAAAGCTATGAATTTATATTTGGTACGTTGAAATCGACTAATTAAAATGTAAAAATCATACATTGAACGGAACATGATAAAAAAATAGGTTAGCTTCAGGGAATAGTAAACAATTTTAATTTAATATTTTGTGAGCTGAGTCTGAATGCACGGGTGGGGCTTTGTTTCCGTGTAAATTTCGGGATAAGAAGGACCCGTGTGCGTGCAGTACAATTCCCGGTATTTTTTTACCCGTGCAGCAAATTACATCAATACGAGTAGATGTCTAGTTGCTTTTACGTGATTCTATTGTACAACTATTAAACATAAAAGCTTAAACATAAAAGTTTCGCATTTCATTATTGTTAATTACATTAGGAATTTAGGAATTAAGTAATTATATTCTATTATTCCTTATTTCGTTGGGAGACTTTATTGTAGTATTAATTTATGAAACTTTAACGATCAATTATAACACTGTACAGTGAAGAATAAAAACCTAAAAACTAATTAATATAAACTAAATTAACCTAAAACAAAAACTATTATTTAGTAATTATTATCTTTTCTAGTATAAGGGGTTTGTCAGAATAAGAATTATTTTCCGAACAAGAAAATTACAAATTAAAGTAGATATTTATTCAAATAGGTTTTTAATGAAATTTAATGACGTGACCGTAAAAATTCCAAGACCTACACAGAATAAATGCATTTGAAAAAAAAAAACATATTTTCCTTTCATTACTTTTTAGAAAAAATGCAGGAAGTTTATTTTCGATTTCGCTTCAGTACGAAATCTGATTGTGTTTTTGAACGAAAATTGGATTTTGCTTCTAGTCGCATTTTATACAATTCCAATAAGGTTTTGTGTGATTTCTGGGTATTTTTGATATTGCTTTTACTATAATAAAATCGCTTTGTGAACAACCGGCTAGTGTTGGTTTACAGATAATACTTATATAAATAAATTGATAAAAAATAATACTAAGTTTTTATCGTGAGTTCGATAGAAAAAGTACAAGAGACTAGAATTGCAGACGAATCTTTAGAAATCAGTAAGAATTAAAACCAAGACTTGTCGACGGTAATTACTTTTTATATTATTATATACTAGCTAATTCCTACTGAGCGAAGCCCCCGGGAGTAGTCTCGCTCCTATGGAAATTTTGGCATAAAAATTACCCTATGCGCTATTCTCGGTATTTTTCTACTGTACGAGTAGAAATCTTTACCGAAATACGTCCAGTAGATTTTGGGTGATTTAGTAACAAACATCCTCACAAATTCACAAACTAACAAACTCACATCCAAACTTTCGCATTTATAATATTAGTAGGATTATGATCGGGCCGAAACCTAAACTCCCGTATGACAGGTGTCATCACGGTCAAGCACATGAAGTTCCGATTTTTTTAATTTTTTAATCTATGCGCGGAAATGTAGTACTTGAACTTCCATCTTGCCCGTTTTTAGGGATTTCCATTGCATCCGGCTAAAATAAATCGACAGAGAAAATGTAAAAAATCACGATACATCGTTTAATTTATCGATTTATTTAATAAAGTTTGTTATTGATTTTTAAATGATGAATATAAAAATTATTGCGCTTTAGATTAAAAAAAAAATAACATTAAAGCAATAAAAAAAAAAGAAAAGAAAGAGGGACAAAAATTCAGCCAATCGTATAGAATCGTGATGTCAGTGTAGATAATATTATTCACAATGAATTTATTATCCATGTTAGTGACTATAACAGCTTGTTTATGGTTCAGACTTCTGATTAATAAAAATAATTACTTAATTTGGATTATTATTTTTACGTAACATCAAATAATCGCAGGTACATCACTATTTTTGTCATACGGGAGTTTAGATTTCGGCCCTACTATAGTAGGATGGCTATACCTAGTCTGTCAAGAGTGTCAAGGATTTTCCAAGTTTGGCGCTACCCCTAATGTATTTCACAATACCAAACATCAACAAACTAGGTACGAAGCAAACAGGTCGAATTTCAATAACAAGAAAATGTATTTATTTTATGCTCTTAGGCAAGATCACCCAACACCCACGCTTTCACGGTCACCCTGTCAATACGATTGGGGCCTGTTTTTCAAAATCTTTCACATCTTATTGTATTCGAGCTGAAAGGAACCGTCTTTTATCCTCCATTTTTAAAATTTGTTGTTTCAGTTTTCTGCGACGTGGAGTATTAAGATAGATGGTAATGTGTTGCCATTATATCGAAAATGTATCTTTGTTGGAAATATTTTTGTACCGAGAAACATTTACGCAGCGTTTGAAAATACATGAATTTTGTTGACAAGGTCTAAGCATTATGATAAAAATGTGAACCTTTTAAACAGACCGTCAGTCATCATTAGATGGAACAAAGTGTACCTACAGGTAAAAAGAAAAAGGGTAGTATTTAATCGAGTGACTGTAAATTAAAATTTTAAGTAATAAATAGTAATAATACTAAATTTACGTTACAGTATTGTTAAGTGGGCGACTGCGAATTTACAAACATTAATTTGAGTTACTCAAAATACAAAATGAGAAGCTTCATAATATTTGAGCGACCTAATATATATTTGAGTATCAACACTACGTCCTGCATTTTTTTCAATATTTCATCAAATACTAAATTAGAATGAGCGGCATTTTATCTTAAATTAAATGTTTCAAATAGAATTAAAACTATAAAAATCTTTCATGAGCAGAGTATTATGAGCTAACATTATTTTAAAAAATATTCATGTGAAATAACTATTTGACGAATAATTGTAATGATTTAAGGGTAGTAAATAAATGAAACAATGTATTCGTACAAAATCAAACAAATTGTTTTTACTTCAATCAAAATTTAACATCGATAAAAATATTAGGAAGGATAGGAACGATGATCCATTGTCACTGGTAAATAAGTGCTGGCTTGGACTTAGCGGGACGGGCTCGTTTTCGTTTTTGCCCAATGGGTATCATTTATGCTTCCAGAGGTGGTGTTTTAAGTATAAGACGAATTGCTAGACCCAAAACATGTTTGCAAATACATGGATTCGTCGCCCCGCCCCCGCGCAACACGGAATCATCAAAATAAAAAACATTAAACCTCAAATAGTATATAAGTAACCAATAATCATTAATATAGCAGCTTACAATACGTTTCTCAAAGTGAACTTTTTAGTTGTTCGTTATATTAAACCTCAATTGGAAAAACCATCTATTAACTTAATATTAAAGTAATCCTCTCTGTATTTCTAGTCGCTCACTTAGTAATTAAGTCGCACGGTTAGAAATTTTATATATGAAATGGATTAATCACAACCCACTTTTTGTAAGCTCGTTTTGGATTTAATTATAAGTTAATATTCATCGATCCGGAACCGGAAAACCTAGTGTTGGCAGGCCTCCCACTCGGTGGACCGACGACCTGGTGAAGGTCGCGGGATGCGCATGGATGCGGGCAGCGCAGGACCGGTCGTTGTGGAAATCCTTGGGGGAGGCCTTTGTCCAGCAGTGGACGTCTTTCGGCTGAGAGAGGAGGAGGTAATATTCATCGATACTTTAGTTAATTTTTCGCTTACTCAAATTCATACCGTTCAAGTTATTAAAATAGTATCGCAACATGTGTCGCTAAGTTTTTTTTTATTCGATCGTTTTATTATTCCCCAAAAGAAAATGCTTATGGAGTCTGCGTCGCATTTTGCCACTTGTATTTTGGAAGCTAATGAATAATAACCAATTATAATACATAATATTTATTTGTATTAATATAATAATTTATCATTCATGGAGAAGTATAATATTTTAAGTCGAAGAGACGTATTAAAAATCGGATTTTGAAAATCTTGTTATAAATTTATCTTTCGCAAAAAAATTACCTAATTCCCAGTCATCACAAACAAGCTTGTCTCGGACAGAATAATAAATGAGCTTCTCGGCAAAAAATATCTTCATTAACGCGACAAATAAGTATAAAATTTAGATTCCGACCTGTGAAGTCAGAAATTAGCCAACATTCCGCGACGAATCATTTATCAAGAGAGCGAAATAAGAAGTATAAACATGAGTAAATTGCGAGCCCTCGTTAAACTTGCAGTTGGGGTGTGGCTCGATTGTTGGCGTGGAGTTAAAATAACAAAAAATAGATAAGGCTTCGGTGCCGAATATAATGTAGTATATGTAGGTACTTGAACCTTACACATGAGCTGCAATTTTTATTTTAAACGTGAACCTAATTTCGCTGAATTTTGTCTGATAAACTTTCTCGTTCATATATCAACATGCAAGAAGTATTGTGATGAAAATATGTGATTACAATAATATTCAGTTTAACGAGTGTCAAGGGAGTACTCTTCTGAACCAGATAATGTATGCGGTGGTAGATAACCAAGTTACAATACGTATTACAAGTTTACTAACAATGATGTATATTTGCGAATAAGTAACGGTGATATGGGAATTCATGGTAGGTACTTACTATTCTGTTAAAACAAATGGAATTTAACGCTGACAAGCTACATTTTACAAACATAAAAACTTATTTGAATGTAACAAATGCTTTAACGGTAAAGCCATAACTGCCAACTATAACCGGCAAAGTGGCTATTAAATCACTTTTTCTTTGATTAAAAACTAAAAATAGGTACCCCAAAAAGCAAATAAACTGTATTGGTAAGGAAATTTTAATATAAATTTAACAAGTTATAAACCCGCTCTGCTTTCATAGTCGCTAGAAATGAAACCACAACGCAAAAAGAAAGAGTGTCCTGCACGTCGCGTGTGCCGACTCGCTATTTGCCGTAAAGGTATTTCCAGTCTACTTTAGGAGCATAAACATAATTCTTCCCAGTAGCTTCAGCTGTTAATTAAAATCTAATGTCCTATTTCAGTGTTTCGTAAAGCAGTTATACGATTGTTTTGATACATAAGTGGTTCTTTGCAATCGTTATATTTCTTATGTACCTAACGTCAAAGAAAAAATACATTGCGCGATAATTTGAAAATACTGGATAGCAAAGAGGAACGTGGTGATTTGTAGTCATCTGTTAAAATAAAAACTTTTTAAACTTTTATTTATTGTAAAAAATATGGAAATTCTCTCTTTTATAATATAAGCACTTACAGGTGTATCTATAAAATAAAATATGATCCATATTTCGTGTGCAGTAACACCTAACTTTTGGTCTTCATTGGGGAAAAACGAAATGATAAATGTAACTTGAGAAGTTACACAAAGAATATCTGTGTCTGATTTATTATTCTTTTTACTCAATGGCATTTGGCCACAACAAATTTTCAATCATTTGGGATCATATACATTGAAACTAAATATGAATTATGCGAAATTTTTTGACAGAGCGATAACCTAAAATCTATTTACCACCTTACTAATACCGCTACCATAACCGCTTCCTCTTTTAGGCGTGTCTATGCCATTCCAATGATTCAAATTGACCATAACCGCTACCTTCTATGATTGCGCAGATAAAATGTAAGATGGTAAATAAAATAATGGGCGAACGAATTCGCAGAAAGTGTCACAGGCTTCATAGTAATGGATTACATGGCCTACAAGGGTCACGCAAGCATACGGTAACCATGGAGCATAAGTTCTATGCATGGCTATGGATTACGTGACCTTTGCTCAATGCTAGCCCAGAATGGAGCAAAGGTCACGTAATCCATTACTATGGTGCGCGTGACTCTTTCAGTGAACCCGGTCAGCTGTAATTTTATTCAATTTCTTACTTGTGGTTTCTTCCTGTGTGTTTTTTTCTATGTGGATTCTGTATGGTCCACAGTTAAAGACTTAATCATTATTATGTCAAACGTTTGACACACACAACACATAAAATAATATTAAAAACGCATAATTTCAAGAATATATAATTTAAAATTCAGAAAAATCTGATTCCATTACTAAAAAAATAGCGTTACAATATAACATACTAGTGTAATAGGTTTATAAATAATCTATGACACAACATACTTTCCTTCAAGAAAAAAGAACTATGAAATCAGGAAAATCTGATCCGATAACTAGAGACGCAATACCGTCAATCTCCATACAGATCAAAAAATAAACCAATTCATGACGCTACATCACTAACACATGTAAAAACGTAAGTAAAATTACAGCCAACCGGGTTCGCTGCAAGAGTCACGCGCTCCATAGTAGGATTACTTTGACCCTTGCTCCATGCATGGCTACCGTAACCACGGTTATGTTAAACGCTTTTAGGTAGCTTGAAAATATGACATACTAGGGTATTAGATATATAATGTACGACAAAACACATAATACTTTCAAGAAAACAGAACTTAAAAATCAAGAAAATCTGATCCGATTACTATAGAAGCTCTACCGTCAATGGCAAAAAATACACCAACTCATAACGCTACCTCACTAACACAAGTAAGAAGGTAAATAAAATTACAGCCGACCGGGTTCGCTGAAAGAGTCACGCGCTCCATAGTAATGGATTACGTGACCCTTGCTCCATGCACGGCTATCGTGCGATAATGAGCACGGATCATCCATAAATTCTGGATACTATTGCCGTTGAGTATTTGTTCATCAGACTCTGGGTGCTGGAGCTTTTCATTTTTTTGCAAGTGAAATATGTAATACATATACAACATAATAAGTTGGCCCCAAAGTGTGTGAAAAATTGAAAAACAATTTTTCACACTGGAACAACTAACTTGAGTTAAGTTTTATTTTATAGGCAACTTTAAAAATACTACTCGTATTTGTTGCACCCTCTACATAATGACATGATTCTACAATGTTAGGGAAGTATATAAAGTAGTCATAATTATTACGACATTCTTTCTGAATATTTAATAATAAAAATATTTTTTTATTTCAGGTAAAAACCCATACAAATGCACAAAATAATATAAATTGTACAAAGAACATAAATAAATAATTAAACAAAGTTACGGTCACACAGTGTGACAACAGTATATATATAATTATTTATAATTTTTAAATCATTTTTTAAAGAACTTTTTCTTACTACAAAAAATTTCAGTGATCCACATGTAACAAAGTTTTTCTGATATAATCTAATTAAGCAGTCTAGAAAAGTAGCAATAAGCAAGCGCATATTTTCTTTAACCCCTTTCTTTATTGACCACAAAACAAAGAATTTCCTGGGCCGTCAAAGTCGGCCAGCAGAAACAAACAGTGAAACAAGAAAGTGACGCGTAGATTGCGTGCAACGAATTGAAAAGACAGCTCTATTTTCTTCGCAGTTCAGTAAAAGGCGGGCTTTATTCGTCTACAATAGATGATGCTAGAAACAATAGCCGTAGACAATAGTTTGTTTATTAGAACTTGTAGAAATATTAATACATACAATAGGTACGTTATATTTTACTACATCCGTTATCTAAGTGTCTCTCTAACCAAATGATAGTGATATTGATCATGCTAACGCCTAAGATAAAAAAAAAATTACAACGCAGGAGTAGGATTCGAACCTGTAAGCTGTAAGGATGCCTTTTCACTGACGCGGAGCCGAGCGAAGAGAAACTCGACCACAACGCTCAAAATCTCTGCACGAAGATTGTGATTTCAGTTTTCCTTCGCGTCGCGTCTAAAACGCTCCACCGGCGAGCCTATACAACGTTATACAAATGAAGATGAAGTCTAGAATGCATAGAAATAAGCATCTCTACCCTTTTCTTCGCTCTCAAAACACACTATAACATAACGCAATGTGAAAAATATGTAAGTACTTGTCACAACACTAATATAATTTTAACACTTCATCGCCCAAAACTCAAGTAATTTCATCATGTTATTCCTTTTGACACTGAGAAATATAAAATAAGAGCAAAATAAACTGTCTCTCAACTGAATTATAGAAAAACATTTTCTTTTCGTAACAAGAATTATAGCTGGGATTTCCAGTCCCGACAGGCGAACGAAATATTATTAACACTTATTGCGTCAATTTACTTAGCAAGATTACCGTCATAACAATTATTTGTTGTCATCAGATTATAGCATTTTTTGTAAGAACTAAATGTTGTTTTTCATTTAAAAGAAAGAAATATTATTTTGTTATTATTATTTAATAGCCATCTATCAGTAGGTACTGGGCTGGCAAAGGCCTCTCTTTCTCTTAAAAAAAAAAACAAATATGGTTTTTGGTGTTTTTAAGCAACTTCCTTATCGACATTATTTTATTATTCACAGGCTCTGTCTATCCCGCAAGGACACATAGACGTGTAAATATATATTTATCTGTAATGTCTTTAGTAGGAACTTTGTCGGGTCGGTAACAGATGCTTTAGTAACAGTTTTTCATGTCTCCATTTCATTTCCACGGAACATTGAATAAATGTGACGGTAAGGACAGCAATAGGTAAATTATTTTACAGCAATGGTTCAGTACACAAAATTCTAGTAGGTAGTCTTTTTGATCTTTATGTAAAACTTTTCCCAACTTTAGTTCCTAAACCGTCTAACAGCCTCTGACGTGGTTGATTTGATTACGTCTACATGACCGCTACGTAACCACCAAAACCCACGCCTTGCAAGTACTTTATAAGGCACGGGCATATTTTTAATCAGATGGCTATTAAACAATCCATGGCCATATCATTATTTTTATAGTCAAAGTATTTTTTTTTTTAACGCAAAATTTATAGCACTTCAAAATTTTAGAAATAAATATTTGTTACTGTTGATGTCAGAAAATTTTATATTATGAAAAGTCCGCATTGTTGACATACGCCAAAATTCCAAATTACCACACAATCCTGTTTCCCAGAGACAATGGGACGAGCCGCTTTGCAGAGTTGTACAGAGTAACTTGCTTCAATCTTCTGCCAGCAACTCTGTTAATCGTGCTCGCCTCCTTGCTTCGGCTGAATGGGAGTCTGGTTTATGGCTACGGGTTCTGCCTTCCTTTAGTTTAGGCACATTTCTGAATGACAACTCTTTTCGTGTGGTGACATGTCTCCGTTTAGGAGCTAAGACAAATGCCCCGCATCATTGCCTTTGCGGTGACTCCGTTGATCAGTTTGGGCACCACGGGCTTTCCTTTTCCAGGAGTCCCGGCCGCATAGCACGTCATGCCAGCCTTAATAATATACTGCACCGTGCTCTTGTCACTATTCAGATGCCAGCGGTGTTAAACCTTACGGACTGGCTCGGGATGATGGCAAGAGACCGGATGGTATGACCCTTGTGCCCTGGAGATTGGGAAGACCCTTGGTGTGGGACGCTACATATGTGTTGACACCTTGGCATCTTCCCACCTCCACGGCACCAGTGTCAAGGCTGGAGCGGCGGCGGCTGTGGCCAAGTCGCTCAAACGGCACAAATATGCATGCCTAGGTGAGGCATACATATTTGAGCCATTTAGTGTGGAAAGATTAGGCCCGTGGGGTCCTTCTGCTCATAAACTTTTTAGTTTTTTGAGGAAAAAGCCGATCGAGGTGTCGTGTGACCAGAAGCATTGCCATCCAGCGTGGCAATGCTGCCAGCCTCCTGGGCACGCTTCCGCGGGGTAATGACCTGCGGGATATTTTCTACTTATAGATGTAATTTATTAGGTTTTATTTTTTAGTTTTAAGTTGTAGTTTAATTTTTAGTTAGTTTTAGTTTATACTTAATAAACTAAAACTAACTAAAAATTAAACTAGTAGTAGTACTTTTAGTATTTAATGTTAAATGTATAATATACTTATTTCTGAATAAAATTTATATTATGATATTTACCTATATTTCATCAATGGAACCCTAGTGACGTAGACTAAGGAAAATTCCTCCAAGTACTACTTATATTTTCTTTCGTCGTGAATGTATACATTTTATTAACATCGTTCCGAGGTGCTTATTTTTATTTTTATTACAAGGTTCCTCCAACAAGACCAAATTAAATTGTAATTCCGAAAATGAAGTAATAACATTTCAGGATTTGTTTGAAGATATTTTTTTATTTCCCATTATACATAGATGCACAAAGAGATGTACGACGTACGTACGTACTTGTACGTACAGTATATGATACCAACATATCCATATAACAATAAGGTATATAAGATACTTGATCGATTCGCACTGCTTCGCGCGTTTCGAACTACATCGCTGAAAAATTACACTTTTTGAGCAATTTCGCACCATTATTATACAATAAGGGGCCGTCCATTAATCACGTGAGGCTTGAAAAGGGGGGAGGGTTTGACAAAAATCACGAAATATCACAGGGGGGTGTAGTAAGATGTCACGTGTTTTTATTTTTCAAACATTAAATATGTTCATGTACTAAGTACAATTATGTTTTTCGCATGATTACACCATTCGTTTATTTTATTTTTTTTATAGTTTTTTATTTATTTTTTTCATTTTTTTTAAAGATAATACTTACTTACTTACTCCGCTGGCTCAGTGACCCCAAAGTTGATCTTGGCCTCCGAAACGAGAGAGCGCCATAGACTCCTATTCTGTGCGGTGGCTTGCCAGTTGACCGCTCCCAGCTCAATAAAGAAAATATTTTAAAAAAATCTTAATCTCTTCGTGGGGGGTGGGGGGGTAGTCTTAAACCTCACCATGTATCACCAAGGAGGAGGGGGGGTTCAAAAATGCTTATACTAGTAGTTCGCCGCGAACTTAGACCTCGCGATTATTACTCGCGTTTTTATTGATATAGGTACTCTGATTTCGACTTTTCTATCATAATTCAGTTCCCTAAATAAAATCTAGATGGCGTTATCCAAAGTTAGAACACGCTATGGTTTCGTTTGCTAGATAATCGCGGACGTTTTTATTAATATTTCAAAAACTACTGAACCGATTTTGATGCCCAACGAACTTGAAAATTCTATTGAAATTTCCTACATGCCTACCAAATTTCATCAAAATCGGACCATCGGTTCGGCAGTTATCGCGGTACAAACATACATACATACATACATACAAACAATGTGTTTCGCCCCCAACTCGATTTAAAGACCTTCGCTCGCTTCGCTCGCTCGGTCAAAAAAGATCACGTGATTAATGGACGGCCCCTATCGTCGAATACGTACTTGTTTTACCTATAGCTCTTCTTTTATTATTATTAAAACTTGTTGATGTAAAATATTTAAAAGAGAAGTCGAAGAAAGCAATAAGATGAATATAAAAATGTTACACATTACACGGAGCTTCGCAGATGCGTCTTGTGATCAATCTCCCGAGCTGCATCTATTTTGATGTGGCTTGCGTCTATTTATAGCTCATCTATTCCCGTCTAGTCACGGGCGGTTGGGGGTGCCTGCACTTTTATTAATACGTGATTGTTTACAGTTGTATCTTTAATGTGTGTAATAATATGACTAGTAGTTCGCCGCGAACTTAGACCTCGCGATTATTACCCGCGTTTTTATTGATATAGGACTCTTACGTATGTACAGTATATGATTGAAGAGTGCTGATGAGCAGGGTAAAATCACAGTTGAAAAAAGAGTATAATTTACAATATAAAAAAATTGGAGGACCTCTTAATAGCCCAGGCGCTAACATAGTATCAATCAATCATCAAAATATATAAAATCTTGCGTTACGGAGTGACTGACTGACTTACAGACAATGCACAGCCGAAAACGACTGGGCGTACGAAGCTGAAATGTGTTGACTGACTTACAGAGAATGCACAGCCGAAAACGACTGGGCGTACGAAGCTGAAATTTTTGTTTTTTTTATTGAAAATTTGAGTGCGTTTGACCTCTATCTAGCTCGATGGGAAGCAAAGATGAAGAAGAAGTTTGACAGACAGACAGACAGACGGACAACAAAGTGATCATAAAAGGGTTCCGTTTTTACCTTTTGAGGTACGGAACCCTAAAAATAATCTGAACCCAACTTATTTTTTGCCCTCAAGTCTTTCAGAGTGGTCATAAAAAAAATAACCTAAACCTAACTTCTTTTACGCCCTGAAAGTATCTCCGGGTGGTCATAAAAAAAAATAACCTGAACCTAACTTCTTTTATGCCCTCAAAGTCTTTCCGGTGGTCATTAAAAAAAATAACCTGAACCCAACTTATTTTCTGCCCTCAAGCCTTTTCGGGTGGTCCTAAAAAAAATAACCTGAACCTAACTTCTTTTACGCTCTCAAAGTCTTTCCGGGTGGTCATAAAAAATTAACCTGAACCTAACTTGATTCCTGCCAATAATAATATTTTTGTTTTTTTTGTAAATATCTTTCATTAAATAAATATTTTATAGTTTTGGTAAATAATATTTTTCAAACGATGTATTTGCCATAAGATATTTTAGTCTAACGTTGTTTTACCAACTGAAGATTTTGTTAAATAATTTGTTAGGTAAATGATAATTTGAAAAAATCAATATTTGTCTAGTAATTAGTTTGTAAAATAATCATTTTTGAAAAGGTTGAGTTTGTCAAATCATATGTTTTTCAAATGTGTAGTTTTACAAACGTTGTTTATAAAATGATTGTTTTTTTAAATACATAATAATAATAATTTGTAATATGAGGGTGTACCATTTTCTTTTATGTAAGTTTTATTTTTACCAAACGACTAACGAGACGAACGACCAAACAAACAACAACCGAAATTTACCACCACAAGACTTTACTATGAAAAACGGTACTTGGTTCTTATGAAATTTGAAAAATCACTGTTCAGCGCCATCTAGTGAACTATTACGAACTAAAATGGCAATATTTAAAATAAAAAATCGATTTATTAGCTTATATGTGTATGTTTGTTTGTTCGATGATAACTCAAGTAATTTTGATCGGAGCTTCATGAAATTTGGTAAGCATATGGCTAATAGAACTTTTGAGGTCGAACATAAGCCAAATCGGTCAAGGTGTTGCTGAAATCGGTCAAGGAGTTGCTGAAATTTATTATTCGCGAGTATACAGTTTGGGGGCGAACTACTAGTTTACAAATCATCTACAAAGTCTATAAACACTGCTTAGATTTCGACTTTTCCAACATAATTCAGTTCTCTAAGCAAAATCTAGATGGCGCTATCCAAAGTTAGAACACGCTATGGTTTCGTTTGCTACATAATCGCGGACATTATTATTAATATTTCAAAAACTACTGAACCGATTTTGATGCCCAACGAACTTGAAAATTCTATTGATATTTTCTACATGCCTACCAAATTTTATCAAAATCGGACCATCGGTTCGGCAGTTATCGCGGTACAAACATACATACATACATACATACATACATACATACATACATACATACATACATACATACAAACAATGTGTTTCGCCCCCAACTCGATTTAGAGACCTTCGCTCGCTTCGCTCGCTCGGTCAATTAGATTTACACACTAGGTTTATGATTTGGTTACATTTTTAAATTAGTCGGTTGTAGCTGGGAACCGTTGTAACAGAGATTCCCTTATAATTAGAAATTAAATTGACTATGTTTAATGCTTCTCCATATTACATTCATCAAGTTCAAGCCTGCTTTAAAGACATTATTTATTTATTCATTCATTTTACAATTTACAATATATTAGGACAGTTTACAATGTTACATAAAACAGTTTTGGTTTTTTCGTTAGAATCTTTATCAATTTCTATATTACGCTTAATGTAATAAAATAATCAATTAAAGCTAAGTACTAAATATTTATACCGGTGACCGCTACCGGTTTAGATAACCGGTTTACATAATTAATTGTTAAACAGCACAAGCAAACATATTAAACTGTATAATCTATAATGCTAGAAGAGTAGTAAGATAGAAGTCCATTTTACATTTGTGTAACATAGTTAAATAAATATACTGTGAAATAGATGGGTAATATAAAAACTGAATTTGTAATTGTATATTTTAATAATCGCTACTGCTACCGAAATTGTATAAAAAATCAGTTTCTCTAACGTTCCCGCAGCTCTCTGGATAAAGAGGTACCTAATTACTCAAGTCTAATTAAGCATGAAAACCCTCGCTGGCGGATTACGACTAAAAGCTTTTAAATGAGTACACCAAGATTTTTTCTTTGAAAAGAATTTCCAAGTGTTAAATTGCTAACTGTCGTAAGTTTAGTGGAAATGCATTTCGTTATTTACATAAGTGCTTTTATTTTGCTTAAACTTTTGTTTTACGGTACGTGTTAGAAAAAGAAGCTAAAGAAAAAAATTCACAAACGGAAAATTGTTTTCTTAGGTATAAGTTACAAAATATTTTCACTGAAAGTCTGGGATATTTTTTATTTTTTATCATTTTTATTTCAAATGACACTCTCGCATAAATATTTTCCACTATTTTAATAAAGTCATTAATTAAGGTTCATTTTGGAGGAAATCAGGCTAATGATACAAAAATCGATTTGCAAAGTCTTGAAGCAGTGCCAGGAAGTGAACTTGCTAATATAAAACTTTGCGAAAACCACCCTCATTTACCCGGCAGAACATATCGATCTGACAATTTGAATTTCAAACTTTCATTCTTCCCCTTGGGAAACTGGGGAAATTTATTTTTTAAAATTTATGTAGGTACTTCCATTAAAGCCTGCGCATTTCTCGTAAAATACCAAAGGTTTTTATAGTTTTCGACTCAGAAAAGTATAGAGATAAGAAGTGTATTCAACTCATAGACCTTAATGTGCCTTTTTTTTTTTTTATCGTGTGGAAAGACCTTTGTCTCGTCCATCCAGCCACGGGAAGCCGGACGGGTATGTGGGACTTGAACCCACTAAAACCACACGGTGTCAACCCCTACCGCATATATGCCAGGACCGTGTGCTACTCTCGCTCCATAGTCCTGGCGCGGCGGCCGCTACCACGGCGGCCCCAGCACGGCTCGCTCTCGAAGCACCTCTCCAGCGAGAGGGTCGGAGCGGCCAGCGGGATAAGCTCCAAAATTTCCCGCTAGGGTAAAGGCACACTTGACACGGCTGCGCCTTTCCACCCGAGGGCCGTTAAGCCGAGCGACGGAATCCCGTTTCCGCCACCCAACCAGCCCTCAACTTTTTGGGACCTGACCAAGTCAGGCCCTACCATATCTCAGCCGCAGAGGATAGGTTGTCCCTGTCCACTGCGACTGAGGCCCACCACGCGTCGGCCGCAGAGGACAGGGAGAGCGGCGCACCGGATTACCGACACGCCTCTTCCCCTGCGGCCCCACCGACACCGTGCCCAGCGCCACGGCCACGCTCGGTCGCGGAGGATAGGGAGAACGGCGCACCGCAATACCGGCACTCCTCTTCCCCCGCGACCCCTACCACGGCTGTGAGAGTAGGGCGTGTCCCCTACTCTCACAGCCAGGCCACTAAAAGCGGCCTCCTCCCGGCCCGGGGTCGTCACTCCCGGGCCATGGGTTCCTCTTAGCTTCCCTGCGGCCGAGGCAAACCGCTGGTACTGAGCCCCCCATCGCTACAAGATGAGAACCCGTCCGGGGGTGACCTTAATGTGCCTAGCACAATGATTTAACTCTTCATTTGTTTACAATCACTTCTTATAATTTCATGATTTTTCTTATTTTTTGAAAAGGCACGCGAATATAGTTACATTTGAGAGACTTGACTTTAGGTTCAATTTTGATATGGTTTGCTTGACAAGTATTCGTATTTTCGTTTACGACGCTTATTTCTATATAATACCCTTATTCAACTGATCATATGAAATACCAACACTGGAGACACCAGAGTTGAACAGTTGTTTCGATGGCGTTGAATAGAGATAGTTTGCAAAGCTGTCGGTAGCCAACACTAGTAATGGAGAGGCACTACAAAAAGAGCAAGTGAAATAAGAAAAAAATCTTAGTGCAGTTATTAAATATACAAAAAAAACGTTTCTTAAAATTGTAGGCAAAGAAAACTTGTTTAACAGAAGCATCACAAGTTTGAGGTTCCACAAATTTTCCGAGAGTTGTGAACTTTTTCGGGAATATTAACCGACCAAATTAAAACCGGCCGAGTAACGCTGATTTGCGTTTTAAGTGCCTCACTGTTTGAAGCGCAAGTTTGTCTGCTTACAACTCGGAAATTTTTAATTTGTTGACTAACTTTTAATGTGATTTTACTCGTGAATGTAAAGCATTCACGATTGTAAAGCATACTGATTTGCATAAATTCCCCACAATCTGTTTGCTCTTCTAAAAGGGACTTCAACTCTATTGTTCATATATAACTTAGTTTGGCCCAAAGTTTGGTCGCAGCAGAAGTTTTCGAAAATCTATTGTCAAGTTTTGAACAAAAACTTAGTTTTAAATTTAATTTAAAATTTTAGATTTTCAATCAACAATCATGTAGACTTTTAAATTATTTTCGTCCATGTAAATTATACTTGCATTGAAGTTTCTTTTCTAGTTTTAGTTATATTATTATCCTTGTAAATATTTCGTAAACATAAATTATATAAAGCTTTTTGTTAAAAATGTTTATCTTATCACTTAGGTATGTGCATACTTTGTTTCTGATAAACTTATTGAATTAAACTATAGTCGGTAGGACCTTGCGAATACAACAGTAAAATGTTAATAAATAAGTACTAGTCTATATATATATATATAGATATATAGATGACTGACTGACATATTGATCTATCAACGCACAGCCCAAACCACTACATGACTACTGGGCGGATCAGGCTGAAATTTGGCATGCAGGTAGATGTTATGACGAAGGCATCCGCTAAGAAAGGATTAACGCGAGCGAAGCCGCGGGCGCCCGCTAGTGTAACATAAGATTGTACGTAGGTTACTTACGTGCTATTCAGTTAAACCTACGTGGTTTTTTGTGTTGCATTAAAGTGTCGATTGACATAAACACCGTATAAGACTCAAGTTCCTACTTCACTCACACGATTCGATTTTCAATTACTTTTTAGTTACAGTTGTAGTGACATTAACTGCAACAGGTATAAAATAAAGCAAATTCCTTTCTTGTTCTATTGATGCATCCAGCATACAATATTTATTATATCTGTCCAAAAAACAAGCTTTCTAGTCCAGGAACTCAACAATCAAGAGGAATGTTAAAAAAAAAATTATTTACGAAAAATTCTGGTCACAACGATACCGTACAGCGAATATTTCATACCTTTAAATATTGCTTCAAAAATTCATACAACATGCTCGAGGATATTAAAAATGGAAATTGGAATTATCTTCTGGAGATTTATGAGCAACGTAAAACAAACACCTTCGCTCCCGGATATACATCGCGCATTTAATGAAAACGTCCTGTTTTAATACTTGCATACCTGTGTCGCTTTAAACTTATCCGAAATTAAAGGTATTAATTTATCAGACGATATCTCTCATCTGAGCGTTTTCCCGGTTGCATCCTCAGCATACACGTCTGAGCCCAGAGTCCGCTTTCCTAGTCCAGTTCTCGCGACTTCGCACCATCTTTGACATCCTTAATTTATCGGATGATGTATTTCAAAATAATTTTGTAGAAAATAATAAATTAATAGAAGGAAATAGTAATATCCTCCCTGATACGGAAATTGAGATCCAATGAAAGGTAAATAGAGATGGCGAACAAAGTGATGGTTTCTTGTTTTATACAAAGTATATAAAAGGTATAAGATTGTACTTCATCACCATCATTTCAGTTATTTTCTGTCAATTTTTAAGCATATGCCTCTCTTCTTTTGTGCCATCATTTCTGTCCTTACAGTTTTCTAATCCGGGAATGACAAAATGTACCGCCACTACTAATCACCATGGAAATCGAAAAAACATGTATTCGTAACGAGGGATTTTCCGAGACCCAAATAAAAAAAAAATAGTTCCAGATGAATTCATAAGTGGCGCTTAGTAAAAGGCGAGACCATTCAAAAAGCAAAAATACACGGGATTGGCATTAAAAAAAACCTAATAAAAAATATCTAAAAATTATCAATATTGTGATTTGTGCAACTGTTTAACTGTTATGTGATTTTTTTTCTGCCTCTGGCTGACAATAAAAAGCGTACAATATAGGTACAGCCATTATTACAACTCTGCTTTCAATAAAACTCCATCTGTTGAGATTTTTTTATACTTACTGATTTTTTTTTTCTTAATTAGCTGTCAGAAAAATCGCTCATTCTGTTCTGTTTCCGAAAATACGAATTTTTATTATTTAAAAAGATAATTTGAAAATATAAAATGTGAGTTAATTTTTATATCGTAAATGAAACAATGCAAATTCTCCACTAACAAGCTGGGCATTGCTAATTTTCCAAGTAAACACAGTTTTAAAATTCCTTTCGCTTAGTTAATGCAAATTTTAAATATTCACTTTTCTGTTTTTATGCTAATCGCTGACGGGACCAAGTCTGTTCATTATTTAAGTAAAAACTTTGTTAAATATTATTATAACAATATAGAATAGACATAATATTTAATTGTGGAAAATCAATTAAGGGATAACTTAACTTTGACATCATCGATGTTGTTTTTGATGATGTTGATTGTGCCTAAGTTGTATCCTCTGTAGGTATAACAATAAGTACTTTCCTTATTAATTAAGTTTAATTATGAAAATAACTAATACCTAATATTGACGCACAACATAATTTAATGATCAAACGAACTTACCTGAAGTGAAGTTCAATCTTAATTATCCTGTCCTGGTCGAGGAGATACAATGACGCACAACATCATAACATAAATATACTCTATCTCACTGAATTCGATTGACTTGAGTGAAATATGAGCGATTTTTCACTTCAAAACTTGTAAAATCCTGAGTTGCTTCTGTTTTTTAGGTTAGAATTACATAAAACGTGAACATTAGCCTAAACAGGGGTAAAAAACGAATAACAAATCATCTCGTCCCCGATTTTAGAGCTCTGGAATTGTCATCAAAGAATCTTAATTGAGGAAATTCAGACAGAGCTCCCCGTTTCGTGATATATCTTGTGACACCTTTTAAGGTGCTTTTACTGCTTTTCGGTCATTAAGTGTGTTTTTGCAAGTAATAAAAAGTTCTTAGAGATAATCCGCTGAATAATGTGATAATTTACGATAACTTGGATTATTAACAATTGATTTTATACTTTTTTATCAGGGGCAAGAAGCATCTTAGTCGTTTTAGTCTTTACATTCTGTATCCTACTAAACCCTAGGGTTATTTAAAACAGTCATTTATTTGGAAAAACTTATGACTCTTGGTGCGGTTCGTAGCAGGTGACGACTGGATGAGCGAACGGAGATCAATAAAAGGTGGTCTTCAGGTTTTAACAATAATTATTGCTAAAAATACTTTTACATTACAGAGTTAAAAATATAGCTAAATAGCACTGTTGTGATGCGCTCGTGAATGCGTACTGGCCGGCCACGACATTGAAAGGTGAGGCGACGATTCCGCCTCCCGCACCCCGCGTCTTTAGCAGCTGAGGGATGCGTTAACAAGCTGGCCCCCTTGGAACGTGTGGTTCCAACGTTGGTAGTGGGCAGAGCCTGTTGTAAGCTCTCCGGATGGTGCCTGTAGTGGTCCGAACGTCTACCACCCGGTTGATGCCGTCGGTGCCTGGATACACTGCGACGATCCTGCCTAGCAGCCATCTTGTCGCAGTGTTTCCCCATTTGCTCCTTCTTTGTAATTCTTGAACGTATTCCTTGTAATATCGTTTCCAAAAATGGCTTTTCAAAACATGTATACGGTTGTACCTGCTGAGGGTATTTAGTGGTGCATCTTCCACCTGGGGTGCAGGTAACATTGTGTGTGGCCGTCCAATTAAAAAATGTAACGGTGTAAGGGGAACTAAATCGTTAGGATCGGAGGAGATGGGAGTTAGAGGTCTTGAATTCAAGATTGCCTCTATTTGTATCAACACGGTATTTAATTCTTCATAGTCTAAGTTAGCCTCAGAAATAACGCGCTTAAGGTGATGTTTGACCGACTTAACTGACCCTTCTGCTAACCCATTAAAATTGGGGCTGTAGGCTGGGGAGAATTTAAAATTAATATTGTGTTCGGACGCATGAGAAACTATATGTTCGTTATTTAATTTTAGTAATCTAGACAATTCATTGAAGGCTCCAACAAAATTGGTGCCATTGTCTGAAAAAATAGTATGGGCCCTACGAGCGACAAATCTATGGAGAGCCGCCAAGAAACCTTGCGTCGACATCTCGGTGACAAGCTCTATGTGTACCGCTCTAGTGGCTAAACATACAAATATGCATATGTATGCCTTTTTTAACCTGCATCCTCTACCCTTTCTGTCCGCTATCAAGATTGGTCCAGCATAATCTACAGCAGTGTTGGAGAAAGGGTATTCTGCTTGTAACCTTTGCTCTGGGAGGTTACCCATAATAGGTTGAAAAGCTCTACCTGAGAATCTGCAGCATTTGTAACAATCGTGAGTTACCTTCCTAGTGAGCTTACGGCCATTGATTATCCAATATGTATGACGAAGTGTCGCTAACAGCAGTTGTGGACCTGCATGCAATGAAATTACATGATGATACTCTACCATCATGCGTGTTATGTGGTGGGATGCATGTAAAAGAATTGGATATTTAGTATTATAATTGATGATTAAACGAACTTACCTGAAGTGAAGTTCTATCACAATTATACGAGCACGTTTCATTCGAAGATATAATTTTAAACACGGGTAGTACTCTTATTGTGTAGGACGATCACACTTTTCATAGGATGTAGGGGGTAGTTAAAAAACAAACGACCTATCATCCGATATAACCCGGATTGTGAGTCATCAACGCTCATTCTTTAGAGATACCTAGGGCACCTAGCTACAAAATTTTCCAAAGGGATCCGGGAAGGGAGGGAATTTATTATATCTTCGAATGAAACGTGCTCGTATAATTGTGATAGAACTTCACTTCAGGTAAGTTCGTTTAATCATCAATTATACTTCGCACGTTTCATTCTTCGATATAATTTTAAACACGGGTAGATGTTTAGAGATGAAAATTTTGTACCCAAGTTAAATAAATGAATCCATGTATGTGTGCATGATTAATTTATGTTATAAAGTAAAAGATTTCATATCAAAGATTTTTCAGAATTTTTCCTTGAATTTTTAATTCATTATAACAAAGTTCTCTGTTAATAAAATACGTATGTTTAACTAAATTATATTTTAGTATATTTTTTGAGAACTATTATATAAATAGCAAACATAATTATCTTATGTCATTAACGTAGTTATTGAGCTAGTATGTTAGATACTGGTAGCAAAGTAAAAATACATTGACGCGAGCCTGTAGGTTTTAAAATCTTGTCGTGCGTGATCATTGACATGACGATTGACAAGGCAATAATTTGCTGCTGATTTACCTAAATTTTATAGATTCGTTCATCGATTGATAAAACTACTTGCAGGTAAATCTCGACATTACACCAGATTTTTAACTTAAACTGACGATAAAATGTATTACCTTTGTAATTTCTTTATTAGAAAAATACAACCTGTGAGAACAGGCGTAAATAGTATATAACAACAACAGCCGTACGATTAAAACGTGGTAACTTAAAATGGTTATCAAAAAAATTCTAGTTGCCTAGATAGTGAATTAATGTCTAATGAATGTCAATAAACGATCTCTTTAAATTAATTTCCTTACAAAGGTGAGACAAGAACGAATTAAATTTTTTCAACAATCGGCTGTTGAGTTATGCAGCAGATCCTCGTTACATTTAAGTAAAAGAATATTTTATTTATTACGATATTGATATGAGATAATATGAACTTCATATATGAAATAAGTAGTTCTTAGAAAACATAGTGACTACCGCTATGTTGGAGTAAAAAATTTTGGAACCAAGACAAAAATAACACTAATTTTGTCATGTTTACACGTAGGTACATGTAAACAAAGGAAATACTTTAAGAATACCTTCCAAAGACCTTAGTCATGGAATTACCTAATTAATAAAGCGGTAGGTTCATTTTCAAATTTTTTGGTTCTGTCATTTGAATGTATTCAAGTCAATTCAAAACATTTTTGCGATTAATATTATACAAAAGTTCTTTAATATAGCTGATTATCATCATTTTAATGATATACTTATATCAACAGTATAAACAAAAAAAATACACGTACATCACAAGTACATCATGAACCCACGGCTAGCGGGTTTTAATTAGATATAACTACAACGTGGATTCGTAGATCGGTTTCTATACGAAATTTTTTTTCTCTGCCTGACCCTATAGGTGCAGGCGTGATGATGTGTATGTATAATATAAGATATATAATTTATATATTAATTAATTGTTGATAATATATAAGTTTGATCCGATTTCGAATTTAAGAATCGACTTATTTCGTTTTATACATTTACTCGAGTAAATAAATATGAATGAATTAAACGAAAACTTGCTTTTTATTTGGGTTTATAATATCCATTTTTGTAATTTATCTTATACAACGTAACTGATATTGTAAAATATCTTTCAGTTTACACAGCCATGAGTGCTCAAGAAAACTAAAAGGTTTAATTATAAGATATTTAAAGTATGTACAGTCCTGCGTATATCTGCTAAAATAAATTTATTAATTTATTAATAAATTAATAATGTAAAAGACACAAAACCACTTTATTTTATGATTATCTCCTATACGAATCATCGTTCTTAAAACAACTTGCTTGAGTTATCGATTTCTACGAGAAGGTTATGCAAAGTTTAACATTTTTAGTTTTATTACAAGGAGAATTTAGTAAGATTCAAGAGTCGTCTTATTTGGCAAAGCAAAAAGTGCAATTAAACAGATTCCATCAGTTTATAAATTTGCGGTATGTGATATAATGCATCAATCACTAATGTTGGTTATGGTGAAACCCAAAAGAATTACCATTATTTTGTATTATTTTTATGTAGTTTTACGTTTTCTTCAATAAATAGAATATATAATAAGCAACTAATGCGGGCTGTGTAGCCAAACGAAGGAAGCATTATTATTATTTTTATTTTTTTTATATATAAAAATAAATAAACTAGTCTTCTCTTGCCATTTCATTCAATGAGATTCATTGCTTTTCTTTGTTTTCATTTCAGTTAATAA
Source organism: Ephestia elutella (assembly GCA_018467065.1). NCBI lineage: Eukaryota > Metazoa > Arthropoda > Insecta > Lepidoptera > Pyralidae > Ephestia > Ephestia elutella. The sequence goes on along the minus strand of CM031585.1, from coordinate 14,959,768 downwards.
CTATGTCTTTTAATTTATTAAACCTAGGTAACTATATAGTGTTTACCTATCAAGGTGTATATGATTATACATATTACCCAATTCACAGAATCGTGAGCAAAACATTTTTTGATTTGAACAGCTGACGTTAAAGCATTACTTCGACAGGCTTAAAAAAGGCATGTGAATTTTGTCCTTAATTCATTAGATACTGCAGGTTTATCATCTCAATATCGCAGTGCCTGCAAAGATGCGTGACTAAATAATATAAATTTAAGCGAAATATAAGTTGCTGTAAAGATTTTAATGTTTTAATTAATCGAGTTATTTTCAAATAATAATAGGAAGGTATAGTGCAGACCCAATTGTTTGCAATTTTCAATCCAATCCAATTGTTTAATCAATACATATAATAAACCGGCATAGACACGCCAAAAAGAAGAATAAAACAGTAAAAAAGAAATAAATCAAGAGCAAGATCTTCAAATAATAACGTGTACTTATAGGTACGTTATTTTAATGAATGAATGATGATTTATTTGCAGCAACATGGTAATAAATGCTATACATTACTTCAAGCTGCAGTTGAATCTAACATTTGGAGGATTGCAACTGTCTTCAAAATAATAGTTTGCTGACCTTTGTGGGTAAAACAAGTCAATTTACTAAATATCACTTAGACTTAACCTTGGATGTTTTGTATAAAAACATTTGTCTCATCATATTCGGTTCTGCCAAGCAGTCGGGCAACCGATCCTGATATACGTTGTGATTGGTTAAATTATGCTCCGCTAAACTCCTCTCCGCTTCACTTCTTGCATTGAATTAGAAAATCTGCGTCAGTGGAGATGGGCCGGCAAGTAAACTTAGTTGGCATATCTAAAGTAAGTGTTAATAACTTAACTCATTTGGTAAGTTCTATTTAATTTTCGAAACATACATTTGTTTTCTTCTATTTAGAAAACGAAATATTGTATTTGGAGGTATCGATTATCATTATATCGATGAAGAGATAAAAACATATTTTGAAAAATAGTGAGTAATTCTCTTTCGTATTTTACATTGGATTACAGTTACCAACTGTAATATTTTGTATTTGCTATATAAGCATAATGTACTTATTAGCTAATTATGCAATGTATTTGCTTTATATCCAAAAGGCCATAGATCCATATGGACTGGAGAGACCTTACTGGAACCGGCGACCGACACCATCTTCAGTGATTTTCACAACATGCAACCCCCCCTCTCCGAGTATCTTGAGGGAGCGCAAAATTAATATTGTATCCTTCATTTACCATAATGTGGCGACCCCACATAAACGAGCATTACCCTTTACATGAGTAGGAGAAGTAAGGGGAAAGAAGAAGAATGTAGTCTTGCATACAGGATTCAGTTTTCGTTTTTAAAAACTTAAGCCGCAAAATACGGTTTATTAGGTACCTACTCGTTTCCAAGAAAAACGGATATACTTATTGGCGGCATTGCATCAGTAACTATTGATAAAATAGATGCATTAAATGTTAGTCCCATTGTGGGTAGTTTGCCCGCATTCTTCAAATGCAAGGAACGAACGGTTCGTAAATTGTGACACAAAATTGCACAGATCTGCTATCCGATAAGTGAATATTAGTAGATCCCCGGCTGCTCCGCCCATGGCACGACGATCCCATGACACTCCATTTAGGCCAAGATTTACTTACTGCATATCCTGTGACTTATACTTCCATGCTTGTGACATGATCTGCAATAGTCGTAATAGTCGTAACAATACGAGCCGTTTTGATTTTGACCTTCGTGTTAACCCGCAGTTAACCTCCCGGCTTATTTTGACGCCTAATGCTATTTTCCTTCGTGATACCCTCCGGGCCAGCACATTTGCTATGCCTTCGTGATATCCCCCAGGATAGCTTCGAGGCTACAAATTTTATGCATCATGCTATTTTCCTTCGTGATACCCTCCAGGCTAGCGCATTTGCTATGCCTTCGTGATATCCCCCAGGATAGCTTACATTGTGTCAACAGTAGCATCATCTTAGGAACAGCATCACATGAACTGCATCGCAGGAACAGCATCGCAGGAACGGCATCGCAGAAACAGCATCGCAGAAACAGCATTCGCCGTGATAGCTTCGTTGATACAGCTTCGCATATTTCACTATCACTAAATTTGATTTAAAAATACTTATGTTTAAATAAACTAAAAGAATGATTATCAAAAAAAAAAATCTATCGTAAACGAATTCCATAGGAAATATAACGACGTGCGTATCGTCCCGCACACAATAAAAGAATGAGCGTTGATGACTCACAATCCGGGTTATATCGGATGATAGGTCGTTTGTTTTTTAACTACCCCTACATCCTATGAAAAGTGTGATCGTCCTACACAATAAGAGTACTACCCGTGTTTAAAATTATATCGAAGAATGAAACGTGCGAAGTATAATCCATGTTTGAATTTGAGAGTCGGCCACCTACTCGTAAAAGTCCCGACTCATCAATGAAAGGATTTAAATTCAAAAGTTTATGTTTTGTAGGCAAAGACCCATTATTCTTTAAGAATGAAATTTCTTTGTTAAACATTTTATTTTGAACAATTCGACATAGAGATAAGGTAGCAGAATTTAATTCTGATAATGTTAATGGACCAATAAATTTATTGTTACCATTGCGGCAATTATGAAAAAATCTAAAAATATATGCTATAATACGCTGCATTTTACCAAAATTTGAATATTTTTCAGTGAAATCATCTGAAATTTCATCAGAAAGATGACATAATAACCTTGTTTCAGGTAAGTTCTCAGTATTTAAATTCTGAGGCTGTTGAGGCCACTGTATATCTGTGTGATGTAGGAAATATGGACCTCCCCACCACAAATGTGAGTTTCTAAGTTGCTCAGGGTTGAGCCCTCGGGACCCTATGTCAGCTGGGTTCAAATCTGTTGGAACATGGTGCCACTGAGAAGGATTTGAATATTGTGTTATTTCATTAAATCTATTGTAAACAAATTGTTTGAGATTTTTCTTAGAACTCCTAAGCCATCCCAACCCAATGGTCGAATCACTCCAAAAATGTTGAATGTCAATTTTTAGACGAAATGATTCAGTAACCTTTTTTGCCAATTGCGTTCCTAAGAGAGCCGCACATAACTCTAGCCTAGGCATAGTCAAGCGTTGTTTAAGTGGAGACACTCTACTCTTTGCCAATGATAAGTTAATTGTTACGTCACCATTTTTCGATACAGAACGTACGTATACACATGCTGCGTACGCCTTAATGCTGGCATCACAGAATGTGTGCAACTCAACCCTCTCGAATGAATCGCACAACACTAATCGTGGAATTTCTATTTTATTTAAATGTGGTAACGTAAGTATAAAATTATTCCATTGTAATTGAATCTCATTGGGTAACTCGTCATCCCATGATATGTTTTTTGCCCATAATGATTGCAAAATTATTTTTGCTTGTAACATGCAAGGAGTGATCAAACCCAGTGGGTCAAAAACCTGAGCAATTGTAGCCAAAATGGTGCGTTTGTTAGAGAGTGTGCTAGCTGAATGGGCGTCCGTTGATGAAAATAATAACATGTCATTTTTACATGACCATAGGAGGCCCAGTGTTTTGGAATGTGAATCTTTACATAAATTGAGCAATTCATCGTTACTATTTTCACCAACAATCTGATTCAGTATGTCTTCGTTGTTAGAATGCCACTTGCGAAGGTAAAATTTTGCACTTTCTAACTCCTTGATAACACCTTTGCATGTGTGTATTAATATATTCTTATTGCTATTTCCCGTGACGAGATCATCGACATAAAAGTCATGCAAGATTGTTTCACTTACAAGTTTGTCTAAGCTATCGTGACCTAATTGTACTAAGCAACGTGTTGCTAAGTATGGAGCTGAAGCTGTCCCGTATGTTACAGTGTTTAATTTATATTGTTTAAGTTCGTCTGTGGGATCAAAACGCCAAAATATTTGTTGCAGACTACGTTGACCTTCAACAACTAGAATCTGCCTGTACATTTTTTCGATGTCAGCCGTCACGACATATTTGTGTTGTCTAAATCGAATTAGTATTGTTAATAAATCATCTTGCACAGTGGGACCTATATGTTGTATATCGTTTAACGATTTTCCAGAGCTTGTTACAGCTGACGCGTCAAAAACAGTTCTGAGCTTAGATGTCAGACTATTCTCACGTAAAACGCCGTGATGCGGCAAAAAATATTGCATTGCACTCTGCTGGGAGTCAGTGTTTTCCGACATATGCCCAAGAGTGATGTATTCTTTCATGAAATGTATATATTTTTCTTTAAATGATGGATTACGCTTGAACTTACGTTCTAAAGCTTGAAATCTGAGTAAAGCTTGTTCCTGAGAGTTACCTAGGCACTCTGGATCTTCCTTGAACGGAATAGTTACAACAAATCGACCATCTGGTTGACGAAATGTTGATTGTGTGAAAATGTTCTCACATGTACTCTCAGCGTTTGACTTAGCTTGTTGAGTAATGCTTTCTAATTCAAAAAATTTTGTTAATTGCTGATCTAGCTCAATAATATTTATAAGATGACAATGGACTGTATGATGAGTGTTTTGTTTACGTTTGTAATGTTTGTTTGATACTTGTATGGACCCAGAGACTAACCACCCCAATGTTGTTTCAATCAGGGTTGGCTTGTTTTTGCCTAAGGGTATTTGATTGTTTATGAGTACTTGCCAAAAAATGTCGGCACCCAGTAACATCTGGACTTCTGACGGAATGTTAAATGTAGGATCCGCGAGTTGGACGTGCTGGGGTATTTTGAAAATATTGCTGTAATTAATTGTATGAGATGGTATGTATTGTGTAATTTGTGGAACTACAAAACAGTTAACTTCAGTTGAATAACTGTTACCTATGAGTGATGATATTAATATATCACATCTTTTTGTGATATTAGATAGCTGTTTATTTAGTCCTTGGACTGTGACTGAAGCAGAATAATGTGGTAGCTGTAACTGATCTAGCAATGACTCTGTTACAAAGCTAGATGTGCTACCGTTGTCTAGGAGTACGCGAACTTTATGTAGTTGACCATTTTTATCGGAAACATTTATTATGGCAGTCGATAATAGTACATGGTCATGAATATGTGTTGTTGACAGCGTCACGTTTTGTGATGTTGCTGTCTGTGAGTGTGAGGTAGGCAATACAATGCACTCACTGGTTTTTTGTGCGTCGTTATTTGCTTGTGTAGTTTCTAGTTGATTTTCTAAATGTAACAAGCTATTGTGACGTTTCGTACACAATTTGCAAGGACCAAGTTTACACTTGTTTGTAGTGTGGCCCTGACGCAAACAATTCTTACATAAATTTAATTTAGTTACTAATTCTATGCGAGATTCTATCGACATAGATTTGAATTTAAAGCATTGATAAATGGAATGATTATTTTTGCAAACAGGACATTGAAATTTAGGTGTCTCGTTCACCACAAATGATTTAGATCTTACAGGTGTAATGTCACTATGCCTACGTGTTTGTTTCTGGTGAGCTTCCTCTATGGTTACAAGTAAATCTGCTCGGTTTTTTAAAAATTTGTTAAATTCTTCAAGTGTGGGAGTATCTTTAATATCATTGCGCTGCTTCTCCCAGTCACGAAGCGTCGCAATGTCAAGTTTACTTGAAACCATGTGGATTATTAACATGTCCCAATGCTCAGTGGGTAATTTCAGGGCTTTAAGAGCTCTGAGATTTTTATTGACTGTGTCAACCATGTTGCGTATGGCCTTTGACGATTCTTTGACAATAGGCTCGATATTAAACAACGCTTGAATATGATTGTTCACTAAAATTCTACTATTATTATACCTATCACAGAGCAAATTCCACGCAATGTCGTAATTCTCAGCAGAGAATTCTAATGACTGTATAATAGATGAGGCACTATCTTTCAATGATGCGCGTAAATAATGAAACTTGTGAATTTTTTGCAATGAAGTACCTATTGTTGTGAATAAGTGAAAGGTAAGTATCGTGATATTCTAACCAATCTTGACAACGCCCAGAAAATGTAGGTAAATGAATTATAGGTAATTTAATATTTCTCAAACCTGATGTAGCGGTATTACCACTAGAACCTGTCACCTCGCTGCCGCAGCCGTCCGCCGAGGCGTCAGCGCCGGCGGCCCGGCCGAGCAGCTCCTGCGCAGCCGCCAATGCTTTGAAGTAAGCGGCCTCGAAGGATTCTCGCTCGACATATTCGTCGCCTGGAATGTCACACAGGGTTTCGATGTCAGTCTGGGCTGAATCGAATTCGGTGTACATTTCTTGAATTTTATCATATCTTAATCGTAATTCATTAATCTGCAATTTATTCAGCTCTTTGCTTGGCAATAATGGTTCAATGTAATTTTTGAAAATAGTAAGCTTTGATTTTAATGATGCTCGAGTTTTCTTTAATGACTTTATGTCCATGGTGACGCTTTGCAGTAAAATATAAAGAAATGCAAAAATAAAAAAATGCAAAGTAAAAAAGAATGCAAAAATAAGAAATGCAAAGTTGGAGAAAAAACCTTCAAAAAATGCAAGTGAGAAGTTCAGAAAAATAGCTGAAAATGAGAGTGAACACAATATTAATTAAAAATATTTCCAGCATAAAATAAAACAACCCAAAATTATAGAAAGTATGCACCTGTGAATGAAGGAAAGTGGAGAAAGCAGAAGCCAGGCAAGCCAATTCCAGAATGTTCTTCTGGTGATACGTCACACCACCTTAACCGACGAATCACGCACGGCCGAATACGACGGCGAGTGACGTCACCGACTCACCGAATTTACTAGAATTTGGAAAATAATATTTTTTATCACAATTGTTTTGGTATGTTTTTGCAATGGAATGATTTAGTTGATGCAAATAGGGCAATCTCAAATTTGTACCTCGAAATGCAAAGGCTAGGAGAATTTTCACCCAGCGACAATATGGAGAATAGTAAGAAATTGACGAAAGAATAAAATGATTATGAATTGCTGGTGCAATATGCAATTGCTAAGGTAATAGGCAACTAGATAATTTGCAAATTACTTGGAAGTAGGTAAGTATTGAACGTATGTTTAAATATTGGAATAACTGGAATAAATGTTGGAATAACTGGAATAAATGGAGGAAAATATTTTCCAACAAATAAAATCACGTAATGATTTGAATAAATTGTTCACCTTACCTCTGAATAAATGAAAAATAAATGAAATAGAACGAGCTCACAACACAAAGAATAGGTACACTGCAGACCCCTTTTCCTGGTTTTACACGACTTATTGCCGGCGTCCTTAGTTGTTCACCGATTGTCTTGATTTTGCTTGTTTCAGCAATTGATTTAGCAGCTTGTTTCAGCCTCTCTCCAGATGAGTTCTCCAGTCGACCTTGTTTGACCTCACCGCTCCGTTCTCGGGTGACACGCGGCGGGCCCTTTTGTTCGCTCGCCTTCTAGATGCTTCCCAAAAGCAGGATCCGGCTCGAATCTTGGTGCGGTTCGTAGCAGGTGACGACTGGATGAGCGAACGGAGATCAATAAAAGGTGGTCTTCAGGTTTTAACAATAATTATTGCTAAAAATACTTTTACATTACAGAGTTAAAAATATAGCTAAATAGCACTGTTGTGATGCGCTCGTGAATGCGTACTGGCCGGCCACGACATTGAAAGGTGAGGCGACGATTCCGCCTCCCGCACCCCGCGTCTTTAGCAGCTGAGGGATGCGTTAACAACACTAGTAAGAGAGCTTCTCAGAGAGACGTCATTCTCATAAATATATCGTGCATCATCTGGTTCAAACAAACTGACTTTTAAATGTTTTTAAAACATTGATTAGGTGAGGAAATTGAGCCTTCTTGATAGATAGTAATAATGCATTACTACCTTTATTTACTGGCTTTTGATTTAGATTTCTTTTTATTTAGCTAATAGGTCCCATTGCTGGGCAAAGGCCTCCCTATCTCTCCATTTTCTTAGTGATCACCTATACTCTCTAAAGAAACTCTGTAAAAAATTTCAAGTTTCTATATTCAGCAGTTTTGTCTCTGCATTCGTTTATATCCCAATAAGTCAGCTAGCCAGCATCTAATTTTATCTTATATAGATTTCACTAAAATTGTATGCTAACCATAATTAAATTTGCTTTGTTAATAATTCCACAGTCCTGTCTGCGCAGTACGCACCTTCGTTGCTTTTTCTACATTTTCAACGTTTCAACAAAATTATAAAGTTTAATTAAGAATAGCAACTGTAGAAAGCTGGGAATTCTCAGTTTTTTACTCAGCAGGATGTGTGCTTACTTGGAGCCAGCTTTACGATAGGTATATTCTGCCTTCTTTTTTTCTATTTTACTTTTATTCTTTTCTAGAATAGTAGGCAAACGAGCATACGGGTTGCCTGATGGTAAGCAATCACCGCAGTCCATAGACACCAACGACCCTAGGAAGGTCACTGATGCATTGCCGACTTTCTGAGAAAGCGATAGGCTCTTTTCTTTTATTGTTTTATTTATTGAAATACTTAGTTTTGTATTTTTTAGGGCCACGTTCACTTTACCGAAATTATTAAAACAACGTCAGCTTCAATTTTTATGATAAAAATTCAGATTAGGTTATTATGGTATCAGAAAAAAAATGTTTCAACATAAGTAACTGTAATAAGTCTATGTCTTTACATAAAATATTTAAATTATAATTTTATCATTTTTAATTTAATTTTGGCTTATTTAATTTGTAATTAAACTAATTTTGGCACATGAGTGACCCGTTATTAATATAATTTTGGCTCACGAAGTAGGTAACGAGAGGAGGTGCGCATAGGCATTTTACAAATGAAAGACAGTGTCCGCATTGGGAGGGGCGGGGGACGTATACTTACCGTAGACAGAAATTAAAAAATGAACTCTTATGGGATAGACGTACGACTTATTTTATCTTATTTTTACAAACTGTATAGCCACCTATTGGCCAGTAGCAGAATTATGATCTTGAGTTCTGCTATTACTAACTAGATGGCTGTATTGACAGGCGCGTATCCACCGCTGTGGGAATAATTACGTAAAAATACTTGCGAGTGAAAATATATACTTTTATCGCGTGATTACTTGTTGTGTGTGTTCCTTTTACACCCCACAATACAGCACTTCATTGTTAATTAGCACAATCTAAAATTTCGCGTAACTTCGACACATCTGCGGCACGTGTGTTGCTCTGTGGACCAATAGAAGCCAAAACACAGAGCACATATGAAGAAGAGCTGTTCATAAGCTAGTAGACCTGTCCCCAGTCGACCAACTTGAGGCTTCTAACTATTTGCCACCAGACGTCACTGTTGTCGCATTCGCGGAGTTCACTTCACAGTGTCAACACGTGCCGCAGATGTGTCGAAGTTACGCGAAATTTTAGATTGTGCTGATTAACAATGAAGTGCTGTATTGTGGGGTGTAAAAGGAACACACACAACAAGGAATCACGCGATAAAAGTATATATTTTCACTCGCAAGTATTTTTACGTAATTATTCCCAAAGCGGTGGATACGCGCCTGTCAGTACAGCCATCTAGTGAGTAATAGCAGAACTCAAGAGAATTGGTAAAACAGTTTGCAAAAATAATTCTGCTACTGGCCAATAGGTGGCTATACAGTTTGTTAAAATAAGATAAAATAAGTCGTACGTCTATCCAATAAGAGTTCATTTTTTAATTTCTGTCTACGGTAAGTATACGTCCCCCGCTCCCCTCCCAATGCGGACACTGTCTTTCATTATGTAAAAGGTCTATGCGCACCTCCTCTCGTTACCTACTTCATGTATTGGTCCTATAAAGGGCTCTCATACTTTCTACAGACGCTTAGCTGAATAGTCCGCTTATTGGTGGAATGGAGATTCAGTTAAAGTGACAGTTTGCTAGCCTTTGACGGAGCCAAGGGCGGATCCAGGATTTTTTCTAGGAGGGGCACAAAGGTAGTGGTAGACAGCTAATGGGGGTGGGGATGCAACCACAAATTGACATCCGAGAGGGTTCAAAAAGGGGATTTTTGCCGCCGATTAGACGAAACTTTCACTAAATTATGTTATTTTAACAAATCTGATCTTATTTGATATGTACTTGTATGGAATCTTCCTCCACAGTAGGCTTCCCCCTATATCCGTTACTGGACGGACAGTTATTATGCGTGTACTCCTACTATGCGTTTCCAACTCATAGTAATCTCCGTTTTTAGGGTTACTTCAAAAGGTAAAAACGGAACCCTTATAAGATCCATCTCATTGTCTGTATGTAGGTATGTTTATTACTCACCATCTAATTCATACCCCTGGCCACCCCACTGCGGAAGATCTTGCGAGTAGTGTTTCGGGTCACTCCTGCTTCCTATAGATATCTTCAGACTCTTCCACAACTTCATCTTGACCGCATATTTGTCAATTATCACTATCGGTCTAGTCACTACACATCAACATTTTTCACTTCACTGTCACTTTTAGACGCGGATGAAATCTGTAACAATACATAAAATAATTTAAAAAACACGGTTTTTTTCCGATTGTAATTACTGGAGGTAGAATATAACTCGGAAAATTGGGTAAAATTTTAATTGGAGGTGGCTGACAACTAACAACCTTCATTGTATCAGGTTGTTAGAAGCTTTTGCTGGTAAAATTTGAATTTAAAAAAGCCTAGTATGAAGTTTATGTCGTACAAAACTACAGTTTAGTTGATAAATACATCAAATATACTATTTGAATCTATACATATAAAAAACAGTAAAAATATTTTGTCTGTACATTTAGTATTTTTGACTGAAATGGATAGAGGGACACTTAAAAAGAATAATAGAAAACAAAAATATTTTTTTGGAATTCCTTGTCAGTCTGTCTGTCTGTATGTATGATCACGCTAATCTCTGATAGAACTGAACCGATTCGAATGAAACTTTTTTTGTTGTGTAGCTATTAAGCCTGGGCAACATTTAGGCTATAATTTATTTTGAAAACTGGAACACCTGATGAAGAACCAAAACAGAACAGTTAAACTATAAGACATATGGAAATGGTGCCATAAAAAGTCGTTCAACCTGATGAGCATTTTCTGCTGACGTATAATAATTGAAGATCTGGAACATCTGATGAAGAACTGCAAGAGACCAGCTACGCTATAACATATATCGGAATGGCGCCTTAGTAAAAGTCGTTCAACCTGATGAGCATTTTCTGCTGACGTATAAAAATTGAAGATATGGAACATCTGATGAAAAGCTCCAAGAGACCAGCTACACTATAACATATATGGAAATGGCGCCTACTAATGCACTATGTACCAAATTTTGTAAAAAAAATCGTAATATAGATAGGTCTATGTTTATTATTATAAACTCACTCAATAACAATAATTTTTTAGAATATAAAGAACACTATTGCATTCCTAGACGTCTTTTAGCCTATGTAACATAATTAATATAAGTACTACGTACAGAAAGGAAACTCCCTGCCCCTCCCGCAATATGGCACCCCTTCTGCACCCCCGCACTTCTCCCCCTTTCTTTTGTGTATTGGGACATTATGACTATGAAAACTCATACATTGACGTGTTACTAACGTGTTCACGGATATACAGTTTCATTTGTAGTAGTAGTATGTATATTTGACGGCCCGTTTATAAGAAGCGCCCGCCCTGTGCCTATGTTATCCGAGATAACGTAAGGAATCTAAGAATTCCACACACTCGAGATCTGGCAAGGCGTGGAATAGGCTCTGAAAATTTAAGGCGACACCAAAGGCTAATCAGAGGGGGTGAGGGGCGGTACGTAAGCTCCGCCTTAAAGCAGACACAATAAGGTTACTTTTCGAATTTTCTATAATTTGTGTTTTTGCTAGCGAGTTTTCGTTAGGCACTTAGGGTGATATTTTAGAGGTTTTCTTTTAATTATGATAAAATAAGCTGGTATCGTTTTAATTAATTGTATTCTTTATTTAATTCTTTAAAAAATATCTACTGTTATCGTTTGAATTACGGTGATATTCGACGATAAAGGAAAAAAACTTATTTTTTATCTTGTCTTAGTTATTTTATTTGTAATTTAATTCAGTATAATTTTAGTTTAGTATTTTTCTCTTTACGGGATATTTTTCCTGCTTCAGTACTTCTAACCTATAGTTCACACTTGACGATTAAAGACAGTACGTTTTCGGAAAATCCTGATTGGGTATGCAGTCTTGTAAGAATAATTAACACGTTCGTTTCCGAGACAAATTCGAAGTCAAATGACTGAAAACTCTACCTGTCGAAGTAATTCGGACGAATACCAGAGTTATCACCTGCCTTTAATGGATCAAGTTAACAGATGTTCCCGGGAAACTTTTCAAATTTGTCTCCGCAAGCAATTATAAGTTTCGTTTTTAGCAACTTAATAAATGTCTTGCTGATATTGTACAGGGAATTACAAAAAGGCCTCCAGGTTTTTTGCGGAACTTTTGCTGCGGTTGAGTTGTTATTAAAACCATTTTGGTAAGTAGGTTTTTTTTTAATCGTAAAATGAAATTAATTTTAATTGCTAATGGCCATCTTGCTGGGAAGAAACAGCATAATAATTTCTAAGATCATTCGCATATTACAATCTAGTGAATAACTTAGATGTTTATCTACAGGGTTATTTTGACACCATTGGCCAAATTTTCGCAGCAGACTTGGTTGATGAAATTGAGTAGGTTTCCAAAAAAATCTATGGTAGAAAATGAAAAATTTTTTTTTGCTTCCCATACAAATTGGTCGATCAGCTGATGGGATTTAGTATGGAGAGTTGAAATTTTATGTGATTCTATTACTATAAATTTCTTTTGGACGTAGTTGTATTCCAAGTACAGAGCATAAAAATTTGGCCAGTAGTTAAAAATAATCCTGTATGTATATTATTAATAAATAAAATAATTTATTTTTTGGCAACAAGGCCCATCATATTAATTTTGTATATGTTTTATTATATAATATCGTTGAGTTAGTACCCCATAGATAACTTAAGTCTGGAACTTACTCTGATGGTTACTCAATCTATATGATTTTACCGTATATATTCATTTATATTTAACCACAATCTAATAGTAAGTAGCTTTTGTGCATAAGATGCCTAATTAACCGTCTGTCGGAAGTCCGAAAGTGTAAGTAGTTAAGTATAAGTTGGAAACGTAGTTAAAGAATGAGCGGTTGCGTTATGTTATCCTCCTAATGGTTTTCATTTCATTTTACCCAGGGTGGTTTGACGTTTTGAATAAATAAGTTTTCGCAGCCATGTTGGATTGGAAATAAAGTTCTTTCTAAGTAAAAGTTCGATAACTGGCATCATAATAAAGTAACATGTTACAATTACCTTGTTTTAAACTATCAGAGAAAATAGAGGTATTTACCTTACAAAAATGTAGTGTCGTAACTTGACATGTTTTTTAGAAATATAACAAAATACTATATTAATTATTTTCAGTATTTTCTAAAATAAAAATCTACTATAATAAGTCATTATCGAGACTTAAAACTCTATTTTTCTGCCTATAAATTGATCACAAAGCCGAGTGGCGTCCAACAAAGGCCGGGGCTAAATCGCTGAGTCACCTAGTTGAACAAATAAACAGAACGCTTCAGCGAAATAAGACGGGGCTTTTTACTAGTCGAGTGTTTTTGAATGAAAATAGATTGAAGTGAAGAATATTATATTACTTTTCAATCATGTACCTTTTTTTTTCGTGTGGAAAGACCCTCGTCTCATCCATCCAGCCACGGGAAGCCGGACAGGTATGTGGGACTCGAACCCACTAAAACAACACAGTGTCAACCCCTACCGCATAAATGCCAGGACCGTGTGCTACTCTCGCTCCACAGCCCTGGCGCGGCGGCCGCTACCACGGCGGCCCCAGCGCGGCTCGCTCTCGAACCACCTCTCCAGCGAGAGAGTCGGAGTGGCCAGCGGGATAGCTGCCAAAATTTCCCGCTAGGGTAAAGGCGCACTTGACACAGATGCGCCTTTCCACCCGAGGGCCGTTAAGCCAGGCGACGGAATCCCGTTTCCGCCACCCAACCAGCCCTCAATTTTTTGGGACCTGACAAGGTCAGGCCCTACCTCATCTCAGCCACAGGGGATAGGTTGTCCCTATCCACTGTGACCGAGACAGGCCCACCACACGTCGGCCGCAGAGGACAGGAGAGCGGCGCACCGCAATACCGACACGCCTCTTCCCCTGCGGCCCCACCGACACCGTGCCCAGCGCCACGGCCACGCTCGGTCGCGGAGGATAGGGAGAACGGCGCACCGCAATACCGGCACTCCTCTTCCCCCGCGACCCCTACCACGGCTGTGAGAGTAGGGCGTGCCCCCTACTCTCACAGCCAGGCCACTCAAAGCGGCCTCCTCCCGGCCCGGGGTCGTCACTCCCGGGCCATGGGTTCCTCTTAGCTTCCCTGCGGCCGAGGCAAACCGCTGGTACTGAGCCCCCCATTGCTACAAGATGGGAATCCGTTCGGGGGGGGTTCAATCATGTACCTACTGTAACTGTGTGTCACTCAAAACTTTATTTCTTAACTAGCTGTTGCCCGCGGCTTCGCCCGCGTGAGTTTCGCTTAGATGAAAAATTTTTTTTGTGTTCCAAACTGTTTCGGATCTTTGATTTTTTATATGTCTACAGAAAATGCTTATATGAATAAAATTCAAAAAAATATTTTAACTAAAAACAATTCAAATAGGTAGGCTTGTTAAACAATCGCGAGGATCGTCGACCTCACTGCAATAAGACCAATATGGTAATTACTTTGAAATATCCGGCTTTTCTTTTTATATGATTTACTTGGATAATAATAGGTGTTTTTTTACAATATTTTATGCTAAATTTAATGAATACGCTATAGGTAGGTAAGTACCTAGGTATAAAAAACCGGTGCGTAACAAACAGATAAACCGACGTACGAGTCATTGATTCATTTATCAACAAATGTTAAATAACAAAACCTTATTGCGTTGCATTTTAAAACTTATTCCAAAATAATTTTTACTCTCACGTCATCTAATCCGATCCCATCTAATTTAATAAATCCGAAAGTGAGTTGGTTTGTTGCCACTTTACGCTTTATCTACTGAACCAATCTTCTTGAAATTTCGTATACACATAGTCAGGATTACTCAAAAGGACATAGGATACTTTTTTTCTCAAAATTCTCAGGGAAACGAGACTCGAGACGCAGTTAGTAAGAATCAATATTGATAAGCCTGTGCTTATTTACTTCTCCGTAATTACAATACCTAAAACTAATTTCAACCTAAGAAACGTATATAGACAGAATTATTTAATCCATTTGAAGATACAAAGTGAACACCGCAGGTCGTCGTGTGTCCCGTTGCCTGGCAACGGTAATCGTGTTGACCGCCAACGGTAATCGTGTTGACCGCCAACCTCGGGACAACTGATTACCTTCAAGTTTTACAATTTTTCTCCTTCAACATTTTCCTACGATTACTTGAGCGCTGTTACGAGATTTCGGGGTAGCGCCTTACACAAATAAAATAAAGCTTATACACATTTGTACATATTTTCCATAACATAATTAACTTTTCCTTTTCTCTATGAAATTCATAATTTTACTTTGACCTCATTTCATTCTAGCTCAAACCCATTTCACTCGCTAAATACAAAGGAAAATGGATACTCTTGTCTCAAAATTAAAGTATCATACAATTATTTCGACTTTCCTTTATTCTTCCTTGATGATATTTTTGCGAGAAACTTTGCACATTATCCACCTTTCTGTCTCAAAATTTAACTTGACTCGAGTATTACAGAGTTTCAGAATAGGAATGAGACAAAAGGTATCTTAAGTTTTAAATGAAACAAGTGAACTAAGTTTCGTTTGTAGTAAAACTCTTTGTAGTAGAATCGTCTGTTTACTGTTAAAGTTAGGGACTGTTAAATGTGTGACTGAATTAAATTTATTTTATGAACTTCTTACCTCTATAGAATCATATTTTGAATAATATTGTTCAATATCAGTCACCGATATAAGAATCCATCAAAGGTTTCCGGGTTCAATAAGCCAAAAATTTTGTGTTTAAGATTTATTTTCTCATTTGAACCCCGTGATTATAGTCTATTATTTTAGAAAACCTCTAACTTCTCCAAATACTTATGAAATGTGTTTATTATTCACTCCTAAAAACTACTGTTATTGGATCTATATTACACATACTCGTAGATACCTACACTTTTTATCTATCAAATTGTTCTGAATATAAATGGATAATTATCCTTTTTTACACACCATCACATTTACTCTAAAATCATTCACCGTCTCTGGTTTATGGGTAAAATATGGATGATCTTTTCTTACGTTATTTTTGAAGCTCGCAAATATCTTCTTAAAACTCTGAATTAGTTAATCCCTCGTCCAGCACGCTTGACCAAGCAATCGTTTGAGAGCGTTTTATATTCATAGAACTATGTCAAGATCCATTAAAATGTAAAAATACTTATTGTTCAAACTGATTTATGATGGGCCGTGACCCGTGACTGACGGATATTGCAGCCAGACTGACAGACTGGCAAGAAACACTGATGAGTTTGACGAATTCTGATAATAATGATCAGTAAAACGGTTTCAGCAAATTGTAAACATTTTTATTTACGACTTGGAAGATTTATTGTCGCAAATCAAATTTTTTGCGACTAACAGTAACTTTATATTGCCAATTATACTCATTTACAGCAGAATCTTCGTCTTAAATATTTTTGAGATTTATATTTCAATCTACTGTCATATTTTTTAATATACTCTTTTTTCTATCCTTTATTTACTTAAACATTGAATTTTAAGGTGGAAATTGTGCTTAATTATTTTTCGAAATCCTACCCTACTAATTGTCTAGGTTTGGGTACCTTTACTAAATGACATGCGCCTCAGTCACTGTACTAAAAACGATACAATATTGTACACTATATTTTAAAATGACGGGTAGACCTTTAATAATATACAGAATTCCCACGAAAGCAGAGTCCGGGGGCGTATTAGCAGTTATGTATTCCAATATCGATTACGATTGATATCAAGACCACTATCGATGCCTCCCGGTGCGTCCTCAATTGCTTTATTGAGATTAATTAGCGAGTACGTAAATATACTGCGTTATATTGATGACAAAGATTTTATCTTCACTTTAGTCAATATAAAGAAAATACTCTTCTTTTTATTTATATATAGGTAGTTATAATCCTTTCAGCGTATAAAGTCAAAGTCTTGAAATAATACCGATTGTTTTATGTCCTATTTTAGGATAATTATAAAATCATCATCATCTTTATCATAACATATTGGAAACTAGAGTCATTATTAAAACCACATCATAAAAAATAAATGTGCTTAAGAGAAGTGCTAATTAACTTTTGATTTCACAGTAATAACCGTCGGCAACTGTCACTGGAAAAAGTTTTTATTGGATTAAAGAGGGCGAAACTGGGCTAACCCCAGTAACGAATTACTAAAATCTTCACTTTTTATTTACAAATCTTTCTAAAATTTCGCATACACATAGAAGTTCTGAGACGGACAAGGTAGCGTACCTTTCATCCCGGGAAAAAGCATTGTTCCTTCGAGAAATTCAGGCGGGCGAAGCCGCGGGCAAAAGCTAGTATAAATAAAAATTCAAAAACAACAAAAGTTATTGAGTTTAGTTGCGCAAAATAATTTGGATGTTCGGTCTGATTAAGGAAATCGATAAAATATCTAAGGTTAGACTGTGAGACAATGCTAATAGTATGTGTGTACAATAAAGTTTAAATAAATAAATAAAAATCGTCAACTGACATTTCCTCTGAGCATTAAAAAGCGTATAACTTTGACAAATTAAAAAGGTCAACCCAAAATTCCACCTCAAAATACGTAGCATAAAATTTGAATTTCGCAAAATAATGATCAACAAAAAACCTGGTCTAAACGAATATAAATGGTCAAAGATAAAAGCAGTCGGTAAAGCGAGATGACAATTATTTGACCAAGCCATTTCTCTGCACCCTTCCGTAATTAAAATAATTATACAGTGTCATTTACAGGGTGTACCAACCCTCATTTGTTTGGGGTAAACGGCTTCATTGTTATGAGAACTGGACGTTAACGCATCGGTTGATATATGTTTAAAAAAAATGATAAATAAAAAAAATATGCAGTCTATCTCACGTTTGAATGCAGACGTGGGGACTAATATAATTAAAAACAAGATATCGTTTCATTCTGCTAATTTTAATTACACACTGGTTAAAAGAACTGTGTAAAAAAGTGTAAAAATATAACATAATTTGCGACATGATTATAATGATACCCAGTCAAGACTCGCTAGTTTGTAGACCAATCTGACTTGTGTACACTACCGCTTACCTAAAAACATGTGTGATTTTGGTCGTAAGAAGAAAGATTTCCAAAGCTGTAATAGCTCTTGCTCCTATCAGGATGGGTAATCTAGAACATTTATAATAACACTCAGAACTTCGTATTCAAACTATCGATAGTTAGGTAGTTATCAACAAAACTCTCGGTTCAAAGCAAACTTGAAACAGACTCAATTTCCGTCAGGTGTCGAATTTGAGAGCGTTCGTATTTCATAAATGGGTAGACTACGTAAATGGAAATAAAATAAATCTTCCATCAACATTGTTGCCACAGATTACTAAAATTGTTGCACTAAATGGATGAACCGTGTGTGTAGTGCGAGTTGCATATGGCAGAATAAAATCTCGCACTACGCTCACCGATTTAGTTACCTTTAATAATAGTACATTGTGATATAAGTGCGGTAGGTTGAAAATTACAGCCAAAGCGATATTGCTAGTCCGAGCTGTAGGCGAGGGCTACAAGAAAGCTGTAATTTTCAAAGCGCACGTAAGTCATACGACGTTTTATAACATATTTGCGAGGAAATATTTAAATAAAACTCGGAAAACGACAATACCAAAGAAAAAGCGCGCGGTATAATTTTACTTGTTCACAAATTAGCGATGCGCGCGCATCAGCGCTTTTTTTAAAGGAAAATGCACAAAAACAGCCAGTATTACTAATAAAGTAAATTAATATTTTTGTGTTTTGTTACAGATAAATGGTTGTAATTTATTGTCAAAATTAATTTAAAGAATTAAAATTTTATTTATTTTATCTCCTAAAGTTAATTTTATTCATAAAAAGTTGACCACTTTTCTGACATAAAAACTCTATGCTAATATTTAAAAAAGTATCGTTCGTTTTTAGACGGAGCGTGCGTTTTACTTTACAATAACGCACAAGTGCGTAATGAGATACAATACAATATTGAAATTGGTGAAATAAATGACACTTTACGAGCAAATATGTTATAAAAGATAATTATCTTTTATTAAAATAATAATTTAAATGATGATTTGCTTTTCTACTTAGTTATTAACATAAAAGAGAGAATTCTTAGAATAGGGAATACCTATTTAGCCGTCTGTCCGGATAATTTATGATTATTTCTACGTAATGTCGAATGTTCTATATAATTATTTTTCCTTTTCATATCATACGTCTTATACATTTTTTTTTATAAAATTCTCGGTATCATTACGAGTAATTCATTGAACTGTTACAGTAATCCAAAAGTCAAGGCCGTAATTTCAAAGTTCAAATCCGACGATACATTAATTGTAACGAATCGCCCAACTGGGTGATTCATGTGCTGGACCGGAGCCAGCTGAAATGCGTTTTAAAATTAACTAAACTTCGTTCGGTAACATCGCAATTTCAAGTTTGCGGTAATTAGAATTTAAAATAATGATAAAATGATTAATTGATGGCGGTAGTCGTAAAAGTCATGTCAGATGCCTTTAGGCGACTTGAACAAAATCTGACACCAGTGTTAGTAATAACACACTCGATAAGAAAGAGAAAGAATGATTTATTGAAAAGTAGATTATTGGTAGAGTTTAAATTATAACAGTTATACCAATAAATAACGTGAGATAATGACATTATAGTAAAAACGGGTCCCTCACATGCTGAATACGTCATTAAAGAATCCATAGCGTGTGAACTATAGTCAGCATTTCTATATAACTGCACGCTTGTTAACCGTTTTAAATATTTTAATGATGAAGAGGTCACATGAGTAATTCCGCCTATTGGTAAACAATTGTTATCGTAAAACGCCGTGCTTGAATGTGTAACACTCTAAAATAACTCTTAAATCATCATTATTTGAACGTCAATTTTTTATAATACGCTTGCTAATTTATGTAATTTTAAGATAAAAAATAAAAAAAACCTTTAAACTTGTGCTTTACGAAGTTAGCTTCGTTTATCATATTTAAAAAAGTATATTAAGCAACATTTTACTATTTTCAATAATATCATATTTTCGTATATAAAAAATAAAATCATTGCTTTATGTCAAAAAAAAATTGTTAGTACTTTTAAAAGCATCGCTGATTGATCGATGATCCATTAGTAAATTGAGAGAGTGGATATAAATGATACGATAATAAATGCACGCCGTATATTGCAATTAAGTTTATCTGTACTACGAGTATTATTCAAATACCTATGCTTAGAATAAGTATTAAATTTATTCATTACAGCTGATGTTTTTGTCAATTGAGACAAAAAGGAAAAAGATATGTAATAAAATTGGTAAGAATTAAGTACCTTTTTTAATCATCGCTATATAATTATACTATACTATAAAATTTAGAATTAAAAACAGAAAAGGGAAGGCGATTTCCCCAGCTGTAGGATGTAATATAACCAAACTAAGAATTAATATAATAGTCCTAAAATCGGCCCTATTTATTATATTACCTACCTCTAACAACAATAAAAATACCACTCCTAATCTTATACGTAGTTGTTATTTACAAATTATTTTTCGCCAAAGTCTACATGAAATACTAATAAAAAGCCTGTCATCTATTCATCACGAGAAATCCGTGAGCATGATTCAGTACAAGTAATAACACTCGACTAATGATGGGATTAAATTTCATTATCGAAAAGCCATGATTCATGTTTACTTGGCTATTCGCCAATTCAAGCGGCGAACTAATGCTTAACATATTTCATATGAGTTTAATGGTGTGTATTTCTTTTTTTTTTCCACTGAGGATAGGACTCCACCAAAGCGAATAAGAGACGAGTTTTAAATAACCAATACGACTTTATCATTACTAGAGACCAGATTATATGCAACATAGAAAGCTTGTTATATGCATGAAAAATGTTTGAAATATGCACTAAAATTGGCAGAATATGCGAAATTAAATGATAAATTTTAGGAATTTCCGTCGTATGTAAATGTTCCAGGAAAGTCAGTTATCCACGAAGATGTGTCTTTTTTTCCGGAGGATAAATTTAAGATAAATTTCACACAATTAAAAAAAAATACTAAAGTGCAGGTCAATGAGCACGCACGTCATGTATGAATACGTAACAATTTATATGCGTAATAGGTGGACCAACTTTTTAATAGGCGAGCGCGACATTCTTCTGTTTCTTTCATTTTATTATTGTAACTATCAAAACTGTCAAAATAATATTGTAAATGTACCGATAATATGCATCATAACTAGATCTTAGTTAAAATATGCTATTACCGCTGTAAATGGCTAAAATATGCAAATGCATATAATCCGGTCTCTAATAATTTATTTATTTTCTGCGTGGGCTGGAAGCGGTCAACTGGCGAGCTATTGCACGGAAAAGAAGACTATGGCAGTCTGGCTTCTCGGACGCCAAGTTCCACTTTGGGATCAACGAGTTCACTGCTACAATTTTATAATTTACACATTTCCACTCAGACGTGTCAAATATCTTCTGTGTCTTGCAAATAGCTTGGGTGGTGCGGGGCGTCGGCGGCGGCGGCGGCGACGCGTCCTAGCGGGGCGGTGTGAAGCAAGCGGGAGATTTGCGGGTGGGCGGCGGTGTACAGCATCGAATTGGTAATTACTGTGTGAATTCGTCTACTTCAACAGTCATAGCTCACTGTATACATCTCTCGGATAAGATTCTCTTGAGACACTCTTGCAATGAAACAACTCCGATTCACTCAGCTCCTCTCCGCTTTAGTGTAGGCCGGCCCTAATGTTGCGTTTTGCTTATTTTTTTGCTTTCAGCCTAATGGTAGTGTTCTGTACGTCATAAATATTTCTTTTCCTTTTATGTTTAAATTTGCTCATCGTGCGTATAGAACTGTTCTCTTTACACATGTTTTCAATTACGTTTTTAATATAAATTGCAGGTTTTCAGATAAAATCATACTTTCAGTACCTATTTAGGAATTATAGGAGGAGTTTCCAAGCAACAATTTGTTTAAAAAGAGGAGACTTTATATTATTAATTAATTGTGCAGCGGGGTCATCTAGATATATTACTATAACTCATCTATAACTTCATAAATTTCAATTATATATCCGGCGGTGTATAACATACATAAAACATCATTAATAAGCTCGAAAATCAAAATCAAAAATTATTTATTGAAACTTGCTCGCTCAGCTCTAATATTATATAGATGTCTTTCCGTATTCAATACATAGTAGTGGTATCCATCCTACAGTGAGTGTATTAATAGAAAACTAATAAAAAGACAACAATACGAACATTTGCGAAGATCTAAAGGAACAGTTCAAAGGACATTGAGAGAATGCGTTCTATACATCAACCATTATCAATTTTATTGCACGTTATAAAGCATAAAGCGGTCTGCAGATTCCGACCAGCAATCGCTTTGGATAAATCATTTTGGATGTCGTAAAATATTATGGTCTTATTGAATTTACTTCAATTGGAAGTTGGCAGTCCCAAGTTGCATTCTGCCATAAAACTTTTAAGGACTGTTAGTAGTATAATGATTTAAAATAAATGTCATTACATTATGATACAAGTGTGTTAACTTGGTAATTGATCCGTCCATGCGAAATTATATTATAAGTACTTTAAGAAAGCTGAATAAATTCATAATACTTTTTGAAATAAAAAACGAAGAAATATGAATGTGCCTTCAAAAATTCATAATAAATCGTAACTTAATGTAACAAACAAGTTATCAGTCACGCGTGTTGAAGCCATATGTCTACCCTTTACCTCCGTCACTCACCACTCCCTATTTTTGTCATCCCTACGTCACTGAATATAATTATTTCCAAATTACGATGACTCTCCCACCAAGAGATTATGATCACTCATCTTAAATACTTTTCCCATAGGGTGATTAGTTTGACGAGGGCAGTAATTTGACTTGGGACCGTGTCGTATCATTAAAGGGTGAGAGATCTTTGCCCAACACTGAAGTATCTACTAACTAATAAAATAACCTAATAAGGGTTATTGTTCCTTCGGTCACTAGTTGGCGCCACTGGCGAGGGTTCTGTGTACATTACTTAGATGGTACATAATTGTCATTTTAATTTGACAACTGATGATAGTATTGAACTATCTGACAAACCTCACTGTGAGTGGAAATACGATAACGCTCATTATAAACCTAGCTAAAAGCTAGCGTTTGCTTTACCTCAAATTAATTAAATAATTTATGTAGGTATCTACTTAGAGAAAAATAAATAAAAAATATTTTTTTTAAATCGTGGAGATATTTTCATCATTCAACAATAAAAAGAAAATTGATGGACATACTATAAACAACAAATAATATAATAGACATCTTTGTAAAAAAAATGAAACCGAATCGAGTTTCTTACAGACGACATGACATAATGAACGATGACCTAAAAGCTAAGAGCCGTAACGAGAATATTCCGAGCCTCAACTTTGCCATATTTAGGATAAAAATGGTAGATTTACAAAAAATTCCGTGACCTCACCCAAATAAAAATTGCTTTCAAGTAGAAACCATTATAACCAGATATTATTAGTAAATATCATGTGCTTGAACCCGATTTGGTAAGTTTAAATAAGAACAAAATATTATTACAATAAAGGAGCAAAATATATATACACCATACACTATACAAGATGAGTATATAAAACATCAGCAACCTTTCTACAGAGTGGAAAGTGCTAATGAAGATAATATGAGCATCCTCTTTTCGAATAGGAACCGACACTGAAATCTCCAAAAAAAAATCATCTTCTACTTACATAAACCTACCTACCTTTCAATACCTACTCTCATTACTAGCCCAAAATGTATGGAACAGTTGATTTTTAGATTTCAGGATTGACAAAAAGGTATTCACCTGGGTGATATCACCTGGGTGAAAAGAGGAGACTTAGTATCTTCATTTAACCTCTCGACTCATTTCATGCAGAAAAATTTCATCAGGTATTGAATTGGATTCGACAAAATTAGTATCATTTATTCACCTTGGGCTTGAATTCACCCAGGTGATACAGGGCCACCCTTTTTAATAAATTTAGTAAATTTGATCACCCCACGTACAACTTATCAAATATCTTTCAAATTAAAAGCCCTGTTAGTATATTTATTAATGTAATGTAAAATTCAGCTTACCCAAAGAAATTCAAAATAATTTATTAATTTTTTTTGTGCAATATAGTATTGTTGACGGTCCTACTGGTCCGTAGATCTTTAGGATAAAAACACCTGATGACACTGATGAGACTTTATTAATCACACCACAAGGAGTTTCCACACAACGATGTCCAAATTGTCCAAACACTATGATCAGGAGATCCCAGTAATTAATCGCCAGAGTCGTCACTTAGTATTTCCACCACTTGTATCTGCTTCGATCTTTCTCTTAGCTCGTCTAAAGATGAACTGAGGTAGGCGTTGGACAACCACGCTTATATACCCAGATAATTTCGCTCTACCAACTTCTCGAACGTTCGCGGCCGAACTGTATCGAACGATCGAGAGCATATTGCTATCCCGCTTTCACACACTTGGCTGTCCTTTTCCTTTACGTTGCAAGCGACTATGTACCTTATGCGCACGGTCACGTAAGGCCCATTATTGCTTGCACCGTCGATCGTTTCCTAGAACCGGCGAAGAGGGTTCCACGAAGCGTAAGTCTATAACATTCCAGTACTCGCGTACTTTTCTAGACGGCCCGGTGCGTTTTTCGTAACACTGCCCCCTTCTTAAGAGATGCTCGTCCCGAGCATCATCACTACTACCATCAATACCTCGCCAGACGGTTGACGTGCACAATTTTGAATGATCCTCTTGATTGATCTTCAATCCTATACGTTACGTCATTAATCCTAGTAACTACCTTGTATGGACCTTCCCAACCGCTCTGCAACTTTCCATTTTGGCGAGTTAGATTATGCAGACAGACCAGAGCGCCTTTCTCAAATATGCTTGAGTTAACTCTTCGCTCATTTGTCAATAATCCGTTTCGCCACGGAGAACCAGCATTGTTCAGTCGTCTTCTATTGCCATGCGTCGTCGCCATAGCACAAGTAGTGCATCTAGAGCACCAATCCTGCACGTCTTTCCGACAATGGAGCCAATAGAATTTCTCCCGAACTTTTGTTAAGGTCAACTTAGTGCCAAGATGTCTTCCTGAAACACCTTCATGAACTTCACGGAGTACATCTGGTATCTTGCACTTCGGAACAATTATCTGCAGGTGGAACTCTCTGCCGTTGGTCCGCTCCCATTTACGGTAAAGTATTCCGTTCTGTAAGACAATGCTGTCCCATTGTGCCCAGTATGCCTTAGTGATAGCGCTCATATGTGCAACTTCACTCCACACTGGTCTAGTGTTGCTCCTTAACTTCCATGTGATGAGGGGATGAAGATCATCATCTTTTCCTGATTCACTATTACCTCATCTTCCACAGATTCAAAAGGGGCAGCATGAGCCACTTTCACAGTAATCTCCTCGCAGTCATTATTCCGCAGAAACTTTTCGCTTCCTGTCTCGCTGTCGCTGCCTGCTGTTGCTCCAGCCCTGTCTCTTGACCGATTCCCTTTCCTTGCTGAGCATGTCTTCTAACTTTCTGATTTTATCCTTCAATTCAGAAACACTTTTCTGCCATAAGCTCAGTTCTGCAGATTTTAATTCCAGCTTCTCCTGTAGGGCTACAATCTAACTTTCTTGGCTTTTCATTTCTTTTTCCATAAGATTGTAGAGTCCGATTGTGGGTTGCGTCTTTCCCAGGTCAGCAACCGCTTTTCCTTTTGAGGGCAATCAAACTGCAGATGGCCTCTCCCACCACACTTATAGCACTTCATCCCGAGCCATTCATCAGTGGAGACTTCCTTCCTTTAACCCCCTCGGATACTTCCCGCACTCGGTTAATCTGGGTTAAGTCATGTCTCACTGCTTCAACCTCCAAGGCGTGGGCCAGTGCTTCCTTCAATGAGGTGTGATGATGTAACCTCACTGCAGCTCTAACTTCAGGGTTTTTGATCCCATCTACAAAGGCTTGCACGATTTTACTTCCCACCATCTCAACGTCCGCTGTAGGGAAAGCTTTCCGCACTAACCTCTCTATTTCCAAAGCCCATTGCTGTAATCCTTCTTCCGAACGCTGTACTCTGTCGCGTAGTTGGGCGCGGAAAACATACTCAGGTGCCTGTCTCCATATCTGGATTCAAGTGCCTCCACCAGATCCTTAAATCCACTTCCAGACTTTGGAAGTACCTCCAAAACTGTGAGTGCCGGTCCTCTAAGTGCTACAGCAAGAGCAGTCAAACACTGTTGTTCTGTCCATCCATTTGCTGCGGCAATTATCTGAAGTTGTTGACGATACGCGGCCCAAGACGAGGTACCGTCATAAAGAGGTAACTTCACGTTTGGTCCACTGCCCACGGCAGGAGCTCCATGTACGGCTACTGTTGTGTTCTTCATGCGCACCATTTTTTCTTGAAGTTCAGTAAGCCCAGTCTTTACATTATCCAAGTCGTCTGCCAGGGTGTAAACGCTGTCTCCCATTTCGTTGAAATCCTTTCTGAGTTCGGAAACCACACCAACAATCTCGCGAACAGTCGACAAAAACGCGTGTTGGTCGCTCTTCATGTCCTCGAGCTTCGTTTCCGTTTCCATAAATTTTTGATTAGTTTCCTCTTCAAACTTTTGGTGAAGATACTGCATAGCTTCAAATTTACGATCCAATATCCTGCGTATGCCCTCGTACGTACCTTGGTGGGAGGGGCTTGTGGGCGGGGCCACAGGGGGCGTGGCCTGGTGGGCGTGGCCAGTGGGCGGAGTCATAGGGGGCGTGTCTGGTGGGCGTGGCTAGTGGGCGGAGCTTCCCTCAGAGTAGGCGGGGCCACGGGGTGCGTGGCCTGGTGCGTGGATCCAGTAGGGAGACTCCGGCAGCACGCTGGGCCTTCGCCTTGACACGTCTCGACTTGGTGACGTTGTTGTCCCTCGGAGTCAATGGCATTATCCAAATTCCACTTCTGACACCAAATGTTACGGTCTACTGGTCCGTAGATTTGGATAAAAACACCTGATGACACTGATGAGACTTTATTAATCACACCACAAGAGTTTCCACACAACGATGTCCAAATTGTCCAAACACTATGATCAGAGTCCAGTAATTAATCGCCAGAGTCGTCACTTAGTATTTTCGCACTTGTATCTCTTCGATCTTTCTCTTAGCTCGTCTAAAGATGAACTGAGGTAGGCGTTGGACAACCACGCTTATATACCCAGATAATTTCGCTCTACCAACTTCCTCCGAACGTTTCCGCGGCCGAACTGTATCGAACGATCGAGCATCATTGCTATCCCGCTTTCACTGCACATGTGGCTGTCCTTTTCCTTTACGTTGCAAGCGACTATGTACGCTTTACGCCTGCGCACGGTACGTTAAGGCCCCATTATTGCTTGCACTCGTCGATCGTTTCTAGAACCGAAGAGGGTTCACGAAGCGTAAGTCTATAACATTCCAGTACTCGCGTACTTTTCTAGACTGGCCGGTGCGTTTTCGTAACGATGTATCTTTCTTGTTCGGAATGGTAAGTAGTAATAAAAATAACTTGTAGTTAGGTGGGCCTACTTTTAATATCGTTTTTCGATGTTGACTGTTTTCAGTAATGCCTATTTTTTCTCGAAAAATTACGTTGATTTTTATTTTTTAAATAAATGTTTTAATTATAATTAAACAACATTTCTACATCCTGAGTATTCCTGATAATCACTTTTGTACTGCTTATATAGATAATTTGCATTAAACTTCGATTAATATATTTACTTTTTTAGATTTTGTATGTAGGTGATAAAAGTATACTAAATTTACAAAAAAAAAGTGGCCCATCATCACGCCTAGGTGAAGAAATGCGAAAAGTTAACAAATGACACCAATTTTGTCGAATAAATTCACCGGGGTTTGATATCACCTAGGTGAAATGAGTCAAGGTAGAAATGAAGAAGATACTAAAAAGTCTACTCTTTTCCACCCAGGTGCTTTCACCCAGGGGAGCAGAGTGGAATATACCGACAAAAAAATACTCATATTCATAAGTACTTTAACCCCAAGGAAGTTGCTGGTGTTTAATAAATCACTTTGTATATACACAGATACATAAAGTTATCCTATTATGTAACGCTCTTAGCAAATGTTTTAGCACATAAACAAACCAGCTTGCAAATCACTGTTTAATCTGTTAATACTCCTTATCTGTGACAAAGGCATTGCAATCTTGTCATCTAATAATCAACGATTCGACCCTAATAACTTTGGTAATGGATAGGATCACCTTAACACTAGATAATATCGAACGTTAATTTCCGACATACTTAAAGCCATGATCACAGTCAATGTCACCTTTTTTTAAAATATTCCTTATCTATACATATAATAAAACAAGTAAAAAATATTTTGTCTGTACATTTTAGTATTTTTGACTAAAATGGATAGAGGGACACTTAACAAATTAACAATAGAGAAGCAAAAAATTTTTTTGAATTTCTTGTCTGTCTGTATGTATGTACGCGTTTCACGCAAAAACTACTGGACGGATTTGAATGAAACTTTTTTTGTTGTATAGCTATTAAGCCTGGGCAACATATAGGCTATAATTAATTTTGAAAACTGGAACACCTGATGAAGAACCATAACAGAACAGCTAAACCATAAGAAATATGGAAATGGTGCCTTAACAAAAGTCGTTCAACCTGATGAGCATTTTCTGCTGACGTATAAAAATTGAAGATCTGGAACATCTGATGAAGAACTCCAAGAGACCAGCTACACTATAACATATATGGAAATGGCGCCTTACCAAGAGACCAGCTACACTATAACATATATGGAAATGGCGCCTTAGCAAAACTTGATTAATCTGATGAGCATTTTCTGTAGACGTATAAAAATCGAAGATCCGAAACATCTGAAACTGTTTGGAACACAAAAAGACTTTTCATCTAAGCAAAACTCACGCGGGCGAAGCCGCGGGCAACAGCTAGTCTATACATATAATAAAACAGTAAAAATATTTTGTCTGTACATTAAGTATTTTTGACTGAAATGGATAGAGGGACACTTAAAAAGAATAATAGAAAGCAAAAAAATTTTTTTGGAATTTCTTGTCTGTCTGTCTGTCTGTCATGTATGTACGCGTTTCACGCAGAAACTACTGGACGGATTTGAATGAAACTTTTTTGTTGTATAACTATTAAGTCTGAGCAACATATATGCTATATTTAATTTTGAAAACTGGAACACCTGATGAAGAACCTTAATAGAACAGCTAAACTTTAAGAAATATGGAAATGGCGCCTTAGCAAAAGTCGTTCAACCTGATGAGCATTTTCTGTTGACGTATAAAAATCGAAGATCAGGATCATCTGATGAAGAACTCCAAGAGACCAGCTACACTATTACATATATGGAAATGGCGCCTTAGCAAAAGTCGTTCAACCTGATGAGCATTTTCTCGGTACTGACGTATAAATATTGTTGATCTGGAACATCTGTTCCCGTTCATCAACATCTATTTCCGCGGGACACGGGATAACCAAATGGGTGAAATTTTGAGTACTGGAGTTTAGGTTACTACACTTTGAAAGACAAAAAGATTTTTCATCTTAGTGAAACTCACGCGGGCGAAGCCATGGGCAACAACTAGTACATAATATTATTTCCATAGAAACCATATTGAAGATGATGGTTTATCAGCTGGTGAGTGAAAAGGAGAAATCAATAACAAACTTCTCCATTAATATTTCTAAGAAAGTCACTGTGTGGGTTAAATTCCATATAATATAATGACAAGCGATTATCTCTTAAAAATGATGATGATTTTGTATTTGTTGTCAAAGTTGCAGAAAGGTGCCAGCACCTTTCTCCAACACATACCGCTTACAAATACATACATACATAGAATCACGTCTCTATCCCTTACGGGGTAGACAGAGCTAAGGGTCGCGAGACTCGAAGGCCACGCTTAGCTGAGTAATGGGCTCTCTGATGGACTGGACTCCGCTTACAAATAGTCCATGTAAAAATCTATGAAACATCAGATTTTGATTGTGATAATATTACTTCAAAAATAAAAATATACTTTACAGTTTCCGGGCTTAATGTTCAATTTTTATATAGTCGGTTTTTGAACGACGCAGAAAAATGGACAGGGCCCCGAATCGATTTGTCTTGGTCGCTCGTACGAATTTATAAGATAAGTACCTACATCGCCATCGTCTTTAAACATCGAAAATGCGAGAAGAAACGAAATATCAGACGTATTTTATAATTTAAATGTATGATAATTGTCATGATTATAATGATGATATTATGATGGTTATAATTATCATGTCTTCAGACAAAGCCTGAATGAGTATAAAAATTAAAATGGTACAGATTGAATATTATAGTGATTTCCTGAGAATACTTATACAAATAATTCTATGTTTATTCTATGCAGGTTATACCATTGAAAGTTTATTTTATTCGCTTACAGATTATGTGCCAAAAAGATCAGTAATGGATGTGGCGAAACCATAGCCATAGAGCTAGTTTTTTTTTTAATTTTGATTTTTTTTTCCATGTCTATAGGTAAAACGCGTAAAAAACGCGCGTGTGGTAAAGCGCTATACATAGTTTGGTCTAAACTTCTAAACCGTACAGATTTAAAGTCAAGGTCTCGATAATAAGTACTTTTGACAGGTACTTTAAGAATCGCAACCATTTGCTCGCACCCTTAGAATACATATGTATGGAAATCCTCAGGAATTAGCATTATTACTTATTAACGCTGCGTCCCGAGGGATAAGAAGACATTGTCATTTGTTCACGAATATTATTAGATCTTGGCTCAGTTTGGTTGAGATGAGGTTAGAAATTATTTTTATACAATCCACCAAATAATATTCTATTTAAATTTTAAAATGACTTCATTTAAGTTCTCAGTCTTCAGTTTTAATAGTATCTTAATAATAATTATTTTTAAATTTAATATTACCTCTTGTTTAACTGGATGCCGGGAATAGAAATAAAATACTGTGGTAGTAAAACTTGTAGAAAACTATATTATAAAATCAAGAAACTACTATAAATGCATATGTAGGTACCTAAACGAAATTCAATGACAATCTGTCAGAAAAATAACAAAAAACAAGCGAATCATTTTCCCTTCTTTAAATACTAATCTTTTTTTGTAAGCGGCCAGAATTACAATTAAGAGAACAAAGGGCATGTTGTATAGCAGGCTATATCATGAGCAGTTCCCCAAAAATCAGAAATAATATCAAAAAACGATTAAGACCATGAAATATTTGTTTCTCGTGATCTTGTTATGGTACAAAAATACATTTAATATGACTTAATATCGTATAATGGCGATACTGACATGGCGTCCGTACGTATGTTCAGAAATTATGATACAGAAAATCAGATACAATGCTCGATATTTTCATTATATTTTAGAAAAGTAATTAAAGTAAATGTTCCAAACACATGTTACATGCAATATCACAAAAACATATGTGTATTTCACATAAATAGATGAATAATAAATAAAATAAACAATTCTTTCCCGCGGGCACGTATGTAATAAAAGTACATTTTTGAACGTATCGGAAATGGGAACTGTCAAATGAAGCGCGTCACGTCAAATCATAATGGGTGTCGGCCATTTTGGCAGAAACTCGCCTAACCTTCATTACTATTTTGTTGAATAAATGTACCATAGAAAAGCTACGAATTTATCGGATTTAGCTTATAAGACATCTATACTGACCCAAAAATGAAAAGTTCAGATATATACTTATGATATAGCCGGCTCCCCATACATTTTTGTTGCAACAACCCCTTTATTCACACTCTCATGAATTTTCTATTTTTTTTTTTCAATAAATATGGGTTTGCTCTTTTACAATCTTGCCGAGGACAGAGATGAGGTCTACGATGAAGCAGGACTTACCCAGAAGCAGCCAATATTCCACACTCTGGTTTTGAAGAGAGTCCCGGGTTGTATGTGCTCTGAAACACAGAACGCAGGTAAGGAGTTCCCAGTGCTTTGCTGTGCGCATCAAGAATGATGACGAAAAGCGGCTTGAATTGCGTACGGGGGAATATTAACCAAGGGATGATAGCCTGCAGTGCGTCTGGTTGTCCAGGTTGAAGAAAGGGGCGGGCGGTATGAGCTCATGCAGCTCATGAGCACACTCTCCGAAGTACAATCGGTAGAAAACCGACAAGCAGGCAACTTTTCGACGATGAGCTAGGCTGTGGAGCTTAGCGTTCGTTAATTTTTCATCGCCGATTATTCTTTTGGCTCTGCGTTCCACCGAATCAAAAGTGGCCAGTTGGTACTTCGTGAAAGCCGTTCCAAAGGTGACTGCAGTTACTTCACGCAAGGAACGGACTTGAGCTCTTCTATTATATATGAGGCAATAAATTTCTGCCGAGAAAGCATTGCAATCTATAAATGGAATGGTATCTCAATATTATATTTGTATAATCTAATCAATGTGTAGCAATCAATGTAACTGTAGGTATATTAATTGTACCATTACAATCGTAACTAGGTGTGTGAGTGAATAGAAGTAATGTTAATTCTATTCCATCTTAGTTATTGCTTACGTTAGTGGATTGTAATAATTGTTATTACTCTGATCAATCACGAATCCGATAACTGTTATCGTAATATGGTTAACTATTGGATGAAATCATTGGTTTTCCGATAATTAGTGTAATCTCCCCTATTTGTCTGTAAATATCTTTCCCTCGTTTCGTTTTGTTTATGTAGTGGTTGACCTACAAAAAGATAGCATAAGATAGATCACAGTAATTGCTACGCTGTATCGAGATGATGATGAAATGGCACAAATTAGATTTTTCGACCAGTATTTTAGTATAATGGTAAGTACCTATTTACCATAAGCTTAAGTATGTCACATATAAGTAGGTTCGACTTGATGTGAAGAAGACAAACTTATCTGAGATATACTCTGGTCCTTTGGAAGACAATGGTGACCAGATTGCAAGTCTAACAGAAAAAAGAGCTATCAAGCGTCGGAGAGACAAAATCACATAAGGAAAGTAGATTAATTTTTCTCTGACGCCAAATAAGTTGATTTCTTATTCAGCACTCTATCTCCATCTATCTGGTATAATTAATCCAACAATGATTACCTAATTTAAGAGACTTCAAGCTTTTAAATTGCGTCCAAAGCCTTTGAGATTCATCTAATGACACGGAAGTGGCTTCCAATTACACATAATTAGTAAGATCGATGACGCACTGGAATACAATCTGTATACATATCGGAATCCTCCTGATTGACTAATCGGGATACATACATATAATATAGTCTGGTCATGTCCTAAAATGTCTGAAAATATCTATATTAGATGTCTCCATTCTATATGTGAGCTTAACTAGAGTAAGTATTTTATATGTCAGTGAATGTTGCTCTTTCGCTCTCTAAACACAAGTATACTTAGTAAAATTCTTAAAGAAAAGATTTGATTGTTTTATTGTGTACGAAAGAATTTTCAGAGTACTATACGGTTTTTATGTCATGCCACAGCAAAATAACACATAGCTAATATGATCCTTTCAAAATATAATGTGGTTTAGTGCCTAGTAATACTAAAATTACGTCCTAAATGAAAGGCTGTAAAGGTGTAATTTATTTTATTGTTGGAAATTAACTCATTATGTATATAAAAGAGAAGGCAGGTAAATTCACGTAATCGGTTTATTAATGGTGTGATCTTGCCATCTAATTTCAAAGTAGTTCTCGACTAATGAGATGGAAGTATAGATCTTTCCATGTATACTTAACACTAATTGGATTTCTCACACGATCGCATCTAATCTACTTATTATAGGGTTAGAGGTAAAGGTGAAGATTTGAGTTGATTTTGAAGTTACAATAACGTTATACCTGCAACGTATCATTTTTCATATAAAAGTGCACAAATCCAGAGGCAATAAACCGTAAAAGATAAGACCTTAAAGGCATTTTCCAATTCCATTAGAAAATCTTGATGGTTCTAAAACTATAGATACAAATACAGAAACACGTATTTTACGGGAGTAGACGTGAGACTAAGAGTTACTTATAGAGGCTCGAAGGCTGTGGCGTGAACGTGTTTAGCTGGATCAACAAGCCCACTGCTTATTGTAGGAATGGAAAATCAGATTTAGTGGACAGGTTGCTAACTAGTCGTCTGTGATAGGAAACCTAAGTGCACATAATCTGTTTCTTGTCTTTGTTACTATAGAACTAATGTATAACAGAAAAGTGATGATGAATAGTAAATAGATTTTTCACCTTACGTCCATGTGACGATAGCGAAAACGACCAAGCTACAGATTTGACTAAGGTGTAAATTTTTTAGGAAGTTAGGGCGGTAGAGTTAGAAGGCTCTACAAGAGATCTTGATAAAATTTTGATAGTGCAATTTTGTTTCTCATTTCCTAAATATTACAAAATGAACCTTACTCGACCATCCATAAGGTTAATTTTTTAATATGTTGGAAATAGAGAATGGATCATATTCCGTGTTTGTAATATATTGGGTAAAACTAAACGCAGGCGTTTCCTGTTATCGCCGCCAGGCGTTTTGGGGTTCTCACTGCTAGCGTGGATGGCGTCGCGTGTGGTCCGCCATTACTGCCATTGTCCAGGGCGATATCGGTTTGATTTTAATACGCGGAGCGGTCTCGCGTCTTTTGCTTGTTGTTTAGTTTGAGTGATAATTGTGAATTTCCTGTTTGTTAAATAACTATTGAATTTGTGTTTTTGAAAAACTCTGTTATTGTGACTTTTTCTTGTGAGAGGTGAAACGTGGCTGGCTGTTCACATCTGGCTGTTCCCGAGTGAAACTACGGGAAGAAATCCTATTTAGTTGTTATGGGGGAATTGAGATCTCAAGGGTTAGGTGTAGGGGTGATTGGAATTCCCCTTCCCGAAGACACTCAAGTTTGGATCCGAAGAGAAAGAAGATTTAATTTGGTAAGTGTTCAATTGTAGTTAATTTATAGTTAGGATTATCATATAGGGCCCTGTAGCTCCCTTCATAAGCTACGGTATTGTAGCAGACTGCGTTAAGTTAGTTGGGTTTAGTCGGGCAAACGTGGTGCCGCGTGGAGATTTTTCCGGTACTTATTTTTACCGGTGGTTTTTTTCCGGTTGAAGTTCCGGTACAGAATTCTTCCCGCCGCTTCGTTTGTCCGGATTCTCTCTGCCACATTTTCTCTGGCAGCAGAGCGTAGTTGCTCTGCACTACATTTTCTTGGTAGCAGAGCGTAGATTTATATCTACCCTCTATTTGTTCGTTTGTAAAAAATAATTAATTGTTTGTAAAAATTATTAGATTTTTCTTTAGTTTGTTTGTATAAGAATATTTGTAACCTTTTTTGTATTTGTTTGCGGTTTGTACCGTGCGTTCCGGGTTTGTGCCATTCTCATACCTACCGCGGTTCTTCGTGTAGTTGCTTGATTTTGTTGTTTTTTATTTACCTGTTGTTATTTTTTGTTTGTGACTTGACGCGATGGCGAAGGCCTCCAATGCTAGGGCGACACTCGCCAACGAATTGAGATGGTTTGTGACGGCCGGAGGACTCCTGTCCCGGAAGGACAGGGAGGGCGCCATACTGCTAAGAGCGGATCACCTCCACTCACGATTGATTAGCGCGGAAGCGGCCATGGCAGGCGCTTGCTACCGAAGCCGATCTTTACCCCGGAGGTCTACGCAGGTCACATGGCGGACATGGACCAGATCCTGAGTCTGCACGATGATATCGCGGAGGCGGTGACCGCAATAATGTTGGCGAGAACCAGGCTGGCGGACCAGCCCCTCGCACCACCTCGTTAGACAGGAAGGACCAGCGGTTACCTGGTCGGCTCCCTCACCCTTCAGCTGTCCCACTTTGGGGGTAGGATGGAAGTGGGTAGCATATAAAATATGTTTGAGTCCCTGGTCGTAGCACGACAAGGATTTGTCGAAGGCCCAGAAGATGGCCTACCTCCTCTCCACTCTTGAGGATGAAGCGCGGTCGCTCATCCAGCACCTCCGGGTGGAGGACGACCAGTACGATACTGCTTGGGAGTTATTGAACTCCCGCTACCAAAACTTACGTTTGTTAGCGGATGCGCACGCCGCACAGTTGATGGCCCTGCCCAAGGTGGCCAACAGGGCACAGTTGCGCCTGCAGTTGCTCACGCCCGTTACAGTGGCCTGTAACGCGCTCCGCACACTGGGGCTGCCGGTGGACCAATGGTCCTTTTTGCTGGTGCACATTGTATTGGGCAAATTACCCCATGACATCCGCTCGCGATTTGAGCGCGAGAATGCGGAACGGGATAGCACCACCCTACCAACATTCACTGACTTGGTGAAGTTTTTGGAGTTTGAGGCGCGGGCGGCTGAGAATACCATGACGGACTCAGCGCCATCCAGAGCGTTGCCTGAGACGTGTAGGCCCCAACAGGGACGGGCAACCTGCCACCGCGTGGAGCTGGTGTGCGAAGGGTTGCGCACACGGCAGCAGTCGCGAGGGACGCGGACTGCCTGCAATGTGGCCGCCGGATGGGCCAAGCAGCCTGCTAATGCACGCAGGTGGACTGGCAGGGGACTGCCAGTACAAGATAGGCGCCGCATGGCAAAGCGGCATGAACTTTGCTTTTATTGTTTGGGCGGTCACTATGCACGTGACTGTCCCAGTGCCATACCAGGCAGTGCATGCCGTGGGCGGCACCACGCGATGCTTTGCATGAACCGCAACGGGGATGGCACCCGGATGTTGAGGCAGGGGTCCCCTATGGGCGGGGGCGCTCCTGCGCGAAGCCCTCCACCATCGGACGGAGGACGCGGCTTCGCTCGTCGCACCCCCCCTCGGGAGGGGGGTCGCGTACCGGCGCGGGTCTTGGCGGACCGGGACCACGCGCCCCAAGGTCGTGGCCAGTATGTGACTGGCCAGGCCCCGGATAGGGCCCCCATGGGCGGGGGCCCTAGATCGGACGTGAGAGTGGGGACACCCCTCTCCCACGCGGGTTACCAATGCCCAACACATGCATGGCCGCAGCGGTTTTCTCCGCCACGCTGCACGAGTACCCACGGCTGGAGTACCACCCGCCGTACCATATGTATGGCTGGGCCGCGGCGGTTATGCTCCCCTCAGATGGGGATGTGCACTCGCCCGCCATATTATCCGGGTCAGTGGCGCGCCCCTGGTTTGGAGAGAGTGGGGAGCCCGGTAACTAGCTTGCTCCCTTGCTGGGACAGAGCCGCCGGACGGTTCCTTATCCCCTACCGCGGTGGTCCGCGTATGGGGTCGTGGGGGAAGTATGTTAATTTGAGAGCTCTGTTGGACTCAGGGGCTCAAAGCAGTTTGGTTACCACTCGAGTGGCACACCAGTTAGGTTTAGTCGTGGAAGACTCGCCTGTGCCACTTCTTGGAGTTGGTGGCATACAAGTGAAGTGTCTGACGGGCCAGACACTTGTCACCTTTTCTTAGCTGAAGTCCTCCACAATGAGGATCACGACTTCGGCTATGGTAATGGATACCATTGCTGGTTGGCACCCCTCGACAGACATACCGCCGGGTGTGTTGTCTTTGGTTTCGGGTCTGGATTTGGCCGACCCCTTTGTCTTTCATCCCGGCCCAGTGGACTTGCTCCTGGGCTCGGACGTATTGGGTTGGATTTTGTTGGGTCCCCAGAAAGCTCTGGGTTCGTCTTCACTGATGGCAGTGTCTACTATCTTTGGTTTCGCCCTGATGGGCCCTGTGTTTGATAATAGCACCGTGGAGGAGCCACCGGTCGTCGCATCTGCGTCCTTGGCCAAGACCATGCACAGGGTTTGGGAGGTGGAGGAGCCACCTATGAGTTCCAGGATGGATCCGGAACACGCTGAGTGCGAAGCCCTTTTTCGATCGACCTCGGAGAGGTTGCCCTCCGGTCGGTTTGTAACTAGGTTACCCTTTGTTGCCTCTCGTCCTAGCCTAGGGCAAAGTAGGGCGCTTGCGGAGAAAACGACTGCTGTCCATGGAGCGACGTATGCAGCGTGACCACGTACTTCGCGATAAATATATTGAATTTATGCGCGAGTACGAGGATTTGGGTCACATGTCTCCGGCTCGAGTTGATTGGAGCTCAACTGAGCATTATTTTTTGCCCCACCACGCGGTGGTGAAGGCCTCAACAGGCAAATTGAGGACCGTCTTCGATGGGTCCGCACCCACTTCGAACGGGGTTTCGTTGAATCTGTGTTTGCATTCGGGTCCCAAATTGCATAGGGACATAATTGACATCATCTTGAACTTTAGAAGACATCAAGTGGTTTTCGGCGCGGACATCGGATGATGTTCCGCCAAGACAGCCATTACATCCTGAGGACAGGCGATTCCAGTTGATACTCTGGCGTGAGCGCCCTGAGGATCCTGTGACGGTGTATGAACTCGAAGCACAAACACGTATGGTTTGGAAATCTAGTCCCTAGTATCGCCATCAGATCATTGCTTGAATTGGCAGAGCGGGAACGGATCCGCTTTCCCCGTGGGGC
Source organism: Ephestia elutella (assembly GCA_018467065.1). Lineage (NCBI taxonomy): Eukaryota > Metazoa > Arthropoda > Insecta > Lepidoptera > Pyralidae > Ephestia > Ephestia elutella. The sequence goes on along the minus strand of CM031585.1, from coordinate 14,920,839 downwards.
TTCCGTGCTGTCACGTGACTTGTATGTTGCTGACGTGTGCACCGGAGCCCAAAGTATTGAGGAGGCCCTCCTACTGCGGGATGAATTGATTGAAATATTGAAGACAGGTGGCTACGAGCTACGTAAGTGGTTGTCTAATGAGCCTAAAGTTCTAGAAGGGATCCCGGAGGATCACCAACAGAACCCTCACCTGTTTGAGGATGTAGATGATCCCAACAGGATAGCGGTGCTGGGCATGCAGTACCAGCCGCTAACCGATATTTTTACATTCCAAGTGGACTTGGAAATACCAAAGGTCTGGATAAGAGAACGGTGTTGTCCGTAATAGCCCGTATGTTTGATCCAAGCGGTGGGATCAGTCCAGTGATATTCTCTGCGAAGTGTCTTCTTCAGAGACTTTGGACTTTGGGCGTCTCGTGGGACGAGCCGCTGTTTGGCTCTCCATTGGATGATTGGCTCGAGTTGTTTTCATCGATTAAGGAAGTCTGGAAATCGGATTGCCTTGCCTCGTCGAATATTGCCTTCGGGAAATATCGAGCCAGCTCTGCATGGCTTTTGTGACGCTGTCGGAGCCGAGGCTACGCCGCGTCAGTCTATATGCGGACAGTTGACGCCGATGGCCGGGTCAATGTCTCGCTTTTGTTAGGGAAGAGCAAGGTCGCCCCCATCAGGACTAGGCTGACTATTCCCAAGCTTGAGTTGAGTGGAGCTCACCTTCTTTCTAAATTGTTGCATCACGTTGCCAGTGAGCTGGCGGCCACGGTCGAGATACGAGACATCTTCGCCTGGTCGGATAGCCAGGTCGCGCTTGCATGGTTGCGCGCGGCCCCACATACCTGGGAGGTTTTTGTGGGAAATCGGGTTTCCCAAATCCAGAATATCGGAATTGATATAACATGGAGACATGTGCCGGGAGAGCTTAACCCAGCGGACTGTGCTTCCCGAGGTTGTACGGCACCAGAATTGGTGTCACACCCGCTCTGGTGGGGTCCAGAGTGGCTGATGGGATCAGAAACTTCTTGGCCTGTCTGTCAGACAGATGTTACTTCTTTGAGTTTGACTGGGCTCCGTGTACATGCTGTAGTCGCTGAGACGACGTCGGAGCCGGATTGGCTACTTGCTCGGTATAGCAGCTTGGATAAGCTTCTGGGTGTTACCAGTTGGATTAAGCGTTTCATACATAATTGTAGAAACCCACAGGCAAAGCGGTTGGAGCCGATTGCAGGTGCAGAAGAGCGCCGGAGCGCATTGTTGCATTGGGTCCGTGTCGTGCAGACCGGACGGTTTGAGTCAGAGCTTTCGTATTTTGCGCGACGCACGCGCTAAGTTGAAGGGCGCGGTCGCTCGTTTGAACCCGTACATCGACTCGGATGGGCTTCTTCGGGTTGGAGGCAGGCTCCGGAAGGCGGATCTTCCATATGAGACTCGCCATCCTCTGTTGTTGCCCAAGGGCGGACCCTTGGTGCAGCTTTTGGTGTCTGATCGACACATTCGTAACGCCCATGCTGGGTGCAATGCTTTGTTGGCTATTTTGCAACGCGAGTTTTGGATTTTGTCTGCCCGAAGAGCAATCCGTAGTGTCCTGTTTCGATGTATTGCATGTTATAGGTTGAAGGCATCCACGATGCAACCACAGATGGGTGATTTGCCCGCTGATCGAATCCGACCTTCGAGACCGTTTGACGGCGTTGGAACCGATTTTGCCGGTCCCTTTTCGATCAAGGCTTCTCCCTTTCGTAATGCCCGTATTGTGAAGGGCTATTTGTGTGTATTTGTTTGTTTGGCCACCAAGGCTGTCCATTTGGAGGTGGTATCGGCTCTGACTACGGAGGCCTTCAAATCGCCGCGTTGGATCGCTTTGTTTCGCGTCGAGGTCTACCTTCCCTTGTGCAGTCTGACAATGGCACAAACTATAAAGAAGACTGCAAATTATCTTAAGAGGATGTTTCTGTAATTTATTGATAAAAATTGTACTAGTTTAAGTCAAATTGCTGCCCAAAGGGGAATAACCTGGAAGTTTAGTCCCCCAAGTTGCCCCCATTGGGGAGGGATTTTTGAAGCGGCTGTGAAATCCGCAAAGACCCACCTCCGCCGCATTATCGGAGAAACGGCTCTAACTTTTGAGAGAGCTGGCCACAGTGTTTTGTAAAGTTGGGGGCGGTCCTCAACTCTCGTCCTCTCTGTCCGCTATCTCCAGATCCAAATGACTTGGAAGCTCTCACCCCTGGTCATTTTTTGGTGGGAGGGCCTTTGAATGCCCTGCCCGAATACCCGTGGAAGGACGAACGCGTATATCAGTTGTCGCGTTTTCAAATGTTGCAGCAAATGAGCCAGGACTTTTGGCGTCGCTGGTCGCTTGAATATTTGCATTTGCTGCAGCAAAGAGTGAAGTGGACAGACAGGACTGAGCCTCCCAGGGAGGGTGATTTAGTATTGTTAAAAGAGGCCAATTTGCCCTCATTGCTTTGGCGACGAGCTCGCATATTACGTTTGATTCTTGGCGGAGATGGCACTCCGCGTGTGGCTGAGGTGTTGGTCGACGGTTCGATTTTAAGGAGAGGTGTGACCTCTCTCGCCCGCCTTCCCGTAGAGTAAGCTAGCGGTCTGCTTCTCAGACCGGGACGGGGGGATGTTTGTAATATATTAGGTAAAACTAAACGCAGGCGTTTCCTGTTATCGCCGCCAGGCGTTTTGGGGTTCTCACTGCTAGCGTGGATGGCGTCGCGTGTGGTCCGCCATTGCATTGTCCAGGGCGATATCGGTTTGATTTTAATACGCGGAGCGGTCTCGCGTCTTTTGCTTGTTGTTTAGTTTGAGTGGTAATTGTGAATTTCCTGTTTGTTAAATAACTATTGAATTTGTGTTTGTGAAAAACTCTGTTATTGTGACTTTTTCTTGTGAGAGGTGAAACGTGGCTGGCTGTTCACATCTGGCTGTTCCCGAGTGAAACTACGGGGAAAAATCTATTTAGTTGTTATAGGGAATTGAGATCTCAAGGGTGGGTGGGGTGATTAGGAATTCCCCCTTCCCGAAGACACTCAAGTTTGGATTGAAGAGAAAGAAGATTTAATTTGGTAAGTGTTCAATTGTAGTTAATTTATAGGTTAGGTTATCATATAGGGCCCTGTAGCTCCCTTCATAAGCTACGGTGGTAGCAGACTGCGTTAAGTTGAGTTAGGTTTTAGTCGGGCAAACGTGGTGCCGCGTGGAGATTTTTTCCCGGTACTTAATTTTACCGGTAGATTTTTTCCCGGTAAAGTTCCGGTACAGAATTCTTCCCGCCGCTTCGTTTGTCCGGATTCTCTCTGCCACATTTTCTGGCAACAGAGCGTAGTTGCTCTGCACAAATTCATCAAAGTGGCCGTTTTAGCTTCTAATCTCTTTGTAGCAACGCTTTTATGTGAAAATGTTGTTGGTGGGAGATGATTTTTACAATGTGCTTGGGGAGAGAATCAGCTGTCACATTCTTTCTTTTTTCGATCACAGACCTGCATAGATGTATCAATAGATATTGCGCAAAGTAATGAATGTACTATTTATTGTTCAAATATTGGGATGAATACTAACGACCTTTAATCAGATAATCCTCACAAACATAGTTAAAGTTGCCCAAAAGAATCAGATTAGTTTTAATCTGTATAGATTATATCGATTGTGTCCCCAATGTACCTGCGTCGTTAACCCGCTTGACCACTATAATTGTGACATCATAGCTATCTTACGTAATAGAAGTGACGTCACGATATTTTTTACTGATAAAGCTAGCTAACGAATTGTTTGCGGTTACTGCCTGTGTGGCTAATGTTTCTCGCAATAATGAAATACAGATCTACGACATATTGTTTTTTTACTTAAAATTTGAAGTTATGTAAAAAAGCCTCTAAATTTACCTAAATAGTTTCAAAATGAAATCAATTTTAGTAGTAAAAACAAAATAGGATATGGCCAGGAAAAGAAGTAACTGACATAGCAAATAATATCTTGATAGTTACTGATGAATTTTCTTCTACTCCGAACATACTTATAATATTACTGGCATTGTTCGTAAACAACTCCACAAATCAAGAGTCAAAAGATTATAAGCTACCTACGAAATTATTAATGCAATGATTACCAACCAATTATTAATGCCGACCTATCGAGTTGGTGAAATTCAGTTTTTATCAGTAGTAATAAACCTTTTTATTTCTATCCCTGTCGTTTAAGATCTATTTGATCCAATTTCAGATTTAATTATAATCTGTAGGTTTACTTTTCTACGTAATGAGATAATACGGTTCAATAAAGGAAATTGATGTACTTGAATTGGGTATTGATTGAATTTCACTTCAGCCAATGAGAGGCATTGAGTAACGAGGCTTGAACCAACGCTTTACTATTTATGACTGTATATACTCATTAATACTTAGGACAATCTTTTCGTTACAAAATATTATTAACTTCAGCAAAATAAAATCTAACAGAGATTTTTTTTATGTTTTAAGTTAAATTTATCTATATAGTCGGGGCTGGGAATTTTCAGTTGTATGGAGGTGGTCACATTAAATCCTACGATGGTGATTTTTATAAACTACATAGATTATGATATTACAACTGCAAATTTAAGTGCAAAAAAAAATCACCACCGCCGTTTTTTTTTAAACGCTATTATAAGACTCATATTGTTATAACTTTCAAACAAAAAATCCTACCAGGGTGATTTTTTGTTACATGTTTCCTTACGAATAATAAAAGCTTGATTTAAAAAATCACCAATAAATAACACTTCGAAATGGATTTTTTAATGAGTTGTAATTTTTATACTTTAAAAACATCCTATACAAAAACAAAAAATCCAGCAATGGTGACTTTTATATATTATTCGTATACTATTGTAATGAACCATATCCTCAAATTTAATAAGGGTGACTACAACAGATTTTTTTTTATTAACTTTTAATTTTTTTTTTTTTAATTCTACAGTCGAGAAAATTGTATATTCGTACGTAATGTGAATTATTCAATCTTAATTTTAAATAATAATTTTTCAAGTGCGTGTCGGGCCACGAACAATGTAGGGTTCCGAAGGTACCCATCCTGTAGAAATGCGGACACATTAACTTCTATTTACTTCCACTTTTATATAACTAATGAAAATAACCTAAGTATATACCATCATATAGAATGAAAATTATTCCTACGAATATTTTTCATACTAAAATCAATTTTGTAAGTTTATCGTCTATTACTCATTAACGCGTAAAGTCTACATAGCCGTGATAATTTTCCTTTTAAATTCATTATATTTGCTAGTTATTATAATTTGTTTCATGTATCCGCCCTCCACCATTTTCCTGTTCGAGGGGGGGGGACACTTGACTCTAACAAAATTTATCAATTTAAAGTTAAATATTTCGCACACGGATCCCTAAATCAAAAAATGTTCTTCAGACACTCATAATATTTTTAAAAGACCTATCAAATGATACCCCACACGATGGTATAATCGAGAGAAAAAAAAATCATCCCCACTTTAGGTGTAGGGGAGGCACCCTAAAAAAAATATTTTTCCTAATTTTATTCTACAGTTCGCTCCGCGTAATAAATATGTATATCTCTACCAAATTACAGTTTTCTAGTACTAGTAGTCTCTGAGATTAGCCGCAGACAGACGGACGGACGGACGGACAGACATGACGAAACTATAAGGGTTCCTTGTTTACTTCGGAACCCTAAAAACGACTCATGTTTATGAACCCGTAATTAAATAAAAACCATATTGACATTTATAACGTTAAAAATACATTTTATGACTAGAAAGCCTTATTATAAACCGGCCAACTTTTATTTACAGGTAAATGAAATGTTATTAATTAATTGTGAACAGTAATCTCTATTGTAAACTTTTTTGTTTACAGTATAGTTTATTTACCCCTCCCATTTCATATCGGATCATCAAAATTCTTTTTTTTTATATAAGGATGTCTAAAAACATCAAAATAATGTTAAGTATAAGAATCATGGTTGTAGGAATTTGTCGGTAAAAAAAATTTAAATGCCCCGCCTAATATCTCGGTCGCTCCAATTACGCCATGTAATTATTTATTAGAATGTAATCTAATTAGTTTGTCACCATTTATTTAAACAGATATTTTAAGTGTCACTTATCTTACGGGGTAGACAGAGCCAGAGATACCTCAAAGGCCACGTTTGATTTTGGCTTATGGTTGAATAAAGATCCAGGCATAGTGACGATTTCTAGCCCATCGCCAAGAATTTGAAACCCATTTCTTTGATTGACTTTTACAATCTGCACACTCTATGCTTTTTCTTCGCTCTCAGACCAGTATGTTATTAAACTATTAGCACCCTTCAATGCTTTATTTTCATGATATGATTTTTTCTAAAAGATATTCAAACATATAAATCCTAACTAATATTATAAATGCGAAAGTGAGTTTGTTTATTGGTTTGTTTGTTTGTTACCTCTTCACGCTTTATCTACTAAACTAATCTTCCTGAAATTTCACATACACATAGCTGGAAGTACGGAGAAGGACATAGGGTACCTTTCATCCCAGGAAAAAGCACTTCCCGTGGGAAATTCACGCGGGCAAAGCCGCGGGCGAAAGCTAGTCCATACTAATATTATAAATGCGAAAGTTTGGATGTGAGTTTGTGAGTTTGTGAATTTGTGAGTTTGTGAGTTTGTGAGGATGTTTGTTACTCAATCACGCAAAATCTACTGGACGGATTTCGATGAAATTTGGTACAGAGGTAGATAATGACCTGGAATAGCACATAGGCTACTTTTTATCCCGGGAAAAAGCACTGTTCCCGTGGGAAATTCACGCGGGCGAAGCCGCGGGCAAAAGCTAGTAATATATAAATTTAAAGAACTCTTAACAAAAACGCAGAACCCAATCTATTGTTATCTCCCACATTAATGTAATGACCATCAATGAGATCAAACTATCAGAACCCCACATCTAAGATGACTTGTATCTCTCAATTGCTAGGGGCCAATTGTTTGATACCCCTGGATTCTTTTCTATGTCGATTTTCAACCTTAAGGGAACAAAATACGACTGCTTTTTGAAAATAGAATATTAATCTAGACGGCGTTTAGACATCAATTTTGTCGTTTTTTATTTTTTTTAATATTACTTCATTAGGATTATGTTATTATTATTTTATTGGAACGAATGGGAATAAAGGGGTGTATATACAATGATTGAGACGTTTAAGAACTGTTCTGAGTTATTTAATACCCCTATTTATATTGTTAGCTGGAATCAATTTAAAAGTTTTTTTTTTTTCTAAAGATAAGAAAGAGCAGTAATATAATTTAAGCATAAAAAAATAGTTACCACATAAATAAACTTTAGGAAAAACCATTGTGAAAGAGTAAACTGTATATATTATTGTCTATGGTAGGTATATATATTTTCGTTCCTATAGAAAAGGTAGTAAAACTTGTTATAAGTTTAATCTATTTAAGTTTCACGTAGTGATTTTTTTTTTAGTTCTAGTAAATTTTTGACTGGAGTGTTAATTTTCTTGCTTTAACAACTTATTTGTCAAAGCTAAAACATTTCTGCAGACTTGTATCTCCAAGGAGCTATATTTAGCTTTCTGAAGCTTACGCATATAAGGCTTCATTAAATCTTCATTATGAGATTCCAGAAACAATAAGACTATAAAAATCAAATTCACAGAAATTTTAAAAATAACTCCCAGGATGTCGCGACACGTGTGACGAATACGGCTCATTAAGAAATACCTCTTCTCACTCACTCATACGAAATAATAAATATATTGCCATTTCGCTTAAGCGACGAGGACTTTGAATGACCTAAAAATGAAGATTTTCTAAGTAACTAAATTCTTTTAAGTTTATTTTGTTCTTTTAAAATAATGGATAGTCTAGGTACCCATAGAGTTATTTTATGGAAACTAGTAACCCTACATGATAATTTGAAAATACCTATAGCATTTACAATAAAATTAAAATATATATTAAAAATTTTATTATTACCTATACAAAATATATATTAAATATTCATACATTCAATAAAAATCTGCACCTTTCAAAGGATGAGATATTACTAATTTGGATTTTTTATTAAATTTGTATTTTACATAGTAACACAAAAATGTGGTAATTAGTATTTTTTTTATAACACTTTTATTTATTAACCACCCCTGTTTTCAGGCTAGACGTAATACATATAATTTTATAATCCTAACTAATATTATAAATGCGAAAGTGAGTTTGTTTGTCTTGTTTGTTTGTTTGTTACCTCATCACGCTTTATCTACTGAACCAATCTTCCTGAAATTTCGCATATACATAGCTGGAAGTACGGAGAAGGACATAGGGTAACTTTCCCGTGGGAATGAACCAATCTTCCTGAAATTTCGCATATACATAGCTGGAAGTACGGAGAAGGACATAGGGTAACTTTCCCGTGGGAAATTCACGCGAGCGAAGCCGCGGGCGAAAGCTAGTAGAGTATACATCAGAAAATATTTTAGAAAAAAGTTTTACATTTTAGTAGAAATGTCATTTTTTTAGAAAATATAACCATTCAATAGGTACTCAATTCCTATAACATTTTTAGGTTGCTGTTAAAATATTATTCAGTCCGGAAGCAAAAAGGAATGTCCAAAAAATGTTGACGGATTTCAAAACATTTCGAAAAAAAAAATTGAAATGTCGACGAGGTATTCATTCAGGGACACTCCATCCAGTTGGAAAAAGATCTGAGAATATTAATAAATTCTTGATTTTGCTTTGATGTCCAATGTCCAACGAATAGTGGAAAAGACAGATATGATTTGACAGTTTCCTCAGAAAAAGGCTCTCCTGAATAGTCCATTTTCTTGTAATTGCTTAAATTAAATTTTGTTTTTCTATCGATGAACAGTTTCTTCCTGGATGAAAAATAGTTTCCTTTTTTTTATATAAGAGCTACTTACGCTCAGAATCACTCTGAATGAAAAAGAAAACTACCTACGCTTGACAGTCATGACATTGAATGAAACGCAATGAGACACAACGAAGAGGTATTTATATCCTTCTCTATTTCATACACAAGCTAAATACGTCATTTACGAACAGTGTACGTTTCCTCACAATTTTTCCTTCACATACGTACTTATTCATTTATTTGTGAACAATAAAATTGTGTTGAAAATAAAATTACATTACTTCCACTATTCCATTTACAGGTACCATTCACAATGCCTGTAAAGGTAAATTTGTATATAGAAATATCAGACATTTCAATGTGCATGTACAAATTAAAGTGAAAATGAATATGAATATACCTACCTATAAAATCTAATGAACTCTATTTCGTTAAAGGTCTCTAAATATTATGAATGCGAAAGTTTGGATGTGAGTTTGTGAATTTGTGAGGATGTTTGTATTACTCAATCAAGCAAAATCTCTACTGTACCTACTGATTTCGATTAAATTTGGAATACGGGTAGAAAAATACCGGGAATAGCATATAGGGTACTTTTTATCCCGAAGTTCCTACGGGAGCAGAAGCCCCAGGACGCAGATAGTTAATTTTATTTCTGTAACGCTAAAATACCGATAACTCAACAGTATTAAATTGTGTGGAGTTAAGTTCAAAACTTATTTATGAAAAGTGTGATTAAGCTTAACCACGGCAGCCATTACGTTGTCGCCTGAAGTCACGTATCTATTTTCAACGTTGGTCAGATACTTGGCGGGGCAGACGTGTCCAGCATGGGAGATCGGAAGTTGTTCAGTGTTGCAGCCAAGTTTGTACTGAGGGAATAAAATCTTTGAAAGGTAAGGTTGCTCAGTTGGCTATATAGTCGGTTGACTTAAGTACGTCCGAAAAGCATAGGTACAGTCAGGACCAATAACAAATACACATTCTCTTTCCATGTTATTTTGTTTATATGTTATTGCGCGTGACTGATATGACACAAGAGCACATCAACATACTCAAATTATACGCCTCTATAACTGTCGCAAAGAAATCCATAAAGGTTAATTTGACAAGCAGTTGATTATACATCGGTCATTTACATCGACCAAAGGCTTCTCAGCTTGTATACATCGTGAGGAATTGCATCTGCTAATTCACATGAACATTTTTGCTGAAATCCAAATCCACACCACAGGGCGGGCACTTCATAGAAACGGGGCGTCAAATATACTCACTACTACTACAAATGAAACTGTATATCCATGAATACGTCAGTAACACGTCAATGTGTGCATTTTTATAGTCATAGCATAGGCGGGTGCGGGGGGTGCCATATTGCGGGAGGGGCAGGGAGTTTCCTTTCTGTACGTAGTAGGTACTTATATGAATTCTGTGGTTAATATAAGTACTACGTACAGAAAGGAAGCTCCCTGCCTCTCCCGCAATATGGCGTACCCCGCACTTCTACCCCGTTCGTGTGAATCGAGGAACACTATGAAACAGGGTTAGCAGCTGCGAAGCGTATCTCAAGCTACTCTTACGTTTCGATTTTGTAGATAGAGAGAAACATAGTTTCATTGAAATTAATTATGGTAAGGTACTGCGCAGTTAACCGTTGTTTATCTAATACAAACCAAGCAGGACGTAAATTTTGTAAATTTCCGAAGGATGAATACGTAAGCAAAGTAATTATTGTCACTTTCAACATACAACATTGTCGCGGCGTCTTTTTGTACAATAAATTTTTATAAGTTTTCTATGTAGGTTTTGTATTGTATGGCGAAACCCCAAAGGGGTTATGTGTTCCACGGCTATGTGTTTATATAAAGCAAACTTAATTTTTATTTTCAGCCTCTCTCAAAATATATAAGCAGGTAATTAACTACATAAGATAAAACAATTTCAAATCTTACAGTATTGAAAGATATAAGTATTCATAATTAAACTATTCATGGCACGTAGTGACTATTTATTAATCTGTGTCATAGGAATAAATAATTTTGCGGTGGCGACCCTAGTTGTTTTACGCACACATTGACGTGTTCACGGATGTACAGTTTCACTTGTAGTAGTAGTAGGTATATTTGACGCCCCGTTTCTATGAAGCTCCCGCCCTGTGCCGACACATCAATTTGAATTAAAAATCCGTTTTATGTTTGATATCAACAAATAGCAATCCAGCTACGCTGCACATATTTTCCAAAATGCAAAAAGTTTCTAGAACCCAAAGGGGATTTTTCCGATTTAAAGTCAGGATTTAAGTGACCTTCGAAGGATTCTCCGTCAGTCCATTACGAGGGCCTGCATTTATTTCAAGCGACAGAACAAGACTTGTTATCTCGGGCTTAAGCGAGATTTAAGAAGTATATTATGCATTCAATGTCTGGACTGCTCCAGGCCAAATTTCGATGTCCCAATATGGCGTAGTTTTATTAAACTCTGATATTGCATCGCTGTTGCTTTATCTTTTGTGTTCTTTGTATATCGTTTACTTTTACAGAGATTTATTTAAACGAAATAAACTTTTTGAATTGATGCAGGTATGTTTTGTAAATGTACTTTATTAACACTTTGCCGGATAGTAAACGAGACACAAAAGAAGTTTAATAGTTGCAACTGCTATAGCAGTTTACTGTCTAGCAAGGTGTTAAGTGAGGGTTATCGTCTTTACTCACTAATTGGCGCTACTGGCGAGCATGGTCATGTCAATAGTACAATCTCTTTAGTCATATTTCCTCATGACTGAGGGTCGTGGTCATTATATGGAATGAAACACACACAACAACTCTCTTGGCAATTTTAATGGAGTGGTTTGCCATTGCCTTCTCGATTTCACACACTAGCTTATAATCATCAACCAGAGTGCATGTTTCCTCACGATGTTTTCCTTTACCGGAAGCAAGTGGCGGTCGATGAAAACTAACATGAGTCAGATTGGTATACAAACTCATGTAGCCCGGGCAGGATTCGAACCTGGTATTTTGCATCTACAGGCGGGCGCACTACCACTCGGCCACCACCGCAATAATTACTATTATTGCGGTGGTGGCCGAGTGGTAATACTGTCATTTAAATTTGACACATTGACAGCGTTATACCGTCTGACAGATGTCTGTCCTTACTCGCAGGTGCATACATCTGGTGGAATGTTCGAACGCGATAGCCCACATTGCTGCTGATGTATCGATAAAGTTGCAAACATTATGGTCGCAACTCAACTAGTTTGTGTTGTTTTGTGGAGATAGATTCAGAGATAAGAAGATAATTCCTATATTTTTATGGACTTTGCACTCATTGATATTAAAAAGCTTACCCTTCAAAAAGTCTTTATATCCGATGGTCATGATATTATATTTTGGAATTCTGCCTCCAAAGGCATCCCGAAGTCCCCATTCCGAGAGCAAATAATATATAAGCTTTCTACAAACCCTCGGTTTAAAATCGGGCCCATTCAGCCCGATATCGTAAATACGTAATCCTTACAAAACGGTCGCCGGTCGGTGGCCGTTGTTCCGGTTCTGATACGGTATCGGCGGTCCGGTCCGGTTTACACTTCATTGGTTTGACGGACAGTCCGCGCGGTTGATTTCGATAGCCCTTTTTGGAATTTCAAGATGTTCCACTCCGATTCATTCGTGAAAAAAACCGAATAAATTAATTTTATTAACAAAATATAGAATATCCATCAGGTAACTTGATGCCTAAAAAAAAAACTTTAAAAATATCTAGTCCTGCCTGTTACATACACCATGATAACAAAAATATAAAAAACCTTCAAAAATACTGACAAAGTTGTTATTTTATATCGATGAGAAATAAAATACTAAAAATATTTTTTCCTCTAAAAACGCGCAGCCATTTATTTGAGAATGCGCTACGAAATATCAACTACGTTTTATGAATTTGCATATCGAACAGTATGCAAAGAAAGCTGCAATGCCATTAAATTTCAAAACAAATATAGCCTTAATACTCTGTCCCGGGAACAAAAAAGCAATTTTCACCGCTCTTTCTCCCCTGGATTATAGAGTCCATTATCCTGTTTTAAAAGATAAATTAAAAACCATTTTTCACTTAATTCCCCGATGTATTCTGGAAGCCGTAATCTATACAAATTGGCAAAGTGCGCCACACATTGAAACATTGATAGGGATTTGCGCGTGAAATTTATTTTATTATTCCCTTAAACCTTATGATGAAAAATTTGAATTAATAGAATGACGCATAAATTTTGTATTGGCTGGTTTTTCTCTTTTCTCTCTGAATTCAGAATTAATTCGTATACAAAAAGTTATCTACCGTGGGAATAATGGGAAAAAAAGTACCCTTTGTGCTATTCCCGGTATTTTTCAATTGTCTAATTTTCATACTAGAGTTTGTATTGCGTAGGTATGCTAGTACCTAACATACTTTTATCCATCTTGAGTTACATACATTTGAAAATATTCGCAAGCAACACTTATCCTAAATAAATAAAAGTAAATCATGACTAGTAAGATCACTGAAGAATTTATGTATGAACTCGTTGTATAATTTATCAACAAACCAATCTCTTCAATAATACATGAAAGCTGAAACGAAACCTTTAACTTGTTTGGATTCCTAAAGAATAGCCGTAAAAACCCCACGTTTACCAAGTTGTTACTTTTCTATCTTACAAATTGAATGATATCCACGTCCCAACAAATATTATCTTTCGAGATATCACGAGGGTGGTCTACGGCATATCTTCTATTTTATCGGATCTTTTCAATCTTTGCGCTTGACATAGACTTTAGAGAACCATAGACTGTATAGGAAAAAAATATTAGATTTAACAAAAAATATGGGACGATACTATAATTTATAACAATTAAATAATATATGGTTAAACATCTAAGACCCAGGCCAATCAGAAATAGATCATTTTCCTTCTTGACCCGACCGGGGGGATCGAACCCGGAACCTCCAGTGTAGCAATCGGGCGTGATGACCGTTGGGTTACGGAGGTCGTTTAATGTAACACCCCCTTATTAGAATAAGTTTAAAATATGCACGAACTAGCATTTTGGACCATCTGACCACCAATATATGTCGCTGGTTTCCTATAAATGTTTGGAAAATATACGATTTCGGGATTGTTCCAAGATTTCTGTAGTCTATGGAAAACGTCGAATATCACGGAATACAAGGTTGAGCAACTTGAGTTACTTGATACCTATTTGTTTCTCGTTTCCCGTAATCGCAAACAATGCTAATCAATTTCCTCCCTTCGATGACGCTTTTGTTTCCAAAAGTGTTTGAGAAAGTGATTTACAAGGTAGATATTCAACGAGAAATATATTTAGAACAATCAAAATATTCTCGCGAAACACAATTTACATTACTTTAATTATAAAGCGCAGCATTTTTAATAATTCAGTTTTGTATATTTGGCGTAAAGTAATAAAATATAATGAATATTTTTCTTTTGCAGTTTATTAGCATTCCCTTACTTTCAATGGAATTATGCAACACAATTTTTAAAATCCTCATCTACCAACAACTTTTATTAAATAAAGGCATTACATTTATAAACAGTCATTAGTAATTTTTTACATTTTGCGCCGACCCCAGACCGACAACAGTCCACATCATATTATTAAGTTTTAAATGAATTTGAATATAAAATCTGATTTAAAAAATAGTGATCTGAGAGCGTTGATGTATGATTTTAGACTTTATGAACGATTTATTAAAGTTACATTATTTTCAATATCTCGGTTGAATAATTCCGGAAAAAACTCACTTGTATAAATAGAGGAATTACATATTTCGATCTCCTATTGTGGAATGTTTGCGGACACATAAATGTAATAGTGGAACAAATGGGAGGATTGCTAACCCGCAGAGATTTTAACAATTGGTCGGCGAATGCTCCACTTGCAGTTTGTACTTAGCGGATTCCCATTTTATTGATTCTAGCCAGAATAATTAATGTTCACGGATTTTGGGTATTCAGTTTGGGAAATTTTACTTTTATATCTCTCTCAGCCGAAAGACGTCCACTGCTGGACAAAGGCCTCCCCCAAGGATTTCCATAACGACCGGTCCTGCGCTGTCCGCATCCATGCGCATCCCGCGACCTTCACCAGGTCGTCGATCCACCGAGTGGGAGGCCTGCCAACACTACGTTTTCCGGTTCGTGGTCGCCACTCGAGAACTTTTCTGCCTCAACGGCTATCTGTTCTACGAGCTATGTGCCCTTTATGTGTATTTTTTACTTTTGTATATGAGGGGTAAATCAAACGATAAGTCAAAAAACTGGCAAAGTGCGAAAGGAGTTATATATTTACCTGTAATCTATAGGCAATAACTATATTTTGCATTTTTTTTCAAAATTTTAGGCTCTGAAGTTTTGAAGATCAAGGAGTCAATTTTTGTCAGGGATTTCATAAATAAAATCAAAACTATTTATTTTGCATAACATAAAATGGATATTTGAGATCCTCATAACGAGTGCTTTCATTTGATATATAACACAGTAAGGTTTGCAAAACTTTTTTAAATTCTGATTTGTCCCCCGAAAATGGCCTTTATTTACTTTGCACATCTGTGTCTAGGTCACAGGATTACGCTATACTACCAAATTTCATCTGATTTGGTTATGCAGATTCGTAGTAGATTGGCTATGACAGACGGACGGACAGACAGACAACAGACGCACGAGTGATCTTATTTCTTCATTATCTCAGCCTCAAGAATTATAAATATGCCTGTCTACTTTTAGTTAGGTTTAATTCTTCACTTACGGACTTTTTCAATAATCACTAGTTTACACAATTTGTGTACCTTCAAAGCTACTAGGTTTTTTGATAGATCTATATATGTGGAATATATGTCTGATTATAAATTTCCCTTAGCACGTAAGATTTGCGAAAAAATGTGTCAAAAATTAAAAATATATTTTAACTAATATTTTGAGACAGTATTAAAATAAGTAGTTCTAAAAATTTTAACATGTTTTATAGCTGTAAATATTATAACACTCTTCATAATATGTATATAAAACAATTCAATTTTACAATTTTTCATTTTCCGCAATTTTTTTTTTTTAATTTGTGTTAATTTCTTTATACAAGGACTATAAACATAAAATGTATAAAAAACCTAGTAGCATTAAGGGTATTAAAAAAAAAACAAAAATTGTAAACTAGTATAACAATAGACGAATGCGTAATTGTTAACGGATTAATATATTCTTTTTACTAACAGGTATGTAATTTATACTACTAACAACAATTTATATTTATAGTTTAATAAATAGCTACTCTATATTATCTAAATCAAATCAAGCAATCGAAAATTTCCAGTAGATAACTAAGTAACTTTGGCATTGAATTATACGAAAGAAGATTTACTCAGTCTCTTAAGGTCAATTTAAAGAATTAGGTCCAATCAAGAAAACTGGCCATTGTGACTAAACCAAAAAAGAGGCAAAAGTTGATTTTTAGAACAAAGAAGACAAGAATTACGCCCAAGTCAGCTTTTTAGCCTATCAATTATTCGTTCTTGAGTAAGAACATAACTTGATTTTTTTATAATAAAAAATAAAACAGACTTTTCTGTTGCTTAACGCTCCAATTCTTGTAAGTTGTAACTTATATCTTATTAAAAAAATATGGATAGGACACATAAAAATATATTTCATATTTATAAACAAAATATTAAAATAATATCATGTTATTATTATTATCAAAAATAATAAATCAACAGATCGCAAAAATTATCTTTTAAGTACCTATCAAACTTAAAATTTATTTCTCAAATTAATCTCAGATTGATTCTTCATTTAGGTACTTGTAAAATCAAATACAGTTTTATGAACCAAATCAATTACATATTTACTTCCAACACGTAAAAATGCAATACGACCAGTGAACCCAGAAATAATTACGGGTTAAGCGGCTAAGAAGTGCCAAATAAGTTCAATTAAAGTAAAGAAGGGTTCAAACATTTATGTCCCAAGTTCCACGGAACCCGGCGCGCCTCCTGGGAGCAGTTCGCATTTCCCTGATGTGATTTTTTCGACTTTTACCCCGACTTTATATCTAGTGCCCGCACATATTGGATAGAAGAGTTTATTACTTTCTTTGATCTACGTTTAACGGGTTTATTTTTAGTCTTTATATCAAACTTTTATCTACTTTTGCAGTGATAGGTTTAAATCAAAGAGTTTGGAGGTTTTAGTAAAGTGTGTGGGTTTTTTCTTGGATTTATTATTTTCGTATATCAACGTCACATGAGATGCTATATTTTGTTTTATTTCTTCATCTTATTAAATTTCTGGTGACAGAATGAATTCAGATAGCTATTATAGATGTTTTAGTTTCCTTTAATTTGTTAGTCATTTAAATATTATGTCACAATAATGTTTCATGTAGTTTTCAGAAAAGGAGTACCTACCGAATTAACAAATAGGAACGTATCAACAATAACCCTTGACAACAGAATAAAGCAATTTAGTACACTGAAATTTGTTAGAAATACCGAATTATTTCTTTAATATTCCGTCTCGTTAAAATTCCTATCGGATGGTCGGATTTTCGACAAAAATCTTTCGATATTTGCTTAGAGGTATGTATTTAGACCATCCTCATTAAGTAATTATTATTCATTATTCCGAAAGGATAGCTTAATGATTTTAGACTCGGTGAAATCATTCATCAACAAAAAACTGAAAAGGCTACTCATCCAATTTTTGTACGAGATTGATGTTCATATCTAATGTTCTTCGGAGTGGAAGATTCTTGTACCTTTTTCTATATGTGTTGTGTAGGAGATATTCATGAAACATCTACATTGCCCTTTTATCAAGTTTAAAATTCGTATAATATGTTAGGAAAACAATTGAGAGAAGTCTTTATAAAGCTAATATAGAAGACAATATTTTTTAGGGCAGCAAATCTGCTGAATACAATTTGATACTTTTTTCACAAGTATTACTGAAAGTATCACTAACTGGATCAGTAGAAGTAGAGATATTAAAAAAAATACTATACTATATAGCGCTTGGATGAAGTCTTGGTAAAGCTAGTATTAGCATAATGTTTCAAATAACGAACGAATTATTCTAAAATTGTGGTGTTTTCTTACTAAAATTTTCAAACTAATATACGAAGTAGTTATATTGGAACTAGTCAATAACCGCTCACTAACTGGTGTGCTTCATTAGGGTACAATTTGCAAGGTTCCCGTTGCCCGCAAATTGTGGGCATTCAAAAACTTTGTATCTTCGAATTTCAATATCGAACATAGTTTGCTAACCGGAACACGGCGAGAACTTTGACTTTCTGAATACATTTATATATAATTATATTTATCCCATTATATACCTACCTAATTGAACTCTAAAAGTCAAAGTTTTTCATATAAATTAAGATATAGGTACCTTAATTTCTTTAAAACAAAATAAGCAACGGTTAAGATTGGACCAATAAAACTATGGACCTCAACTTTGCTATTGCCTTCTTCATTTCATACACTAACATAATCATAAAATAGAGCGCAATTTTTCCCGTGATGTTTTCCTTCACCGGCAGCAAGTTGTGTTGTTTATTATTCTTAAATTGATTTTAAAACAAACTAATGAGGAACGAGTATGAGCTGAGCATGTCAAACCACGGACGGAGGAGAGCGACACTGCTTCATAAAAAAATATTATGTTATGTATTTTTTTTTAATTTAAATTGTTTGTCAAATTTTTACGTAGTGTTTTCTGAAACACTGGCCTAAGCGCCTCCACTGGCTCTTTCGATTTATCTAAAGTGCGCTGTTAAAGAGTCGTAGTCCATCAATGGCGACTCCCAAAGGCGCAGTTCAGTTTGAATTGCAGAATCCTCCTAATCCCTGACGGATTGATTGTAACTAAAATAAGTTAATGTAACTCGGATGTTTGGAGTGAAAATAGAATGTAACGATGTTCAAAGAGAGGTTATTTATTTGGCTGGCGCCGCGCTTCTCGGAAAGTGGACTTATCACGCCTGGCTAGGAATTATTGCTAGATTTTGAAATTGGAACCGACTAAACTTTGTAGCTTTTAGTTTATCGTAGCTTTCGAATAGTTTTGGAGCTCCTTATTCGAATATTCTAAATATCGTGCTAACCTTTTAAAAGGGAAATTAGTTTTTGGTTGTTTTCGTACATTTTTAAATGTTTTATATTTTTCTAAATTAAACGATTTCAACTCTTTATCTAACCATCATGCCCATCGTAATATAGGAGTCTTATATTATATAATCAATATATATATAAAATTCTTCCGTCACTGACGGATTAAGTGACTAACAGATAGATAGATAGATTTTACTTTACAGAAAAGAACATAC
This sequence comes from Ephestia elutella, assembly GCA_018467065.1. Taxonomy (NCBI): domain Eukaryota; kingdom Metazoa; phylum Arthropoda; class Insecta; order Lepidoptera; family Pyralidae; genus Ephestia; species Ephestia elutella. The sequence goes on along the minus strand of CM031585.1, from coordinate 14,901,542 downwards.
AACGTAGTAACAAAAGTAAATACATAAATGAATGAGCGCAAAGGCGAACTTATCGCAAATGCAACGATAGTAACAGACAGAACAACACACATACAATACAACACACACATACACACATAATACATCTACAGATAATGCAGAGTCAAAACCCTACAGGGCGCAGGAAGCTGAAAATCGGCATGTATCGTGTATTCGAAGTGTACTAAGCGAACACTAAGTGAGAGAGAGATTTCCCGATATTCTCACGGAAACAAAGTCTTGGGCCAATGCTAGTATAAAATATTCATAATCCTAATCCTAACTAATATTATAAATGCGAAAGTGAGTTTTATTGTTTGTTACCTCTTCACGTTTTATCTTAGGAACCAATCTTCCTGAAATTTCGCATACACATAGCTGGCAGTACGAGAAGGACATAGGGTATCTTTCATCCCGGGAAAAAGCACTGTTCCCGTGGGAAATTCACCGCGGAGGCGAAGCCGCGGGCAACAGCTAGTTTATAATAAAACGTAAATAACGTTAATGCAAAATTGTAATCACCAAGGAATACCATGTTTCGATTCAATCATACAATCTGCTCCGACTCTTAACTCTGAAACACTCTTAAACTTAGATGAAAGACTGGCTCTAAGTGCTTGGGGTCTCGATTCACAAGACAACAGCCTCCGAGTATCCCAAAGCTTTGTCTAAGCTGAGATGAGACTCTTCTGATTTGAATTAGAAAATTGAGCCCGAGAATTGGATCTGCGAAGAAGTAATTTATTTGCAAATAATGCCAAGTCCGTTTAAATTTTGTTACGGCATTCTCCGGCCGCAGTTTTTTTACACTTAACGTTTTTATTGTGGGATATAAAATGACGATTGGAGTCGAAGACAGAAATTTGTTTGTTTGAATGTTATTAGGGGCTTGAGAATATGATCCCAATTCTTTTTTCTTTGTTCTTTAGAAATTAATTCAGAAATGCTACGATTTAAGGTAGCATTTCTAAAGTGATTTCTTGGGATACTCTAATATTCTTCTACTTTTTTATCTTAGTCTCAAACCTTAAACTTAATAATTTACTTACGTAGATTTATGATGCATTTTGTTTAGAACGTGACTTGATTTTAATACTAGGTTGCAACTTTGCAAATAAGGTAGTCTGACAAACCCATTATTTTAACATATTTAGTATCAACATAGTCGCTTTGCTCCCAACAATGTTCCCCAAGGAAGCGTTGCGGCCACTAAACTTACTGAAGCATGGCACTTCGACCGTGCGTAACACGTCTCGACGATGACAATTTTAAAACTTCCAACTATCAAACAAATTTCAACCCTATCCCTTCTACAATAAAACCTTAGCTGACTACCCTATTTTGCAACTTCAAGATCAAATAAGAACAAAGAATAATCAACTTTATTGGAATGTTAATAAAGATTAGGAAATTGCATTAGACGTGGCCAGCACTGGTGTATGAGATTTTATTGTTCCAGTGTTTACATACGAATATAATAATCTTTCGCAATAGGATTTTGAAGTTTGGCTGAACGAGTGAATGACCCATACCCTAATCCCTTTTCCACTGTTACAAAGTTGGGTGAACTTTATATTTGTTGGTTTTGAAGTTAAAGGTAACAGATTAGTTATGTACATTTATAAATAAGCCTTTATTTTCAAACAGTACAAAGTTTTTATTAAATAGATGTTACTTACTTATTTATGTATTATCGCTTTATGAAAAACGGCTTTTACCTGAAATAAAAAAGGATATGAATTAAAGCATCAATAGGCATTTTACTACATGATACTATCTGACCTTAGGGCTTAATAGTTGATTCGCACGAAATTCATTCGCCCGAACGTGCGAAACGTCCACTTTCAATAATAATATTTTTTTAGTAGGCGTTTCGCATGGATGAATTTTAATCGCGTGCGAACCGACCCTCTCAAAAATTAGTAGTACGCTTTTCGCACATACCCATTTTTTATGGAAAACTTTTAACAAAAAGTTACATTCGCGCACAAAATCATTTCGTTTAGAATTATTAATTCTTACTTCTATTAAAGGTAAGAAATAAAATGCTTCTTTTTATAAAAAAGTTATATTGTACTTACACATTACAGTTTGGGTAACTAAAAACATAACTACAACTAAAATCACAATTAGAAATCACAGTTATAACAATTTGTAAACAAATAGAATGGCATCTTTATAATTATGTATCAAGTTATTATTTTAATTTTAATTTGAATGATATGAATTATTGACCTTATATTTATGTGAGTGCCATGAAAAGTGGCATATTTTAATATTAATATTATAATATTTTGTACACAACTATACCTTGATTTTTTTATTCGCACATTTCGTTAAGTGGGCGAATCGCATACTACTAGTTCTTGAAGAGGTCGGTTCGCACGCGATTAAAATTTATCCGTGCGAAACGCCTACTAAAAAATATTATTACTGAAAGTGGACGTTTCGCACGTTCGGGCGAATAGAATTTCGTGCGAATCAAGTACTAAGCCGACCTTAGCAGCATCTAGACCTTAGTATCAAAATATCCATCAACTTTTTTGATTTCACCTTAAGCTCTGACATTTTTACTGGAGTTGTTGCTGAGAAAAAGGGTCTTGCTTGACAGCGAGATTGAGAGAACTTAAGGGAAGATCACAATTTTTTAAGATTTGTTTTTTACTCGGTGTGACCAGATTACTCTACCCATGAAACGAAATTCGTCGAAATCCGTCTAGCAATAACAAACATCTATTAATTTACCACCTCTAACGTCTATTTAGTTGATGCTAATATTAATTACTTAATATTTCGCAGTTGGTTTTAGTAATCTTTGACTAATCGAATTTATAATCTACTAGCTTTTGCCCGCGGCTTCGCCCGCGTGAGATTTCCCCACGGGAACAGTGCTTTTTCCCGGGATAAAAAGTAGCCTATGTGCTATTCCAGGTCATTATCTACCTCTGTACCAAATTTCATCGAAATCCGTCCAGTAGATTTTGCGTGATTGAGTAACAAACATCCTCACAAACTCACAAACTCACAAATTCACAAACTCACAAACTCACAAACTCACATCCAAACTTTCGCATTTATAATATTAGTATGGATACATATAATAAAACAGTAAAAATATTTTGTCTGTACATTTAGTATTTTTGCCTGAAATGGATAGAGGGACACTTATAAAGAATAATAGAAAGCAAAAAACATTTTTTTGGAATTTCTTGTCTGTCTGTCTATCTGTCTGTCTGTCTGTATGTATGTACGCGTTTCACGCAAAAACTAATGGACGGAATTGAATAAATCTTTTTTTGTTGTATAGCCTGGGCAACTTAAAGGCTATAATTGATTTTGAAAACTGGAAAACCTGATAAGAACCTTAACAGAACAGCTAAACTATAAGAAATATGGAAATGGTCCTTTTGCAAAAGTTTATCAATGTGATGAGCATTTTCTATTGACGTATAAAAAATCGAAGATAAGGATCATCTGATGAAGAATTCCAAGAGACCAGCTACACTATTACATATTTGTAAATGGCGCCTTAGAAAAAGTCGTTCAACCTGATGAGCATTTTCTACTGACGTAGGTATAAATAGACAGGACACGGGATAAGACAAAGAGGGACTCGGGGTGGGAGTGGTAGTACACGGGAAATTGTAGATAACGAGCAGACAAAGATCGTTTATTGAATGAAATATCACTTTTAATTCATTTCAACACCGCGACTGTACTACGAGTACCTAAATACTCCCGCAGGATACGGGATAACCAAATGGCTGAAATTTTGAGTTTAGGTTAATACAGTTTAGAACACAAAAAGATTTTTCAACTAAGCGAAACTCACGCGGGCGAAGCCGCGAGCAACAGCTAGTATCAGTATAAGAGAGAGCACCCTAACAATCCTGAAATCAAATTGTTAAGTTGTAATTAAGAAGTTGAAAGCCACAATGCCATTTACAATCAGAATTAAACCTTCGACAAACAAGCAACTTTAAAAGCAGTTCTCCAAACAAATAGAACATAAGGTATGTTCTGACGAAACACCAATACAATTTCAGAAACAAGCAGTGAGTACACAGCCCGTAGCATGTTTCAGACACACTCATTAAATATAAATAAGTCTCCTTATTTTGAATGAATTGAGAAGAGTTAAGTAAACTTTTCTCAAAATTATATTGATGAAGTTTACGAATGAAGATTTGTGACAGTTTTCAAATGCTTATTGCTCCTTCTTAGTTGACGTACTTCTGTTATTTTTAAGTATATACATAATATAAATAAGTAGAAACTCATATATATATACTGTTGTATTAGAACCAAGTCAAACATTTACGATACATAACATGAAAATACTACAAATTACTCTCCTTTAATGGGTACGGTATTTGCTGCACTGGAAAACATTTACTTCCAATAAATCGATACAGATCTTTCAATAACAATACCCACCGTTAATTTAAACAATGTGTACTTTACTATCTATACAATAAAGTTTAATTTGGTACAACTTTTGTGTTTACAAGAATGTTCGAAGGATTGTATGTGTGATCTGGTGTAGTAATTAAAGCTATTTCGTAGAAAGAACAAAAGACTATTTGAGATCAATGTCTCGAAATTTGATGGGTTTCTTTGTAATAGAACATGTATTGATATAACGAAACGACAGACGTGAATTCCGTAAAGGGAGCTGTAAATCTTTGAATAGAAAACAGAAGTAACAAATGTTTGATCCCAAATTAATCTTAGGAGTCAATATCCGCTCTTCGTTTGCTTTGAATATCGACTCGCCTTTTGTTTTGCTTTGAGATTTTTCCAGTCGAATGCGTATTCACAAAAGCAATATAAATTGGCGAATACGATTAACTTAATAAAAAATGCTATCGAATTTCTTAATCACACACAGAACACTTTACTGTGTATCTTTTCATCATCATCGGTCCTTATTTATATCCATTTATGGATGTAGGCCTCCTCCATTCAACCCCAACGTTGGGGGTCTCGTGCCTTAGCCATCCAGTCTAGCCCGCGTGTATCTTTTAAATAAAATTACATACATACATATATAAAATCCATTTATTCTTACCAGTCCTATCATGTAAACAATCTTCACAGTACTCTTTATTGAATTTTGTTGAAAATAAATCAAATATTAGTTCAAACCTAAACATTCTAAAGTAAAACATTTATTAACCACGAAAGTAATTTCCTAATAAGTCTATTTTAATTTATATTGTTGGAAAATCATATTATAGGACTGGTAAGAATAAATGGAGTTTACATATTATCACGCCTTTTTCCCGTGGGAGTAGGCAGAGACTAGCGATTTCCACCTGCTACGATCTTTACAGATCTCTCTTGCTTCCTCTACACTCATCACTCTCTTCATACATGTTCTCCGGTTATGGGTGCTCCTAATATCTCCCTTTTTAAGGAGGTCCGCAATCTGGTCGAAGTGAATAAATAAAATTAATAAGCCTAAAATTTAAAATGTGTTTATCAATGTCAAAGTTGTCATAAATTATTATATCAAGTACTTACCTACGACTTCCCAATTACTCAATTCGATGCCCTAGCCACAGAACCCATAAACAAATATATTTGGACCCATGAGCGTAAAAATCTGAGATATGTTAAATTCTTACGATTGGGATGCGAGGGTAACCGGCGGGGGTGATATTATGACCTGTCGTAAAATAACAGATATGTGTTCGTAATTTATTTTATGATGCATAAAACACTTGAAGATAAACATGGATGATAGAATCGAGCTAGGCTTTAACGATTGACAATTAAGACATGTTGTTTTCGGCACCTACTTTTTTATATTAATTTTCCAAACCTTTCGTCAGTTTAGGAGTAAAAATGTAACAGAAAAACAAATATACCTATACTATGTGTAACTATGAAGATTAGGACAGAAATAGTCACATAGATACAATACCAAGTCACAAACAAAACCCAAATGCATTAACTAACAAGCTAATTATTTAAAAATAAAAAACACGACTGACAACTTACATAGCCTATGTCACTCGGAGGAATGCAAGGAATCTAACAATACCTCTCACATCAAAATCTGATGAGCCGTTCAGGACTTATAGTGGAACTAGCTGTCGCCCGCGGCTTCGCCCGCGTGAGTTTCGCTTAGATGAAAAATCTCTCTTGCACCTTTTCATCAGATGTTCCAGATCTTCAATTTTTATACGTCAGCACAAAATGCTCATCAGGTTGAACGATTTTTGCTAAGGCGCCATTTCCATATATGTTATAGTGTAGATGGTCTCTTGGAGCTTTTCATCAGATGTTCCAGATCTTCAATTTTTATACGTCGGCAGAAAATGCTCATCAGGTTGAACGATTTTTGTTAAGGCACCATTTCTATATTACTGATAGTTTAGCTGTTCCGTTATGGTTCTTCATCAGGTGTTCCAGTTTTCAAAATGAATTATAGCCTATATGTTGCCCAGGCTTAATAGCTATACAACAAAAAAAGTTTCATTCAAATCCGTCCAGTAGTTTTTGCGTGAAACGCGTACATACATACAGACAGACAGACAGACAGACAGACAGACAGACAGACAGACAAGAAATTCCAAAAAATTTTTTTTGCTTACTATTGTTCTTTTTAGGTCTCCCTCTATCCATTTCAGTCAAAAATATTAAATGTACAGACAAAATATTTTTACTGTTTTATTATATGTATAGATAAAGAAACTTACATACATACATACTTACTTACATACATAAACCCTGAAAACATAACACTCCTTTTTTTGGTCAGTCGTGTAAACATCGAACTAATTGTAAGTTTGACATAGTTGTCTCTCTTCTGACATACAAAACTAAAATAAAACTATAGGTACTTAAACAATAAAAAATACAAGTCATTTATCATTAATTAAACCTTTTCAAATACAAAACCTAACTTATTACTATTCGGTTCTCGTTTGTTCAAACGGAAGAGCACTCTTTTAAACGATGTTTCAGGAAGAAGAAAGTGATTAAAATGTAATTAGGGCGAAGTGTTTTATTCGTCAAAATAAAAAGACTCGTTTGTAAGAATTTAAAAGAAATTGGAGGGCGGAAGAGGAGAGACGCCACCTTTCGTTTGACCAAACTTTATTTCTTTTTTAAGTGCACTTTTGTCTCGTATCGGTGTTTTTTTTTTTTGACCCCCGATATTTGGAAGATCAGATCATCTTCTTCTAAAGTTTCCTCGCCTACTAGTAAAGGATAGCAATTAGCATGTTCGTATTGTTCGTTCCTTATTGCCCTTAACTCAGCGGAACAGCTTAGCTGTGTTTGCTATCCCGGCCCATTCACGGATGTTTCGCAGCCAGAATTTTTTATTTCTCTGACTTTTCTCTTTTCAGCGACCTATCATTATTAGCTGCAGGAAGTCGTAGGAAGAGCTGTAGATCAGGTAGCAATAGAGAAAACATATCCGAATACAAATATATAAAAACTTATCTTATCCTAAAAAAAAAAATAATAAAAAAAAATGAATAAAATAATATGCTTCGAGCACTTATGGTCATATGGTCCGTACGGACCTCGTGTTGCTCTATGTAAGTATGAGACCGGGTAAGTCAAAAAACTTATTATAATTAAATTAATATAATGGAAAAGCTAAAGCTTCGTCATATTCGATCTTGTATAATAATTAATTTAAAAAATCATGATCACAATTCAATATCGAATACGTAAGCTTATATTCTAACAAAGCATTTCAAAGAAGCTTTTAAAAATGTGTAGAAAACACAAAGAAAATATTTCTTATTGTTATCTGGGAAATTGATACGGTAATGACAAGATGTGATTTAAGAAATATGAAACACCCCAAGCGTCTCGGCCCCAAATTAAACGTCACCCTCACCCTCAAACAATAACATAACTGGGGGTGAATAACAACACCGTTTTATTACTGACATTTTATGTGGTTTATTCCTAGTCGACTGTTTACGGAATTTAAGGAATACTATACAGTGTTTAACTGAAATAATTTTATAATTCTTTTTTGAAATTACGTTGAATATTTTTATTAGTAAACGAAGAAAAATAGGCTTAATCACCCAGTAATTTTTGTAATTTTTTAAAACTTTGTACCTTTCTGTTTGTCTTTTACAGGATTAAAGCTTGCTATAGTATGAAGTACGAAGTCACACTATAGTGCCCCATCGAGTCTAATCCCGAATCAGTGCATGGTATCTAAATATTTACAACAGATAAATCATTTGTAACACTACAAATATATTCCGTTAGTATTGCAAATGTAAAAAGTACTTATATTGATTCACTCACACACAAAAGACTAGCACCAATAGGACAGTACTCACAGTATCTCCACGCCAGCCATTTTCCTGAAAGTTTTGAACCTGAGTTCAACATTACCCACGTATTTTATCAGAATAGTTTCTCCATTGTTGTAAATTACGTACCTTAGCATTAAATGGACAAAATTCTGATCTAATGAATGATGAATTAAAAAATAAGGCCATTTTATTATTAAAATGTGTACATAGAACAAAGTGATCTTATAAAGGTACCGTTTTTGCCTTTTCAAGTACGAAACCCTAAAAATGGGGAAAATGTATTAATTTCAGTTTGATTCAGTCTCAGCTAAACCAAACATTTTGTAACTTTGTATTTTCTGTACCAAGGACATTCCAAAAAAATCAAACCATAGAAATACAAAAATAGATAAACAAATCCAATTTTGCAAAAGTAATTCGAAAACTATTATTTTTACTCGCCCAGTGGGCTGTATTGTCCACCGGTCAAGTGACAAAATGTATGTGCTGAAAGTATTCGGCGGGAATCCGAGATATTCCCGGCAAGGGCCATTAACCGCCACACCTTTCGTAAACACACCCTACTCGGAGTTTAAACACAACCTGTTCGTATACTCACATATAAAAGTGATATAATAAAATAATAATTAAATAAATATATATTTTAAAAACTATTTTAGTTTGTGCTTCTAGGGCGTGTGTGCAACAGGTTCACGGTATTAGCCCTCTCAAATTTGATAGCCGAATCGACTAAGAAGGATACACAGAAAATGTTACACAACTTACTACGTGCGCATACACAGGAAGATGTTACTTACACACCTACGTGCGCGATAGATATGTGAGTCATTCATTTCTATTGACTGAAAACAAACAGAAAGTGGCTATAACCTATATCCACTCCATGTTATAAAATAATACCTATGTCACGCACGGAACATGTCCTGTTGAAAATAGGTAAGTAAAATAGTATTTTTATCAACATAAGCCTGCCTAAACTGCAAATGTAGAAACAAATATACATACATATAATTTCTTATTACTTACTTCAATCTCACAAGGCGTTAGTTTTCAATAATGTATTTTCTTCTCAACTGTCACATGGGAACATTTACTACCACATAAACATGAGAAACCCAAAACGAATTGTACTGACACCAACGAACATCTTATCATTAATCTATGTCTGTCTCGGTGTATATTTCGGTACAACTTTTGTTGCCGACTGTACGGCGCTATAACACTTGGCTCCGACTTTGCTTGCAAGAAAAGTGACTCTAATGCATTTGCAGTGTCTCGCATATTGTTTTTACTCTAACATAAGAATGGAAAAGCAAATTTTTAAGGAATTCTTCACACTACTGTAGTAAAGGAGGGTTATGTCTTTACCCTGTGTCTACTGAACCAATTTTCAGTTTTTATAGATTCATCTTCATCATACGAGTGCCATTTGTCTTACTAGATAAAAATAGTGATTCTTTTAATCTGCGACAGATCACTAAGGTACCGATGAAGGCAGTTGCAGCAGCTGAATGGCTGTTGTATAACAGTAATAAATGAAACTCGTAGCTTAGACAAAGACACCGTTTGTCACGCCTGAAAATTCTGTTTTTAGATCTATTCGTGCGCGTCCAGATATATATAATACAAAAAATTTTTTCCAAAAAAAATGAACCGACTTCCATCGTAAAACTTAAAAACATGAAATAACATATAGGCAGATTTATCAAAAAGAAAGAAAAATGTATCGGCATGCCACCTACTGAACGAGGTGAAGGCGGTGCCCAGTGTAGGAGTAAGGATATTATATAATTGTTTAGTTAGGCATTTTATTTATACTACATGATTCTAATGTTAATTTAGATTATTTATTTTCTTAATTTGGCACCGACTTCACCTCGTTCAGTAGGTGGCATGCCAATACATTTTTCTTTCTTTTTGATAAATCTGCCTATATGTTATTTCATGTTTTTAAGTTTTACGATGGAAGTCGGTTCATTTTTTTTGGAAAAAAAAATTATTTTATCATTTTTAGTGCACCTACCTATAATACCTATTTTCATTAATTTTGTTATCATGAAACCTTAAACTTATTTAAGAAATCGAAACTTTTTATGTCAGTTTTATTTGAAATGTCAAAACATGTCAGAATTCCATCATTTTTGTCACATAAATAGACCAAGAACCCGCGACGACCAAACCTTTCTTATTTAAAAAATGCTGAATGTTTCTCTGTGTGGGATATATGGGTAAAATAAATTAGCGACTAGGCATGAAGTTGATCTTAGTTGCTTATGCAGGTAATATGGATAGCAAAAGTAATTTTTATAGGTAACAGCACCCTTGGGGACCTCTCAAAGTAACATTAAATTCAGCTTTTATAATAAAACAAATATAACTATAATTTAGGTTTTAACTGGCAGGAGTTTATATCTGCACCAATTGGTTGGCAATGGATGGCATGATTTCTAATATTATTCGGAATAAAATCTTTAAAAAACTTTTACTCTGAGGAAATCGAGCTACCACTTTAAATACGATTGCTACATATTATCTGCCTAAGTAATCATGATGCAACTATTAAGTCGATAATCGCTATTTCTATGTTGAAACATGTAAAGATAATCTTGAGTTTTCATAAAATAACGAAGGGTAATGCTGTCGCAGGCTTTTGCTCTATAATCCAATGTTAGTATTTTAATATTTCGTTAGGTATCTTTAAAATTACTGAACAGATTCTGACGTGGTTAAAATGGGACCAACTTGGGAATAGTCTGTGTCGAATAAAAAAATAATTTCGGAAATCAGTCCACCATAGGCGAAGAAATCGGCGAACATACATAAAAAAAAACATACATACATCGAAACATATAACCTCCTCCTATTTTGGGAAGTCGGTTAAAAAACAAATTACTGGAGATGAATAAATTATTAACTTTAACGGCAATAATAAAAGATTCAGAATAATGTAATCTTTTAATACCTAACTTTTTATTTATCTACGCAACTCCTTACGAAGCTTTTGATTTTATATAGTTTATTGTAAATGTAGAAATGTAGAACACAAAATCTTCAATCGAAGATTTCGTGTAAAAAAAATTGCATTGTACAGTACAAGTACAACGCAACTCGAGCAAAATCGAAATAATTTCAATAATGAATCTCGTTCGCAATAACGGGTAACAAATGGTAATCTGCCGGCCATTCGGACTGACGAATTCATTTTCGACTCTTTCCCTCTTTTTCCGAAAAATTCGAGACAAATTCGCTTGATCCGTCAATTAAGTTTCATTCATTCGTATTAAAACAATTATTCGTTTGGTAGATTTATTGGGCTATCACCCGTGATATGGTCTCTGATATTTTTCAACAGGCGCGGTGTTTTATCCGATAATTGCGTTATATTAATTGGAACGATCAATATCAAACCAGGTGCCTGTAATGAGCAAGGTGTAATTATTTTTTGGAGCAGAAAAATAAACTTTCACAATCATGGCTGTACACAATAAATAAATATATACGGACAAATCACACAGATTGAGTTAGCCCCAACAAAATAATTTGATCTTATTGTTATCCGAAATTGCAATCTCTTAAAATACAAAACATAGTACCTAAGCATTTCCATCTTCTTCTATATACATTTCTGGAAGTTTTACTCTTAATTTGCAAATGACAAAGTCATGGCTTTTGGGTTTTGAGACTCCAGTTTACTCCTTTAATGGATCACGTTCCAGCAGTATTACAGTCTTGATAGTGAGTGTCGGAACGGATTTAGTACACAATTCGAGGAGATTTTAAACTTTTTTCCTGGCGTTGAACTCCGTACTCAAAACTTTGTTTTCGGTGTTACTCAGGCTAATGTAGTATGCTGCATGAATATCGTCGCTGGATTCCTTTCCAACAATGTTTTTAAGCTTTATGATACAGGTCAAGACATTGTAACAGTGATTTATTCTTTTAGTTTGTATAATGAATAGACTAAAGCAAATTTTGTAAAAGAACTTCATTTTGTAATATCAACAAAGTAAGATAATTCTTATGTTGGGTAAATACTAGCCTCTTCTTCATTTTAATTCAAACAATGAGCTTTTTACTAGTTAATATCAATAAAATGTTATTCAAATATAAAATGGCTCTATTCATAAATTTAATTTGATTTAGGGAGATTGTCTGGTCGGGGAAAGTGGTTGGGACATCGGAGAATTATCCGAAATAGATTATGAGCTACTCTTCTGAGACTTGTCCCAAAACAACTTTTGATTTATTCATACGATTTTATTTTTATAAAGGATGAAAGGAGTTGGGATTGAAATTATATTTATGGCAGATTTAACTTTACACATGATGTGTTAAGATTTGTTGGTGTCTTATAGGCAACTTAATGGCTGGTCAGTTATTTTGGGCATCGTCAACTTCTTAATTTAGTTCTATCACATATACCTACATTGCATTTGTACTTCACACTAAGTATGCAAGTAACTATTAATTTATAGAAATAAAGTAAATATAATAAATGCCAATAGATTTACATATTTCGTTGGGAAACTAAGAAGGATTTGTTTGATCATGCCCATTATCTAATCGCACTGTGCTTGTAAATTTTAAATACAAACTGTCTTGTTTTATACTTCTTTATTGTTTTGTTTTATTGTTTTTATTTATTATGTTACTTCTTTAGTAGTGTGATGATTTATTTCTTCTACAAGCGTTTACCCTTAATGCTCACTCATTCAATACAACAAAATCGACGGATGCGTGCAAAACTTCGCAAATGGCGGGGGAATCGTAAAACTAAACAACATGATAAATTCGTTGGAAGCAGTTTTCGGAACTGCGAACATTTTACAAGAGCCAATAAAAACAATGGAGCTGAACAATGAATCGAATAGTTTTATTGCCAGCATGTATTATGTAATAATTCAAGTGAATGCAAGTGTTGGAAAGTTCGAACTGCGAATACAGTTGCCGAACTTTGAAAGTTGTTCGGCTGACTCGCAAGATGGCCGCGTGAATTTTGGCAGAAGCGGAACACTTAATTTTGTAGGAGTTTCAAAATCCCTACTTTGCCTTTGAGCGCAGAAACAGAATCGTTCATTGGCTGGACGAATCGCAAAGTTAGGTCCAATAATGTTGGTAGAAAAGCAAGTGTAGTAGGAAAGGTTTGTTTATTATTCTAAAGCTATTAGGTACGGTTCATGATATAAGTATTTTGAGCAACTTACAGGGAAACTATGTATTTATATATAGGTATTGTTGACTTTATAAACTGACAAATGGTCAAAAGTAAACAAAAAACAGATATAACCTGAATAATGTCCAAAATATTTTAGTGCAAAAGTCCACCTTCCTTAGAATCTCACAAGGTGGGTAGGAATTTAATAATTCACCTCAGATGCCTAAAGGCGACCTCAGAAAATGTAAGCGAAATAGCGGCGGCTAGAAAAATGTGTAAAATGCGTTTCCTCCTAGAAAATACTAAGGAGCTAGATTTGATAACAACAAAGAAATCAAATAGGTACTTTGAGGAAATTGCACGAGAATTGGGTAATAATATAGACACAGGGAATGGTACATATACTATAGATTGGTGCTGGTAAGGCAATTAAACTAGGTATATTAATTATTATAAGAGCAAGCAATATAATAATATTGGTTTTGTATCATATGAAACAATGCTGTGGCTGATTTTTTGTTAACTCCAAATTAAGGAAAACATATTAGAAGAAATAAATAACAAAAACAGTTGAAGAATACCAAACCACGACCTCTCGAGATTAGATCTCTAGAAGGCCTTCGACTGATGTCAATACGTTGATTTATTGTACAGAGATACGCGTCTGTCTTGTCCGTCTATAGGCTAAATTGCTTTGCTTCACTAATTTCGTATAAATACTACTAAAATATTAGTAGTAATTTTTACTACCGCTCAATGAAAGTAATTTTACATTTTGTACAAGTTTTCTTCATTGACAGTGCTAAAGCGCAATACACACCAGAGCCGCCGACCCGCCGGCAACTTTTTTTTTTGTTTGTGTTGCGAATATAATTCGGCCGCCGGGTTGTGTCGCCGGGTTGTGTCGGCGGGTCGGCGGCTTTGGTGTGTATTGCGCTTATAACATACTTTTTTTTTCGATAATCTACTATTGGATGATAATTGATATTTACCGCATTTTAAAAGACAAGTAGGTAGTCAAAAATCCGGCGATTCGGCCCGCAGGTCGAGCTAACATCGGTCCGAGTCGCCGGGACCCTCGTCAATAACTTTATGTTTTTGAACTAAAGATTTTAACATCTTTGATTATTTTAAGATTTTGCATATGTTAATATGATATGATATATAATATATCATTTTAAGATTTTGCATATGTTAATACTAGCTGCTGCCCGCGGCTTCGCCCGCGTGAGTTTCCTTAGATGAAAAATCTTTTTGTGTTCCAAACTGTAGTAACCTAAACTCCAGTACTCAAAATTTCAGCTATTTGGTTATCCCGTGTCCCGCGGGAATATATTAGGTACTCGTAGTACAGTCGCGGTGTTAAAATGAATCAAAAGTGATATTTCATTCAATAAACGATCTTCGTCTGCTCGTTATCTACAATTTCCCGTGTACCACCACTACCACCCAGAGTCCCTCTTTATCCTATCCCGTGTCCTGTCTATTTATACATCAGTAGAAAATGCTCATCAGGTTGAACGACTTTTGCTAAGGCCCCATTTCCATTCTTTATAGAGTAGCTGGTCTCTTGGAGTTCTTCATCAGATGTTGCATAAACTTAAATTTTTATACGTCAGCAGAAAATGCTCATCAGGTTAAACGACTTTTGCTAAGGCGCCATTTCCATATATGTAATAGTGTAGCTGGTCCCTTGGAATTCTTCATCAGATGATCCTGATCTTCGATTTTTATACGTCAACAGAAAATGCTCGTCAGATTGATAAACTTTTCCAAAGGTACCATTTCCATATTTCTTATAGTTTAGCTGTTATTGGCTGTTTTCTATAAGCTGCTGTTTAAAGAATTGAAGAGTTTTCGCCCTGAAATTTCTGATATGTTTTGTAGAACGTATGTTTAAAGGGAGGACTGTTTCCAAAACACGATGGGAAAAATTTTGCTCGATAGAAAAAAATCGTGAAGTTACCTCTATTTCATATGAATACAGATAACATCCGTGTTTTATAATAAAAAAATGTTTTAAAATCACCAACACAAAGGTATTTTACCTTTTCGATTTCGTGACTGATTTAAATTTTTGAAAAACTAAACATTTCTATTAACTTTTTGATAAAAAAAAAATTCGAATGGCGCGCAACCGGGACGTCCCCCCCCGCTTCAGCCGCTTCATATGAATTTTCGCTGACCGCCTAACCCCCCTTAAGGTTCTTCATCAGGTGTTCCAGTTTTCAAAATCACTTATAGCCTATATGTTGCCCAGGCTTAATAGCTATACAACAAAAAAAAGTTCTATCAAATCCGTCCAGTAGATATTGCGTGAAACGCGTACATACATATACAGATGGACGGACAGACAGACAGACAAAAAATTCCAAAAAAATGTTTTTGCTTTCTGTTATTCTTTTTAAGTGTCCCTCTATCCATTTCAGTCAAAAATACTAAATGTATGTACAGACAAAATATCTTTACTGTTTTATTATTATACCGACGACCCCTAAGCGCGAAGTAGAAATCACCAAAATTGCGCAGCGCCATCTATTGAAAATATTGAGAAATAATTTCAGCTTACATTTCTCATTTTATCAACGCCATCTATTGGATATTATTTTGCTTGGCACAATCAGTAGATGACCGGAAATAAATTTACAAATTAATTTATTCGTTTCTTTTCAAAATTAAAAAAAAAGTAAGAAATTAATTCTAGAAAACAAATAAAAAACTAAAACAGAAAATTATTGTTAGTGGCAGGATTCGATCCAGCTACTTCCAGTTACTTTCTTGAAATATTACTTTACTAAAATATTTAAAAAAATATAGAATTCTAAAAAACTAATACAAAACGCAAAAAAAATTGGAAAAAAAAGTCACATCCGGCAGGATTCGAACCCTGTACTTAAAAAAATAATCCGCGGCTTCTACCAATAGGCCAACATGCATTGCTTGTAACTGGCGAAATTTCAAATGGGATTTGTCTAAAGGTACGCAAATTCACCTCTTTTTTTGGACTGCAAGGGTTGAAATCGTGAACAACCTTTTCTTATGTGGGCAGTATATTGTATAATGAAGACACTTACCAAATTTCACGTTTATAGCTTTTATAGTTTCGGTTTTGTGATGATAAATTAGTTTACCTCCCCTTTTTTACCCCTTTAGAGGTTGAATTTCAAAAAACGCTGAAACACGCCATTGGTTATTTTTGTTGAGAAGCATTCTTGCCAAGTTTCAAGTAAATCAGTGAAGATTTGAATTTTTTTTCATACAAACTTTGCCCTCAATTTTAACCCCCTTAGGGGTCTAATTTTGAAAAATCCTTTCTTATCTGAGCACTACGTATTAACATAAAACTTCGGTCCAAATTTCAAGTTTATAGCTTTTATGGTTTAGGCTGGGCGTTGATTTACCAATCACCCTTGTTCTTTTATATATATAGATGTCATAAGGTAGTTTTATAAAGTTTTAAAAAATAGTCAAATAAATTACATACATACATAGAATCACGTCTTTTTCTCTTACGGGGTAGATAGAGCCAAATATCGTGAGACTCGCTTAGCTGAGTAGTGGGCTTTCTGATAGAATGGAGATTCAGATATAGTGACAGGTTGCTAGCCCATCGCCAATGAGTGAAGGAATCCCCAGTTTAAAGCCCTAAAAGAAATTGTACCTAATTGTACCTACATATTCTATGTTAAAGTTGTAAAGGAAGCACTAACAATTTTAAAATGTAAGTTGAATATAAGTCTCGTCGTTCATTCTGCCTTTTCAGAGGCTGCATACAATGCGCCTTCGCCATTTTCGTGACTGTAAATAATAAAGTATGGGTAAAGAATATCGTGTTCCCTTTAAAATAAATTTAAATTACCCCATTTCTGTTATGCAAGGAATTTAATATTCAAGTACAGTGAACGTAATTAACTAATTAACGTTGTGTGGCGTGGATACCTAATTGTGTTCTTGACTGCACCTACCTAATTGTGTTGGTGAATGTGCAAGTAAAATGCATTTTAATTAAAAAATGTATATTGTTTCCTTGTTTTCCCATATTGCTGAAAATAATAAATGTATAACTTGTATAAAAATTATAAAGGTTATAACTAATTTTTGAAGCCTATAAAAGCTTTTGTAGATTATCTCGAACTTCTTATATAAATAAAATAATTTCATAAGAGGCGTTCTCTATTGGCATAACATAATTACGTGGGAAAGACATTTCGCATCTTTGTGTATTCGGATGCCTGCCTAAGAATGTCCCGTGTGCGCACACCTTAAGAATGCGTTATGTACCGGAACGGAATTTTTTTATTATCAACACAATATTATTTTACTGACACTAAATTTTCTTTATGTGCTTCATGAAATATTGTTTTCAGTGATTTATTTGACTAGGTACTCAAAAAAATACGCGGTAGTTTAACACTAAACAATTAATCAAAATCTCATTCGAAATAGATGTCAAATTTTCTTTTTTTGCTTCACTATGACAAATCATGATGACAAATAGTGTTTTGGACCATCCATATTTATTACATCAAGTCTAGACATTACACTTAATGATGTTGGCCATTCTGGTAAGTACTGTGACGCTAATGCGACAAAAAGTTAAGGAGAATTGGTCGGCTCTATCCTTGACTCTATTCGAGACAATACGGTGCTAATTTTAGGGATAGTCGTGAAGTTGATTAATATTTCTTGGCCTTTTTTCATTTTCAAGTGAAATTTAACAATTATTTCCACTTTGCCACATTTACTTGGAAATTAAATTTATTGACTCTACGTCTTTATTATGTTCGGTAATCTATGCTTTATAAGAAACTAGCTTTTACCCGCAGCTTTGCCCGCGTGAATTTCCCACGATGACCACTACTTATGTCTTTCTCAGTACTTCTAACTATGTGTATGCGAAATTTCAGGAAGATTGGTTCAGTAGATAAAGCGGGAAGAGGTAACAAAAAAACTCACTTTCGCATTTATAATTTTGGTAAGGATTACTGATAGTGGCGCACATATACCTAAGCCATAAAAGCCGTTTTATTCAGCACATACATCACACATAAAACTGACCCTTGATTTTATAACGATAAATCAGATTTCAGCGCCCGCGCCAAAATAAAACATTTCTCTATTTTCGTTTATCAAGTCTCCTTCCGACCCCATACGCCGCAAACTGCGTCGTAAATAAAATAAACGTATAAAACGATAAAATAAACTTAGGGAGTCTTCACTGTTGCGAGAGAAGACGGAGTATTCAGCACACAACACACTTAGGCTCAAAATCTAGAAAGACGATATAGACTGTTTTCACTGGTTTCAGCTATCAGGATGACCTTACGGGGCGGGCTGGATAGCCATATCGAACGATTGACATAGGTATATAATATAATATATATTATAGAATATGTACTATGTACGAGGATAAAATGATAATCCATACTAATATTATAAATGCGAATGTTTGGATGTGAGTTTGTGAATTTGTGAGTTTGTGAGGATGTTTGTTACTCAATCACGCAAAATCTACTGGACGGATTTCGATGAAATTTGGTACAGAGGTAGATAATGACCTGGAATAGCACATAGGCTACTTTTTATCCCGGGAAAAAGCACTGTTCCCGTGGGAAATTCACGCTGGCGAAGCCGCGGGCAAAAGCTAGTTCCAAATAATTTTGATAGGTACTACAAGAACAGAAAAGTAATGAAAAGTATATATATAGATTTTTTACCTCACGCCCATTGTGACGATAGCAAATCGACCAAGCCACATTATTTTAACTAAGGTGTAGAGTTAGTGCCGTTAGGGCTCGTAGAGTCAGGGTGGTAGAGTTAGAAGCTTGGCTCTACATGAATTCTGATAAATTCTTGACAGTGCGAGCCATATGATGTCCTCGTGACAAAAATTCATATGAAAATCATTTTGGTTCAAACGATTCTGCAATGATATATCCCATATTGTTGCAGTACACTTTTTTTGCATAAATTGCATACCTGTTCAAGCACTAAAAAAAATCGTGTATCAGTTTTAGCTTTGATAGCAAAAGCTTCTACAGATTCAACGAATTATAATTAACGAATTATTATTAACGTAAATTCTCAGGCAGATATTTTTCAATTTCAGACTGACGCTGACCTTCATATACTTCACGATTTTACATTGCCAAAATTAAAATTACCTTTCCATGTTCTTTTGTATACAGTGCGACAAGGCTTATAATGAACGTGGCGAAAAAAGGAACTAACGCCTCCATCTTGGTGAACGTCATTTTTAACAATTTTGACAAGTGTTCTCCCATGTGTGGTGTCTCCAAAAGTGGTGATAACCATGACGACATGAACCATGTCAATTTCATGTCTTTTTTTCCTTAACCATGTACCTAACCTAGAACTACACTACACTAAACTACAAAAAAGTCTCAACAGATAGCGTTTTATGAAAGCCGAGTCGTAATAATGGCTGAACCTATAGTATGGTGCGCTTTTACTTTTCAACCAGAGGCAGAAAAAAAAATCACATAACAGTTTGACAGTTGCACAAATCACAATATAGATACTTTTGAGTTTTTTTTTTTTACTAAGTTTTATTTTTTTTAATGCCAATCCCGTGGATTTTTTGCTTTTTGTATGGAATTTTTTCTCTCGGCTTTTACTAAGCGCCATCTATGAAGTCATTTGGAACTATTTCTTTTTTTAATTTGTGTCACGGAAAATCCCTCAATTTGAAAAGACCATGGAAGTAATCTATACTCGTACATATAATAAAACAGTAAAAATATTTTGTCTGTACATTTAGTATTTTTGACTGAAATGGATAGAGGGACACTTAAAAAGAACAATAGAAAGCAAAAAACTTTTTTGGAATTTCTTGTCTGTCTGTCTGTCTGTCTTTCTGTCTGTCTGTGTGTATGATCACGCTAATCTCCGAAAGTATACTAAACCGATTTGAATTAAACTTTTTTTGTTGTATAGCTATTAAGCCTGGGCAACATTTAGGCTATAATTTATTTTGAAAACTGGAACACCTGATGAAGAACCTAAACAGAACAGCTTAACTATAAGAAATATGGAAATGGTGCCTTAACAAAAGTCGTTCAACCTTATGAGCATTTTCCGATGACGTATAAAAATTAAAGATCTGGAACATCTGATGAAGAACTGCAAGAGACCAGCTACACTATAACATATATGGAAATGGCGCCTTATTAAAAGTCGTTCAACCTGATGAGCATTTTCTGCTGACGTATAAAAATTGAAGATCAGGAACATCTGATGAAGAGATTTTTCATCTAAGCGAAACTGACGCGGGCAAAGCCACGGGCGACAGCTAGTATGGAATATGATTATCTAAAGAATATAATGCTAATGTTTGCAACCATAGAGCAACATGGACTCGCGGAAGTCCTTGTTGCTCGAAGTTAGCAAATCCTACTAATTTATAAATTCGAAAGTTTGGATGTAAGTTGTAAGTTTTTGTCAGGATGTGTGTTACTCAATCATGCAATATCTACTGGACAGATTTCGATGAAATTTGGTACATGGGTAGAAAAACACCGGAAATGGCACATAGGGTCATTTTTATCCCGAAATTCCTACGGAAGCAAAGTCCATAGGCGCAGTTAGTACTATAAAAACTCTAGAAGTTAGCAACTAAACAGTCGTGCAAATACAATAACAGACTTTAATCTACAAGAAACTACCAGGTTAGCACGCACGCTAGTAGAAGAGTTGAATTCCATGTTTAATTTAATATAAGAAAAGTCAAATTACCAAAAATATTTCAAACCTTCAATAAACCTTTCATTTTAAATATAATAGGCTTTGGCATTATAATTCTGAAATACCGAATTCTTTCCTTGTCAGATTATCCGGTTGGCAGCGCGACCGGAAACTGTCAGCTTAATTTCTAATTTCAAAATTGTTTGCTATCGCGCATCGAGTTCAAAATTACAAACCCTTTGAAAATGAAGTGTGTATTTTTAACAAGGTTTTATTAAACCTGTATCAATTATAGTGTGGCTAGCTTTTTCCTGCGGTTTCGCCCGCGTGAATTTCCCCACGGGAACAGTGCTTTTCCCGGGATGAAAGGTACCCTATGTCTATCTCCATACTTCTAACTACTAATTTCAGGAAGATTGGTTGAGTAGATAAAGCGTGAAGAGATAACAAACAAACGAACAAATAAATAAACAAACATACAAACACACTTACGAATTTATAATATTAGTTAGGATTAGGGTTGTATAGTGAATTACCTTCTCAATCTATCACATAAGTAGTTAAACTGTTTATTTTGTTACTAAATGCGAGTTATATAGGTTATTTTTAATTTTAATTCATTATGAAATTTTTCTCATGTTTGCTTTACTATACATTTAGTCACATCGATAGTCCCCAAAGTAAAAAAAAAACTACCCATGTTTCACGTTCGTTTGCTTCATATCTGCCGAACGACTCAACATAAGGATAGTAATTCATCATAACTTGTGTCTCTCAGACGCCAAATCACAAGTTTCCTTGCAGATGGCGCCAAGGTCGCGACACAAGTTTTTCTCCATATAATGTTTACGTCATTTTCAATATTAATATGAAGATCAGTCGAGAAAAAACAACAAAATTATATATTTTTCAATTCTAATAGTTATTTTCTTTTGTATTATAATATATATTTTTGTATTATAAGTAATTATTTCTGGCCTGTGGTGTGGCCCTAGAATAGCACCAACCCATCTCTTCCCGTGGGTGTCGTAAGAGGCGACTAAGGGATTAAAAACACCGGAGGATGGGCAGCAGCATCTTTCCGCGTACTATGCCATCACACTGCGATCGCCAACCCGCCTGCCAAGCGTGGCGATTACGGCAAAACCCCCCACGGATCAAATCCTTGGGGGAGGCCTTTGTCCAGCAGTGGACGTCTTTAGGCTGAGAGAGAGAGAGAGAGAGGTAATATTTTAACAAACACAAAATGTTGCCTTCGGCCAGAGACTTTTAAATGGAGCACTGGATTAAATAACATGATACAATAAATGTGGCCCATTTGTTAAGTGCTTGTGTTGTGCCCGCGTGAGGGGTGCTGGTGGATGGAACAAATAAAATAATTTACGATGTTTCAATAAACGCAAATATTCTTCTTCATTTTCCTTAAAAAGTAACGTTATATATAAGTGGTCAGTAGATAATATATCTAATACTCTTAAAAGTTGGAAGTATTGAAGTGTGTCGAAAAAAGGAAGCTATAATGTTTCGTACACGTCATAAGAGGAGAAAAATACTGCATTCTCCAGCTCATAATGTAGGGGAAAATCCAGAGCAAACGTAAACCCAGAAGGAGAATAACCTCTAGGCTGAAGAACCTAAGAGACTGGTTTCACTCGAGTGCCTGGACGCTCTTTCGTGCAGCAGCTTCAAAAGTTCGAATAGCCATAATGGTCACCAATCTTCGTTGAGAGTTGAGAAGCGGCACTAAAAAAAAAAGATCTATACCTAATATTGTAAAATAAAATAACTTTAAACTTGTGAGAATAGGTAGACAAAAGGTAGCTAATAGTGTTTTAACAGAATCATTTTCTCGCAGTGTCTCGGGAGAATTGAAGAGCTGAGCCACAGATAACACTGAACTAATTTGGTCTCGCTGACCACTTGAGATTACATTTGAGCTCAGGATTTTGCTGAATGTGGACGAAATTTAATCAGGTAGCCGAGTTCACGCATAACTTAACTTGCTAAAGTTTCTAAATAAAACAAACGGTGCAGTTGAAACTATAACCGTAACTCAGTAATTTAATTCAGCTAGGTAAAATTAACTGAAGTTTTTGCGAGTTCCTGACTGTGATATGGTTGCATAGCTCTAACAAGTTAGACAGATTTATTTTAATATGGTATGATATTTCATTCCATCTCTAAATTAATTGACCGAGCGAGCGAAGCGAGCGAGGGCTATAATTTTCAAGTTGGGGCGAAAACACATTGTTTGTATGTAAGTATGTTTATTCCGCGATAGCTCTCGAACCGTTAAATTAATTTCGATGGTATTAAAAATACGTGTGACAACTATCCATAGAATTTTTAAGTTCGTTGCGCAACAAAATCGGTTCAGCAATTTTTGAGATTATACGCATATTTTAAAAATAACAATCGAGAGGTCTAAGTTCCCTACCACTAGTTAATTAATAAGTTGCATGTTACAGATGATGCAAAAAATCTTTTTATCTATCTATCTATACTAATACATTAGAAAAAAGCTAATATCTAGAGATAAGAATACCCTCTGGTCTCACCGATAGCTGCCGGCTGTCTTTGAGACATCCGCTTTATTAAACCGCGCTCAACTGGAATACCACCTAGATAGCTCCGCTATATATTAAACTAGCAACTAAATATACGAGTCACTTTTTCAATGTAGGAACTTCAACAGTACAGTTCAATATCACTGTTTATATTTATTTTAGAATGAAAAACATATGTCACCTTTTTTATTAACACACTAGCTGTCGCCCGCGGCTTCGCCCGCGTGAGTTTCGCTTAGATGTAAAATCTCTCTTGGAGCTTTTCATCAGATGTTCCAGATCTTCAATTTTTATACGTCAGCAGAAAATGCTTATCAGGTTGAACGACTTTTAATAAGGCGCCATTTCCATATATGTTATAGTATAGCTGGTCTCTTGCAGTTCTTCATCAGATGTTCCAGATCTTCAATTTTTATAGGTCATCAGAAAATGCTCATCAGGTTGAACGACTTTTGTTAAGGCACCATTTCCATATTTCTTATAGTTTAGCTGTTCTGCTATGGTTCTTCATCAGGTGTTCCAGTTTTCAAAATCAATTATAGCCTATATGTTGCCCAGGCTTAATAGCTATACAACAAAAAAAGTTTCATTCAAATCCGTCCAGTAGTTTTTGCGTGAAACGCGTACATACATACAGACAGACAGACAGACAGACAGACAGACAAGAAATTCCAAAAAATGTTTTTTGCTTTCTATTATTCTTTTTAAGTGTCCCTCTATCCATTTCAGTCAAAAATACTAAATGTACAGACAAAATATTTTTACTGTTTTATTATATGAATAGATAACAAAATATTATAGAATGAAATGAGAATACAATAAAATGCTTTTATTTACTTTTTTAATATATGAAAAAAAAAATCATGACCCATCTATTTCCAAATGGCGCACAAAATGTTTACTACATTCCGCTTTTTATCCCTGACGCATAATCCGACCAATTGTAATTGCCCGTTTGTTTCGTATCACTATCGTATTAATTGAAGTATATTGCTCCTGGTCGGTTCAATTGTTTTTGGATGTTCTTTGTTTCTGTTCTTTTCTGGCGGCACCAACCAGGTTAATAGCTATTTTTAATAAAAATGGCTGAAAATGGTTTCATTTATAATATAAGTTTGAAGCAGCCACTTGTTAGTATTTTATATATCTATGCGTTTCATGTCGATATAGCTGCATCTTGTTAAGTCCCGCAAAAAAGGCAATCAAAATCTATTAAATTTAATGAAAGTAGACACAACTATGTCAGTCAATCCAAGGATAGTTCCTTTTTTCGCTACATCGTGCGCTAAGATCACTTTAGCTTCCCCCACCACCGCCTTTGTACACAGCGAATAGTACTCTATCTTTTCAACTAACCATTTATTGACAACAAAGTGATCTGACAAGGTTTCCGTTCTTTTTGATGTACGAAACTCTTAAAACAACGATATACCAATTTTTATCAAATAAACGGCTCAAATGAATACTTCCATACGTTAAAATATATGAAAAGAAAGCAAATATTTCTTATAAGCCCCAAGTTAATACTTCGTCTAGAAATCAGTTTTCACCTTATGAATATTTTACGCGTTTATCGTTTTTGCCAGGTAAGCCGCTCTCTAAATCGCCAAAAGATATTGGACTTTGCGCTAGCAGAAATATGGTTCAAAATTGTCTAATGAAAACGATTTTTCACCTTCTCCATTTTCGAAGGATTTCCACTTTGGTCTAATAATATCGATCTTCATTATATGGCCATCATCTGAATATAGGCACGTATAAACTTATTCAGTTTACCGTCATTTTACACTTTGAGTCTTGGACGTAAACACATGAATGTATTTTTTTTTGGTTTATTTTAAAGCTATTTAAGCAGCAACTTTCCGTGTGAAAATACGTTTACCTTTTACGGTAAAGAGTATCTCTCGCATCAAAGCTCTCAAACGAATAACCTTATTTTAAAAAAAACCCTAAAAAAATGAACACTCTCATGTCAAGATGAATTTTAGCTGTGTTTTAGAAAAGACTTTGATTTAGATGTAACTATATAGTGTTTTTTGATATTACAAGAGAAGCACTCTTTTTAGCTAAAGCCAACGCTAGTAAGTAGATGAATGTAGTTTTGCTCAAAACGTATAAATTATTTTAATGTTTTCCTAGATTAATCCTAGGAAAACATTAAAATACAGCAAAACTACGGCAATCTAGCCATCGACCCTCTTAAATGTTCTGAAAAGGCGCATTTTCATTCCGCTTTGTCACGGTTTCCTGCAAAAAGAGCAATATGTACCTATCACAGTATTCATTGTTCACAATATAACATGTTTCCTATTTTATTCGTACATTCATCTAAGAAAGCATTAGAACAACTACGGCAACCTAGCCATCAACCCTCTTAAATGTTCTGAAAAGGCGCATTTTCACTTCGCTTTGTCACGGTTTCCTGCAAAAAGAGCAATATCTATCACAGTATTCATAGTTCACAATATAACATGTTTCCTATTTTATTCGTACATTCATCTAAGAAAGCATTAGAACAACTACGGCAACCTAGCCATCGACCCTCTTAAATGTTCTGAAAAGGCGCATTTTCATTCCGCTTTGTCACGGTTTCCTGCAAAAAGAGCAATATCTATCACAGTATTCATAGTTCACAATATAACATGTTTCCTATTGTATTCGAGGAACGGTGAATATTGCATCTCGGGACCCCACCGCGGTTCAGTTATATTAAAGTGCTTTGTTTATTTTTACCACAATGTTATTTTACTACAGAAAAATAGGCGGGAAACTCTAATACATTTCGGGGAATATTTTTCAATGTGAATTTGACAGTTATTTTATCCAGAACTTAACTTTTATGCAAAACAAAAATAATCCATATTATGTGTAATTATGTAATACTAAAATACAAGCTAAATTAAAATACCTACTAAAATTAAAAACTAAAGAATACAAAAAATAATAATTACAAGTTGTAAAGCCCCTCAAGAGCGTAGCCCCGCGGCAAGGTGCCCAAAAGGCTGGCTGCATCCATACTAATATTAAAAGTGAAAAGTCTATCTGTCCCTCTGTCTGTCTAGCAAGCTTTTTCATAAGCCGATGTTAGTGAAAATTGGTATTAAGACAAGGAGTACACGTCAAGAAATGAGGAGATATTGTAGACAATCTTACTAGTCGTGTGTTTATTGCTAAATGGTGGTCGTTATGTTGAATGAAACCTACAAGTCTTAGGTAGTGTAGGACTTCATACTGTAACAAAAAATATACATTAGAATGCAATAAACAAGACTATAAATATAGCCTCAAAAATCTCTTTTCAATAAGAATTTCCGAGTAGTACGTCTAAAAAGAATGTTGTGTTTTTGCCTCAAAGAAAAACTCAAAAATCTTAACCCTTTTCAACTGCCTTACACACAGCAATGACATCACACATTCTTGCTCCCATTATTCCTGATTCCGACACACAAATTTAGCACTTATGTAAACTTAATTAAGGGCGAGTGTTTCCTGCTGCTACGAAACTCTTAAATTATAAATTAATTAAGTATTTCGTTACGGAGGCGCAGTCTTGCTCGCTTGGTAATTGAATAAGATGTTTACTCGATGTTAAATGTGAGAGTAAATGTTTTTTGTATGCTAATCTCATTGTTTCCCTTTACGTACTATATATTATTGTTGGTAGAATTAAATTCATTGTCTTGATGAGGGAAAATCCTAACTAATATTATAAATGCGAAAGTGAGTTTATTTGTTTGTTTGTTACCTCTTCACGCTTTATCTACTGAACCAATTCTTCCTGAAATTTCGCATACACATAGCTGGAAGTACGGAGAAGGACATAGGGTACCTTTCATCCCGGGAAATAGCACTGTTCCCGTGGGAAATTCACGCAGGCGAAGCCGCGGGCGAAAGCTAGTATGATATAAAAAGGAGCTCTAGAGCAAATGTACTTTTTTTTCATTTGTTTTTTTATTAAAAACAAGTTTTAAACAAACGTTTCCCAAGTTATCGAATTTGTATCTAAAATTATATATTGCGAATTAAAAAAAATATCTAAACTCTGTGACCTTTTGACGAAGCATGCCTTAGGTAAATGTATGTAAGTATATTTATTATTATCTTTATAAATAAAGTATTATATACTTAATATAAACCCTACATTTTCTGTCATGTTTTTGACTAACGTTCTATTTAGGTAGTTGTTTTTAAAGATTTGCCCAAATGCATGTGTTTAAGGGTTAGATCTACAAAAACCTTTCTGAGGAATGGAAAGACAAGTGTCCATTCAATTATTAAGCACAGGCCTGGTCCGTGATGTTATTCGAGGCTCTAACATTTGCAAGCTTTTGTTCGGGTACACTTTATAAGGGTCTAGTGCTTAATGTTTCTTCTGACTCAACGATAAGAATTCGGCGAATCCATCCGAAAAACGTGAAATAACTCTTCGATGTAATGAAATATATTTCATTTTTTAATTATTAGAATGTTAAAAGGTTTATGAAATAAATCGTATTTTCTGTATTCAGGCAAAAATATGATTTTAATAATTTGGATTTAATATTGTAATTTAGTGACCAGAAATATAGATGTTTTTATCCCATGGAAAGCAGTAGGTAACCGTATTCCAATGTCAGCAACGACGTCACTCGTGCGTGCCATCATTATAAAAGTAATCTTTAAAGTTCCAAGAAATACTATATTGGTTCTTGTTCAGGCTAAGCAGAACATTCTTACATAATTTTTCATTTTTCACGTTTTATAATTTTGTCGTACACAGCACTAACATGCAACCTACTTTTACGATATTGACAATAGCATAGTTTTACTTTAGTGTAATAAACGCACTCGGCAGATTCATACGTCGTTTCATTAACATCTTCGCGACACGGGTCTGTCTGACATTCAGCTTAATTGACAATCAGCATAGCATCTTTAAGTGTACGGAAACCAAGCAGGAGCCCGTACAGTTCTTTTTACAGATTAAAAACAGATCTTTGACGCGGATCCAAAGTTCCTATGTTTATATTGAAAAAAATATGTTTATAATATTATGGCGAATACTCTAACAAAGATTTTATTCCAATAGTTTGATTTAGAAATAGCAGTTCAAACTCTTAAATAATCCTCTTTAGTCGTATTTCCTCATGACTGAGGGTCGTGGTCATTATATGCAATGAAACACACACAACGACTCTCTTGGCAATTTAAATGGAGTAGTTTGCCATTGCCTTCTCCATTTCACACACTAGCTGATAATCATCAAGCAGAGTGCAGGTTTCCTCACGATGTTTTCTAAACTAACATAGGTACATGGGTCAGATTAGTATACAAACTCATGTAACATGGGCAGGATTCGAACCTGGGACTTTTGCAGCCACGGGCGGGAGCCCTACCACTCGGCCACCACCGCTTTAATAATAATAAGAAATTATAATTGATGATTAGAACCGTCTCTACAAGATTCCGAAATGAAAAAATATAATAGAATCCTTTTTTAACTTAGACCACCCAATAGCGACAAGGGTTGACAATACAACACTACACTTAGCCAGTGTTTAAATATTCCGACTGGCTAATGTTAAGGAGATTCCTTTAATTGTTGGACCTTGGAATAATGAAAGACATGAGTGAATTCACTTTATTGCATTGGCTTTATGGAACAGAACTGAGAAAATCGTAGTAGTTTAACTCTACTCTAATCCATAATATTATATGCTAAGCTTGACAGTAATTCGGAATTTCATAGCTAATTTCAAGCCAATATATTGATAAATGTGACTAAAGGATTTAACATCATAATCCGTGAAGCATAGTTTGTTTTTATTGGATGTAAAGATAATATAATCCAGAATATTTCAGCAGAAAAATATTTCGTAAATATTCCTATTGGAATTTTTGAGTCACTCACGTAGGGAATTGTGGCGGAAAAAAACGATTATGTAATTGGTAATTGTTCAAATGCTTTCCTATTTTTTAACCATTCCTTCGGTAGACCTTTCTGTTTGACATATTTTTGCTTTGTCCTTTAGCAATTTAATCATGATATGTAATTGTTATTTCATTTTATTAATTTTTTATATATAATCGTTTGCATGCTTTTAATTTAAAGTAAAATGTATTAGGTACTATAAAACTTGTAAAACTGTACAACATCTTAAGTAACCTACATTTATGCAAATAAAGGATTTTGAGTTTGAGTTTATCTACTTCAGTGTCCCTAACTTATAAATTTATCGTGTCTAAATATATCATTATATAACATTACCTTTTCTATTAATAAAAATAAGTTTGAGTTGACCCTTATAAAAGTATCTCACGTAATCTGTCTAGACAATTACTTAACGAGATAATGTTTGATATTATATGTGCTTTTGAATTTTCTTTTAAATTATTAAATACTTCAACCTAAAAATTTTCTTTATACTTAAAGAAGTTCCTAAAATAAGATTTCAAGACAGGCTGACGGGCTGAAAATCCAATAACATGAACGATATTGCCAACAAGAGTGATGTAACTTCGTTATTTCCCAGATCATATGAACTGGAAAAGTCATACAGCATAAATTCTGCTTAGGCTACAAAAATGCGCTCTGCCTGTCGCTCTGTTTTTGTTTCACGTTTGACGGGCTTTACGATGCTTCAAATTGCTCTTTGGTAGAGCGTAATATTTTGCAGCCAAGTCAATATTCAGTGATTAGTTTTTCACATAAAATGTTCAGAAATGACTGTAAGAAAATATTCGAAAATAACATTTGTTTTTTTTCTTTTTCGGTCAGTAGTCTAAAGCGTTTGCCTAAGGAGTAAGGTCTGTCAGATGGTACAATAATTGACAGTTTGAAATTGACAACTGATGACAGTGTTGTACTATCTAACAGATCTCACTAGCCAGTAGCGAAAATGAGTGATTTTTCTGACAGCTAAATTAAGGAAAAAAAATCTGTATAAAAAAGTCTCAACAGATCGCGTTTTATTGAAAGCCGAGTCGTAATAATGGCTGTATATTGTGTGTTTTTTATTGTCAGCCAGAGGCAGAAAAAAATCACATAACAGTTTGACAGTTGCACAAATCACAATATTGATACTTTTTAGATATTTTTTTATTAGGTTTTATTTTTTTTAAATGCCAATACCGTGCATTTTTGCTTTTTGAATGGTCTCACCTTTTACTAAGCGCCACCTATGAATTCATCTGGAAGTATTTTTTATCAGATTTAACACTCAAAAAAAAATTACGTATACTTTATATACCCACATACATATATTTCACAGAGTAAAAATCGTTTTGTTTTTGCGTTTCCATTCAAGTGTTTGAGTGCGGGTTGAGTAGCGGTGTCAATACCACAAAATATAGAAAGCATAGAACCACATATTGTAGCAAATATTATAATACATATTCTTTGAGAAACTTAACAAACTCAAGGCTGTAGGTAGATAACAATCATGTAAAAGATTAGCATTCCTTCAAATGTCTGTTTATATGTATACATTTCGTTTAAATAACAAATTACACTACCGTCGTCGTCCTTACTTATTTTTGTTATATTTGACTTCATTAAATGTTTATATCAACTAACAAAAAATTAGCTCGTAAATGTTCTGTAATCGCCGACTATTATTGTAAAAAATTAAAAAAGACAAAATTATTTATATCTACATTATTGCTACATAAAAGTTATATTACACAAAGTTAATTCTATGTTCTTCTATATTTTATTACACTGGTGTCAATACTGTCGGGCGAGACCTATTTTTAGAAGTACCTGCCGGAAATGGCATGGCAAGCAGTGTGAGATAGGTTAACGTATCAGTTTTAGAGCTCAACATTATTATAATGTCTGATGGGATCTAGTATTACATACAAGTAGCATTAATTAATTATTGAGTTGTGGGTGTAAGAGTTGTTGAGTTTATTGAATCTGCAATGTGTTATTAAACAAAAACTGGTCATGAGTCTTGTTTTCGATTTTTTAAAGTGATTGAAACATCTTTTTAATTATTACGAGATACCTACTGAATTTAACTTACAATAAAGCTGAATTAATATTTACATGGCTGACCAAAAAAGGAGTGTTTTGTTTTCAGAGTTTGTATGTATGTTCGTATGTATGTAAGTTTCTTTATTTCACCATAAGTCCTGAACGGCTTTACAGATTTTGATGTGAGATGTATCTTTAGATTCCTTGCATTCCTCCGAGTAACATAGGCTATGTGAGTTGTCAGTCGTGTTTTTATTTTTTAATAATTAGCTTGTTGGTTTTTAAAACGACGCACTTTTTGTATTCATAAGACAAGCTGTTGACCGCGGCTCCTCCGTTCGCAGTTTTCTGACATAGGTCAGCGCTTCAATTGTGATTTTTATATTGATTTAT
Source organism: Ephestia elutella (assembly GCA_018467065.1). Lineage (NCBI taxonomy): Eukaryota > Metazoa > Arthropoda > Insecta > Lepidoptera > Pyralidae > Ephestia > Ephestia elutella. Next base: position 14,869,448 of record CM031585.1, on the reverse strand, counting down.
CACACAAAAAATAACATCAATCCATGCTCCGTTTTGACGTAAAAGAAGGAAACACTTTCACGATTATAACATTTATTTACTTAAACTTTATTGTACAAAATACATAAGTATAAGCACAATAGGAGGGCAGAATATTAGTAGCACTATGGAAAGATGAATTTTATCCAAATCCACCACCAACCACCTATAATTTAAGTTACCTAGTATTCCGAGTATAACCCTTGTAGCGACGGAATACACCTATGTAGGTACTTGGCTGACTAACTAGATTGGCTGGATAACTCTGTTGGTCAGAACAGGGGTAAATATCATACATAGATATTTTCAAGCCTTTAACCGTGGGTAGGCAAAGACAATGGATTTCCATTTTCTAAATATCGCCACAAAATAATAATAGATTTAATGACACCGTAAAAGCTCAGGGAGCGGCTAATTAACAAATAAAAAATAGCAAGACAACGTTTTACAATTTTAAAAGAAAAAAAAAGCAACAATCGCAATCGAGCCTTGATTGCTGGCTCTAATTAAAAAAGGTTGCTTCAGTAGGTCATTTTAATTGTTGTGTTTTAACATTTTTTTTTTGTTAATATTACATCTTAATTACTTTTGTTAAGTGTGAACATACAGTTTAATTATTTTTCAATCAGGCTTCCGTAATATTCAAATTTCACAAAATACGCTGATGTCCTATGATCCTCACGATTACGGTATAATTGTCATCCAAAAAAAAATAATATCGATTCATTCCACGCATCATTTTGTCGTCTTTTTTTTTTGTTTTATACATTAAAAAATTGCGGCGTAACGCAATCAAATTATGTATCTATTCACACAAGCTATTTTTTTTTAATATGTGTTTTCTAACGTATACGTTGTATTTTATTACATATTTACATGTTTTGTAATAAAAATATAAATAATACATAATTGATAATTGCCTAACGATAATTGCAATGTGTTGCAATCAATTTACTTTTGTCTTCAAAATAGATAAAAGAGGTCAAGTAACGTATATAGATATAGATATTAAGGGATTATGACGGGCGCCTTAAGAGAGCCACTTCAATTTAGCTGTGCTTCAATAGCTCTGATTAAAAGCTTCTGGGTAATGTCAAACTATAATAATGCAGTCTTTGTGCATAGAAAAAGGTTACTTATTTTGTTTTACTTTTAATAATATTTCTTATATACCTACATTAAAACTTTGTCTTTTTTAAATATTATTTTAAATTTAGATTGTAGTAGAACATTCAAATTTATTTGATATGTATTAATAAATAGCTTATTTTTTAACTAGCCTATAGGTTTTGTGTTGCACTGCTGGGCAAAGGCCTCGCGTTTTTCTTCCACTCGTCTCTCTCTAATAAATACCTAGCTAAAATAAACAAAATTAAGATTCAATTCACATTGATGTTTTCACTAGGAGTAGTCATCCATTAAGTACGTCATACTTTAAAGGGGGGGTAGGGTGTTGACGTTGTGTTTCGTGACGTCACACTTTAAAATTAAACTGGATATCGATTTGCAGGGGGGAGGGGTGAAAAAATCATGAAATTAGTGTGACGTACTGGATGGAAGATGATACTATTCAGAATTAATATGATCATTAACATAAAATCAAAATATTATTTTTACTGAAAATAAAACATTCAAAAAAATTGGTACCAACTTATTCAAGAGAATTCTTTTCAGTTTTCATCTTTTTGTCCAACCCTTGATTTTTAGGTCAGACCTTATTATTTTTATTTATATGTCACTTCGAGTTTCGAGGTAAAACAAGAAGATGACTAGAGATTTTTGATCTTTTATCCGGTCCCTTCCGTTTGATCCTGACTTTTTACCGTTTTTACTTTCATTTTGCATCAAGAATTTTCTGTCTTGCTGACTTTGAAATCGTTACGCCGTTTTTATATGTTTTGCTTAAGTTTTTTTTTGTTTTGTTGAATAAGTGTTGAGTAAGTGTGTCTTGCAGTTTAAGGGCCCGCACTAGGCCAACGAAAACTAAGATTTGCCCCCGCTACCCGCTACCCAGTTCGCCCGCACGCATCCAATCCGCGTTCTAAATAAATGCTCGCGGGGTCGCGGGCGGCGCGGCGGCTCAGAGGCGGATGGTTAAAGCATGCGGGCAATTATACGTATTATTTTTTAAAAGCTTTATAAAAAGAAATTAAAAAAAGTAAGTAACATAATCCCTGCCTTATGCATCCTGTATCCCTTATATGGAGTAATTTATACAAAATTTTTCAATCTTTTTTTTTATGTATTGCTTGAATAATAGCAGTTTAAAGTGTTAATTATAGGTGATTTGGAGGCAACTTCGCAACTTTTTTCTATCGAGAAAATTTTATGCAATCGTATTTTTGAGTAACATAATCCCTCGTGATAGTCCTGAAGTTTGTTATATCTTATTCTACATCTATCTTAATTTTACATTCAGTTTTACATTAATGTAGATATTACAGACGATCATGTGAAGCAATCTGGCCTAGTACGGGCCCTTAATTGATATAAAACCGTGAATCGTTTTGAAATCAGTCTGTTCAAGTTTACATAAATTTATCTTCGAATTTTTTATCATCTTTTGGTATTACATTACTTTATTCTAAATTCAATATTTTTGAAATTATTTTGACAGCTAAATAAAAAAATATAACAGCTATTCTATATTTTTTAATTCACCTCTAAAAATAATCCCACCAAAAACATTTGCATGTAAAGCGTTGCCAAGTTTACCTCAATCAGTAGGTATCATGCCAATACATTTTTTTTTTTGATTAATCTGCCTATTAAGTTATTTAATGATTTTCAGTTTTATAATGGAAGCCGGTTCATTTTTTTTTAGTTTTTTTTTTATTAAAAGTTGAAGTTTTCTTTTTAGCAAAGAAAGTGATAGAAATCCTCGCTCTTCTATAAAAATCATTATTGTTACATAACACAATATCAACAAGAACTAAACAATTAGATATAAATTTAAAAATAAGAGTAACATCCGAGACCAGATCAGCCCTACGAATAAAGTCTTGGATTCAGTGGCTAAAATCAAAATGGAATTGGATCAAAAAAAATATCAGATCATATGTAGAGCCGAGCTTCTTACTCTACCACCCTAACTCTACGAGCCCTAACATCTCAAACTCTACACCTTAGCCAAAATAATTATGTGGCTTGGCAATTTCGTTACCAATACATGGGCGTAAGGTGAAAAATCTATTTTTTTTTTTTAATCGATACATTATTTACTATTCATTACTTTTATGAAGTATACAATAACAAACTTTTAACGGCGAGATATCCATTCAAAATTTTCAATTATCAAACGAAATTGAAAAAAAAATATATTTTGATAAAATTAAATAACAAAAAAAATTAATCTTTCCCCGTAAATAATTCTGATACTTAAAAAACCATCCGCCACACTCACCTTTAAATAAAAATCCAGCTGTGACACTAACACAACACTATCGTCACTGACACTTCGAACTTCGAAAATGGTAGAAGCAATCGACAAAGGGAACCGTGACACGTCCGCACGCCTTCGCGAGCGAAGAGATACTGACTAGGGCGGCAAGGGGTGTTCAACCTCGGCCCGTTAATAACTGAGAATCCTATTTCTTTTTTCAGTTCAAATGTTGGAATTATTTTCCGATTCGGTAACCAACATTAAATAGGTATACCTCGCTAGAAAGGTATATTTACTGTTGGTAACGCCGCTGCGCGATAAATGAAAATGACCAAACAAAAAAACTTGAGGTTTCGTAGTAGTCGTAAGCATCGTAGCAGTTTTCAAGGCTGCTTGTTGAAAGCTCAACCAATAGCTTTTAGCGTTCTTTGAATAGCTTATGGTCTATCGATTGTTTTTTTTTTACGATAAGCAAAAAACATCATATTTATTTTTCTGAATTTTCATTTTAACCTAATTTAGAAATCAATAAAATCCTTTATTGCTTTCTTAATGAAATCGAGAGTCATCTTTGCTGCATCTCACAGGCAGTTCAACGACCACCGTTAATTGTAAGGGGTGGAATACTATCGAGTTAATTAAACAAATATTTCAACAAATATTTTGACACGTCCTCGACTTCCAGAACCTGTCAAGTTAGCAAGAACGTCCACTAACTATAGACCGATGTCTTCGAAGTCTTTTAAGGGTACCTCAAAAGGCAAAAATTGAACCCTTATAAGTTTGTTCTTTGTTCTTTGTCTGTCTGTCAAACTTTTTTTTCTCAGGAATGCTTAAAGGTAGGTATCAAGTTTAAATTAATATAAAATACTCGGATCCATGCTCTCTCAGCAAAAAAAATAATCAAAACTAATAAATCTGAAAATTGCAAATACATTGTTGGAAGTCTAGAAAAAAGTGTCACAAACTTATTTTTGAGTTCGTTGCAGTATGAATCGTAGGAATCGAATGGCAAAGTTAAGTTTGTTTTTGAAACTGGTTGGTCTTATAATGTAAGAAGCTTTGCATGTACGGAACCCTCAGTGCGCGAGTTTGACTTGCACTTGGCCGATTTTTTATCTTTTCCAACTAAAGAAATAAAGTAGGGAGAAAAACAGGTACCTATCAGATAACATGTTTTTTTTATATATTTTTACTTTAAACTACAGTTAAACGACTGTTCTATAATATCCTATATTTTTTTGTTAAGCCTGTGTTATGTCCCTCTGCTTTTCCTCACAGGTATTTAGTTAAAACGCCAACAAAAATGTCCTCCCTCTCTCTCTGCCCTTATAATAAAATTGAATGTGCTCAAAATAACTCCTTGGATAAGTATTCTTTGCTTGACGACGTTGTCTGAATGATTAGAAAGCCGCGTCGTCGTCGTCGCTCAAGCATCAAACCCATTGAAGCATAAACAGGATAATGTCGTAATTCTGAGGTCAAAAGAGTACAGTTCTTTGATCTCACCTTTGACACATTTCATATTTTCCTGAATAACCCGCTGGCTTGGTGCAGGTTCTTGTATTTTTATTTTTATCTTGTAATTCATAGTTAATTAAGTAACATTTTTTTTTTGTTCTATAAAAAATAAAATACCGAAAATTAAATAGACAGTACATTATTATTATAACAGTTCTGATAAGGATAAATATATGGTTCTCGTCAGTGTATTTTTTCTTTGAAATGAACCAAAAATAGCGTTGTACCTGAGGAATGGAGCCAGGAAAAAGATATCAAGTAGATAGCAAGTAATGAGGTGGGAAGATGATCTTCCTAAAGGCTGGAGTAGACTCACACTTTACAGGAGATGATTAGAGAAGCTAGAGGGCAGCCTATATTGCAAGACAGCGGGGGAATGCTGCAAGTATAATGGGTACTTTACGATTTGAGGCGGACTATTGACTAAAAAAAAATCATATATCTTTATAGTTATATATTTATGTCTTCTTTGGCAGCATTTAATATGATTTATTCATGAAAAATACATAATTCGCTGTAAGCTCCTGGACTAAAACTCGTCTTTCTGTGTTTTTACGCGTTCACAAACCCATGGGAAATATTTACGACAGATGTAAAACATGTCATTTTGTAAATGTTTGCAAATATTCGACTAGATCAAGGGTTAGGTACCGACAATATATTGGTTGGGGAAACGCATATTCCAATTTTATTACAAGCTCACACGAGATATTTGATTGCTTTTACGGTTTATAAAATACCGATAACAAAAAAGAAGCAGTTATTTGAAAACAATATTAAGGATTATAAATAATAATAATGAAGTGCTTTCGGACCCCGGACCAAGTGTGTTAAGATAAGATAAAGTGAATACATTATTAAAAAAGAGCAAATAAATTATTTTGCATGCATACATATTTTTCAACCTTTGAAACTCAAATAAATGTAGAGTTATCTATAGGTGAGATGGACCAATATGTGAATATCGTTCTTAGCAATCACTAAACAATATGTACGATTTACTTATTAAATATTCAGTATGCATGTGAAAATAACATGCGAATGTTATGTCAGAAATTGTAATATATAATCATTATAATTTACCAATCGGAATTCATTGAAAATCGCAATTAATTAAATTAATTTAATTTGTTTCTGCCGTATTCATTATATTTGTTATATTAGTTATTACAGTCCTTCTCCTCCTTTAATGTGGTTTGGCATGAAATATAATTAAATGCATATAATTAAATATAAATTATCGAAAAACTAGTTACATATGCACTTGGTTTTAACTATTTGGTCATATATCGACAGATTTGCTAATTTTACGTAGATTTTTTTTTCTCTTAGATCTTTTTACGGATATAATAACGAACTAGTACTGATAAAAAAACATTTTCGTTCCGATTCGAGCCTTTACTGTGTCTTTTTTTCTACAAAAATTTGCTTAACATCTGATCAGTTTTGTAAATATTGCTGCGTTACCAACATTTGACCAATGTTTAGTTTCACAAACATTTTACGGTTGCAACCAAGGTAAACGTCTCACCAACATTTGACCAAAGGCTAGGGGCTGGCAGCTCGCCAATAAACATGAATCATAGCACGCGGCGCAAACCGCCGTCGATTTGTCAGCCTTACAAGTCTGTGTTCGTGTAGTACACTTGGAGGCATCGCCAGTGTACAGCACGGTAAAGATGCCAAGCCAATATGAAGGATAGATGAATCTTATCGTATAGGAAAAATAGATAAACAAATCAAAGTTGTGACACACGGCCTGAAACGCGCAGATGAAAAAAAAATACTCGAAAATCCAAATATAAATGCACTTGAATATATTAAAATTAAGAACTATAGCTTAAACGTTTTTGTCCTAACTTGGACGTGTTTGCATGAGATGATTCTGTTTTTAAGGTATTTTTAATAGGACCGACATTCATCTATGTGTGTTTGGAAGAAATCATACAAGTTGACATAATACAGATTATATTGTACTAGTTTTTGCCCGCGTGAATTTGAACAGTGCTTTTTCCCGGAATAAAAGGTACCCTAAGTCCTTCTCAGTACTTCTTACTATGTATGCAAAATTTCAGGGAGATTGGTTCAGTATATAAAGCGTGAAGAGGTATCAATCAAAGAATCAAACTCACTTTTGCATTTATAATATTAGTAGTCAGGATTTATGTACCTACGACTAAATAGAAATCTTAATCCTAATCCTAACTTCCTAACTAATATTATAAATGCGAAAGTGAGTTTGTTTGTTGGTTTGTGTGTTTATTCGTTTGTTTGTTACCTCTTCACGCTTCATCTACTGAACCAATCTTCCTCAAATTTGGCATACACATAGCTGGAAGTACGGAGAAGGACATAGAGTACCTTGTATCCCGGGAAAAAGCACTGTTCCCGTGGGAAATACACGCGGGCGAAGCTGCGGGAGAAAGCTAGTTAAGTAATAAAATAAGAATAAATATTTTTTTGCATACCTACTTATCGTGTACCAATTTTCATGCCAACGAGTACACTTCCAAAGTATACAAGACTCTCGGGTATTGACTTTAGCGTGTCAGTGACGGATTCCCTTTTATTGCGAAAGTTGTTTTTATTTACGTGTCTTTTACTTGTATTGAAGATGCTCGGATAAACGCTGAACAAATTCCATTTATCTGCTTCTTCGAGTTAAAAAAGGTACACAATTTTATTTGTACTAACTTAAGTAAGGCTTACCAAATAAATTGGCAAATATTGGCAAGATCTTTTTGTTGATTCTCATCAAAACATATTACGTTGCTTTTCAATTGATACTTAAAAAAATCAGCTTTGCACACATCTTGATCAAAATTCAAAGTTCTTTTTAAAAACAAAATGAGAAATATTTCATTTTATTCATTTATTTCAATAGATTGACTTATTTGACTTATAGTAATAAGGCCCCCAGGTGTGGCAGAGGGACAAATTTAACAATAGATATAATAGTAAAAATCGTATCTGGTATAGTTAATTTCCCTAGGGCACAGATAATATAATACCCTAGTACCTAGGGTTATGAGAAACTTATTTATATATAATGTTAAAAGATAAAACAGTAAAATATTTTGTCTGTACATTTAGTATTTTTGACTGAAATGGATAGATGAACACTTACAAAGATTAATAGAAAGCAACATTTTTTTTTTTTTGTCTGTCTGTCTGTATGTATGTACGCGTTTCACGCAAAAACTACTGGATTGATATGAATGAAACTTTTTTATTGTATAGCTATTAAGCCTGGGCAACATATATAGGTTATAATTGATTTTTGAAAACTGGAACACCTGATGAAAAACTAAGGTTCTTCATCAGGTGTTCCAGTTTTCAAAATCAACTCTTTGCAAAAGTTTATCAATCTGACGAGCATTTTCTACTGACGTATGAAAATCGAAGATCAGGATCATCTGATGAAGAATTCCAAGAGACCAGCTACACTATTACATATATGGAAATGGCGCCTTAGCAAAAATCGTTCAACCTGATGAGCATTTTCTGCTGACGTATAAAAATTGAAGATTATGGTACATCTGATGAAGAACTCCAAAGACCAGCTACTCCTTCAACCTGATGAGCATTTTCTACTGACGTATAAATAGACAGGACACAATATAGGACAAAGAGGGACTCGGGGTGGGAGTGGTGGTACACGGGAAATCGTAGGTAACGAGCTGACGAAGATCGTTTATTGAATGCAATATCACTTTTGATTCATTTTAACACCGCGACTGTACTACGAATACCGAATATATTCCTGCGGGACACGTGATAACCAAATGGCTGAAATTTTGAATACTGGAGGTAAAGTTACTATAGTTTAGAACACAAAAAGATTTTTAATCTAAGCGAAATTCACGTGGACAACAAATAGTGTAGATATAAATTATTTCAAACATAATTTTTATTTCACGCAAACTGAATGAAACATTTATTTTCGGATAAAATCTACCGCTTTTTAGATTCAATCAAATTCAAAAGACAGTCAATTTCCCTGTTCTTCCTTACATAAGTACATGTATTTGATTAGTAAGGTGGGCACGTACCTCGATAACACTTCCTAAGACCGATACGCGTTTATTTTTATTACAGGTCATCTCTTTTATTGCAATCGTACCTTTTGGGTGGAGACACTGACTCGAAACTTGTGATTCTACTTTGACGACATTTTTGTGAATCTCGGCAGTAATACGAGTATAATGTTGTTATTCTGGCACGTTGGACAGTAATCAAAATCTGAAATGTAAGTTTAACAAGCTAATTATTAAAAAATAAAAAAACACGATTGACAACTCACACCTATGTCACTCGGAGGAATACAAGGAATCTAAAAATACCTCTCACACCAAAATCTGTTAAACCTTTCAGGACTTATGGTTGAATAAAGAAACTTATATACATAGATACATGAATCCTGAAAACATAATACTCTTTTTTTGGTCTGTCATGTAAAAAGCCAAATACAACCAATACTTAATAGGTAATAATAGTGAAATCTGAAAATGGGGGTCAGATAGTCTCCGAACCGAACTAACCCCATTGAAAACTATACTCGACGAGAAACCGCAAGAATTTACAGTATAATTTGATTAAAACTAACGTGAGAAATAATCATAATAGTGAATATAATAATAATTTATAATCATAATAATATTGGGCCGTCTGTCACGTCGGAAAGACGGTCTCGCCTTGAAAATGACTTCCGTATGAAATCGAAACTAGTCGGCAGATCCGGCTAACAAGACGCGTGAGTATCCGTATCAAAATCATAATTTACAGTGTACTTGCCGGTGTGATATAAAATTAAATTTCATCATGTAAAATACGAGTAATTATAAACTAGTGGTTCGCCGCGAACGTAGACCTCGCGGTTGTTATTTAATAAAAATATGAGAACGTAAATTTACTGAACCAATTCGAATTTTCAGTAAAATACGGGATTCTGTAAAAACAAAAATGTAAGGCGCAACGCATTACATTATTCAGTTATTGCGCGGTTGAGGAGAACAGATTTTCCAACCTTTTTTCTTCATCTATTCTGAGCTGCAACAACTTAATTTTTTTAATTTTTTCCAAGCGGATATAATCAAAACCTGGATCAAATATAATATCTGTAAACCGTTTTGATCTCGAAAGAGCTACGCATGTACATCCGGCTGCCAACTCTTTTACGCCAATGTCCTCGACTACTTTATCCAAAGTAAGTGATTTATAATCGAGTATACATCCCCGAGCTTCATCTAAGGAGAATATACCTGTTTTTAAAATCATTACAGTAATTTTTCGTCACGTTTAAGGTTTCAGCTGAATATCACGCAAACTGTTTCAAAAAATTTGATATCCTAATCTATACATATAATAAAACAGTAAAAATATTTTGTCTGTACATTTAGTATTTTTGACTGAAATGGATAGAGGGACACTTAAAAAGAATGATAGAAAGCAAAAAAAATTTTTGGAATTTCTTGTCTGTCTGTCTGTATGTATGTACGCGTTTCACGCAAAAACTACTGGACGGATTTAAATGAAACTTTTTTTGTTGTATAGCTATTAAGCCTGGGCAACATATAGGCTATAATTGATTTTAAAAACTGGAACACCTGATGAAGAACCATAGCGGAACAGCTAAACTATAAGAAATATGGAAATGGCGCCTTATTAAAAGTCGTCCTACACTCCTTACCAAGAGCAGAAATCAAGTGCTACAAAACAGATACTTCTAAAAGACTGCAATCAAGAAACCAAAGTGTTATGTACTCTGTCATCGTGCTAAAATTTCATACATTTTAATCACAAAGGAGCTGAACTTACATCTAATGCATGATTCAATGGACACATATGCAAATCATCAATTGGATACACAAGTGCACACTGAAATGCATCGCAGTCGACGGATGTGCAAATAAATGCAATTAGAACGTGGCGCGTGTGAGAAATATCTTTAGAGGTTAGTCGGTGGTGCAAGGATACGAATATTAGCGTGTTTTAGAAGCGGATTTTATGCAAAATAATATACCAGGTGAAGGAAAACATCGTGAGGAACCTACACTCTATTTATTAGCTAATATGTGATATGGAGCAGGTAATGGAAAACCACTTCATTAACCAAGAAAGTATTTTCACTTGCCGATAAGAGCATAGCTCAACTAAATTTAGAAAAGTCACGCACAGTATCTGAAACGAGAGGGTTAGTCTAGCTATAATATTTTTCTGAGTTAAACACTATAAGTATAAACCGAGTCAGATAAAATCTTTATACTGCCTATTAGAGCAGTGGCTCTCACTCTTTCATACTTACTTTACACGTACAGTGCCATTTTGTTTTGGTTTAATTTAAAACTAGTAAAGTTTATAGTAAGTTTATAAAAAGCTTGTTTTCTCTTTTAATTTAGTTATACCATAAGTTTGTTATTCCATGATATGCAAAATTAATTCTTGGAAAAAATATGTAATTTTTATTATTATTTCTTAAACATCGGAAAGTTAGTAACTTGGACCTCACCGTAACATTTGTCGTCGGGAGTAGCGCAAGGAAACCGCACCCGGTTTGAGCTTTTAGTAGAATTTTTAATTATTTGTTTTGTTAGCAGATCTCCCCTTTCTCTCAAAATATAACAAAATACCGGGAATTACCACTTGAGTTATGGTCAGTGTTTGTGACTTCCTGTGTAGTAGAAATTGATTTACAAGATATAATCTCACTTTATTTTCTCTTTTCCATCCAATAACGTACGTGGGGAAAGTATTAATTAATATGAGCAAGTTTTTTGTTATACACTTCGCGTTTTTATTCTGACCTAAATGTAGACCTCGAAGTCTGAAGCTTTTAAAATATTTTAAAATATTAATTATTAAGCTGTAGGTACTAGTCGTAAAAATATTCTCCAAAGTTATTTGTATCTAATCTTATTTATTCCGAGATAAAATAGGTTTTCTCAAAACGAAACGAAAATTGAAACCGAAATAAGTTTCCAGAATTTAATATTAAGCAATATGCAGAGCCGGTCAATTTCAAAAATATAAAAGCTTATCGAAATGGAAAAGCTTGCTTGTTGACGACTTGCCAAAATCAGGATTGAAATCACTAAAACTTTTACGAGGGAACATTTTCAAGTTTAATAAATTCAATTTTATTTCCGTATATTTTACGAGTTCGTAATTTATGAATCTCCCAATAAACTAGACTCAAATAGAGACCTAGATTCTTCTTCTTTTCGTGTTATGTTCAAGTCGTGTTTAGGTCGACATACCCTTTTTGCATATCTAACTTAAAGTTGTAGGTACCATTTTATTACGGATATTAACTTAAAATGTATTTTTTATACTTCTAAATAGGCAAACAGGCAAGCGGCCCACCTGATGGAAAGCGGTCACCGCAGCCTATAGACGCCTGCAACTTGCTGGTGTTCACTTTTTCAGACCGGCGCTAGTTTTAGAGAAGCGCGCTTTAAGCGCGTTCAAACAAACAAATATATAAACAAACTCAGGTTTATACTGAATATGTACAGTCACGAGCGTTAATATATATCCAAATTAAGATCTTATACGTTGTCTTAATGACCGATCTGTTAACGTATTAATGCCGTGACTGTACCTACCTACTGTGTTTCAAACTCAAAAGGTTTATTTGCGTAATATGAGTTATGCGGTTGTTACAAATATTATAGTCCTTCGTTGACCCTTTCAAGTAAAGCAAATATAGGTAGTATGTACCAAAAACTTATTATAATAACCAAATTATTTAAATTAACTTTATGTGCAAAGTACACGTTAACCCATCACGCAGTATTGCGGCTAATTTCCGCATGTTGCTTAATTTTGTCTCCGTGACCCACTGCTGGGTATTAGGCCTCCTTCCGTCTACGCCAACCTTGTCTGTCTTGGGCCATCCTACTTCTGTCGTTGCCAGCAATATTCTTAACATCGTCGACCCATCTGTACTCCGTTTTTCCTACTTGTCTTATGATTTTACAACAATATAAATTAAAATAGACTTTTAAGGAAATTACTTTCGTGGTTAATAAATGTTTTACTTTAGAATGTTTAGGTTTGAACTAATATTTGATTTATTTTCAACAAAATTCAAGAAAAAGTACTGTGAAGATTGTTTACAAATAAAAACGGAGTTTACGTAAACGCATAGGTCTCATTAATAACTTCACATTAATTTGCAAAAGTTCCAACACATTGTGGCTATAACAGACATCGATCAAATCAACCAACTGTTTCAAATTTAGACATCGTGCATGTATGACAGAGCACAAATTAGCCATGTTTTGATGAGACGGCCGCCATGACTCGTATAGTTTGTTGGCAGAACATGTTTTATTAATAATTCATGGACTATTTTATGATATTAACTATTTATCGGATCTCTAATTATAACTACTGGGTTTATATATAAAAAACTGCATTGAGTCACTGCTTCTTTTCTATTAGCGACTGGGAAGAGAAAAAGTGTGATAAGATTATAATTATAAATAGACATAGAAATAAATAAAGTACTCTCATATAAACCTAAATTAGTTATGGTGAAAAAATTCCATGAGATGCACAAAAATCCAAAATATGTATAGAAAGAAATAAATTTTCTTTTTCTTTATTACACAAATACACAATCTAAACAATAGTAGTTTATGCAACTGATACATTATGAGAGGCATTAAAACATGAGTGTCAGGCGAGTTTCAGAATAAAATCACACGAGTGTTGCCTAATTATGTACAGTTGCATAAACTACTTTATAACATATTTGCTCGTAAAGTGTCATTTATTTCACCAATTTCAATATTGTATTGTATCTCATTACGCACTTGTGCGTTATTGTAAAGTAAAACGCACGCTCCGTCTAAAAACGAACGATACTTTTTTAAATCTTAGCATAGAGTTTTTATGTCAGAAAAGTGGTCAACTTTTTATGAATAAAATTAAGTTTAGGAGATAAAAAAAATAAAAATTTAATTCTTTAAATTAATTTTGACAATAAATTACAACCATTTATCTGTAACAAAACACAAAAATATTAATTTACTTTATTAGTAATACTGGCTGTTTTTTGTACATTTGCCTGCTTTGTACATTTGTGCGCTTTGAAAATTACAGCCTCTGCCTTTCTTGTAGCCCTCGCCTACGGCTCGGGCTAGCAATATCGCCTCGGCTGCAATTTTCAACTTACCGCACTTATATCACAATGTACTATTATCTTCACTCATAGAGACAATTAAAATTAAGCAGAGTAGGTAGCTAGGTAACGAAGAAAAATTTATAGCGGGAAATTAAGTTTAAACTACGAATGCGTGCGCGAATGCGTTTTTCACAAGTTCAAACTGCGTATGCCATTCGTGCGCCTCTTTTGTACATTCAGTCTTAAACCATAGCCTATTTTAATAAAATAAAAAGTAAAAGTGTATTATAAATATTAAAAAGTTATTTTGTGATACTGCTGGCAGTACTATAATGACTTTTATAACATATTTGCTCGTAAAGTGTCACTTATTTCACCAATTTCAATATTGTATTGTATCTTATTACGCACTTGTGCGTTATTGTAAAGTAAAACGCACGCTCCGTCTAAAAACGAACGATACTTTTTTAAATCTTAGCAAAGAGTTTTTATGTCAGAAAAGTGGTCAACATTTTATGAATAAAATTAACTTTAGGAGATAAAATAAATAAAAAATTTATTCTTTAAATTAATTTTGACAATAAATTACAACCATTATTTATCTGTAAATGTAAAATAAAACACAAAAATATTAATTTACTTTATTAGTAATACTGGCTGTTTTTTGTGCATTTGCCTTAAAAAAAAGCGCTGATGCGCGCGCATCGCTAATTTGTGAACAAGTAAAATTATACCGCGCGCTTTTTCTTTGGTATTGTCGTTTTCCAAGTTTTATTTATATATTTCCTCGCCAATATGTTATAAAACGTCGTATGACATACGTGCGCTTTGAAAATTACAGCCTCTGCCTTTCTTGTAGCCCTCGCCTACGGCTCGAGCTAGCAATATCGCCTCGGCTGTAATTTTCAACTTACCGCACTTATATCACAATGTACTATTATTTTTTAATTTATGTATGTGCGTTTATAAAGTACGTCTTTATAAAACCATCTTCAAATTCGTAATTCGAATATTACAATAATGTAATGACAATTTAATTGCAACGCCCTTGCACCTCATTTGTGCACCTATGTTTATTGAATAAGACCTAATGTACCAAATGAACGCAATAAAGAAATTGACAATTGAGAATATTTCGACATGAGTGAGTGTAGATAAAACATAAGTGATAATCAATGAAAAGTAAGATGTGTAGGTAATTAAGAGAGATAAGCTTGGCAAAGTGCTGTCGCTAAAAAAGTCAAGAAGATATAAGAAGAGAAATTACTGTTAGCTTCTAATGAATCTAATTAATATATTAAATATTAAGTCCAATGTCATTAATAATAAAAACTTAAATGAAATACTATATTGATTAATATTTTAAAAGATGACGTTTCACAGTGTGCCATCTTGTCTATTATGATTTGCGCAACACTATTTTGTTAAGCTCTTTATTTAATTAATTTATTATAACCTGATTGTTATAATATTTACTAATTTAATTGTTTTAATTTAATGTGTTAGAATAACTGATTGATTTACAAATAAATTTTAATTAAAGTTGTGAAACGATGACACTCGGACGGGCGCCATCTTGTTGTTTACACAATACTATTTAAATCCAAGAGCGCATCGACCGAGTGTCATTCGTTCCTTGGCTATCGGTCTGTGCACATCTAAGCCAGAGTACTTACTTGGTGAGTCTGTTATTCTTTTATATTTTTATTTTTGCTTGATGCTATATTGTTATAAACGTAACGCCCGTTTATTATTATTTAATCTAAATTGCTATAAAATATACAAAATAATGAAGTATTACTGTTTTTTTTAAATACCCATACTGTTATAATTAGACCTCCTGACATATCAGAAGCGGGATATAAGGACAAGTTTCTTATTTTAGTTTAGTACTAATCAAAGTCGTATTTTTTTTTTGTTATTTTTCTTTCCGAACAATATGTTCGTACATGTATTTTTAAGGCTTTGCTTTTTCTTTTGTTCTCCTTCACAGGAGTACTTCACATGAGTAGTCAAACAGTGAGCTATAGATGCGGATGTAATATTTATGCTTTCTTTAAAGAACAGATATTTGGGTTAAGTTGTTCTCCTTTCGAATTTTCAGGTTAACTATGGACCGTTCGAAGTCCCCTCTACTGCCTAGTGGTTCACAGGCGATTCAACGCTCCTCGCTGGACGTGCTGTCATCGCAACAGTCCCGGACTCGTGAGCTGTTGTCACCACAGCGGTCCCGAAGCGACGAGCAGCGGTCCCGAGACTGCGTACAGCGGTCATCCCCGCAGCCTCGAAGCCGTGAGCAGCGGTCCCAAAACTGTGATCAGCGCTCGTCACAGCGGCATCGGAGCCGCGATCAGCGGTCCCCACACCGGCCTCGGAGTCACGACCGGCGGCCGTCACAGCGGCATCAGAGCCGCGAGCTGCGACAGTGGTCGCGAGACCGCGATCAACGGTCACCACAGCGGCCTCGGAGCCGCGATCAACGGTCACCACGGCGGCCTCGGAGCCGCGATCAATGGTCGCCACCAGCAGTTTCCTGTCTGCGAGCTGCGGTCTCCACACCGGGGTCCAATGCCTTCTAGTCGAGACTACAACTGCCCGCGTCAACCATCCAACGAGCAACAGGCTACGGGTAACAACGTGGAGCAGGTCAGTCCTATGTTGCCAAATTCTACGATAACAGCTGATAGTAACACTTTTAATTTGTTATTAGAAGCACTGAAATCGATTGCTCCGAACCCGGATAAAATAAGTTCATTAAACAATACAATACCCGAGTTCGATCCTGCGGGGAAAGAACAGACTATCACTATGTGGCTACAAAAAGTAAACGAGTGTGCGGTTATATATAATTGGTCTGATAGGCAAATAGTACATTACGCTCTTCCAAAATTGAAAGGTGTAGCTAAGAGATGGTACGAGGGCCTACCTTCGGTGCTTTTCTCCTGGAAAGAATGGCAATCCAAACTACTGGCTGCATTTCCATCTGACGAAAACTATGGTCAGATGTTAAGCGACATGCTTGCTAGGCGCGCAAAATTTGGGGATTCACTGGACGAATATTTTTATGATAAAATTGCACTTATCAATAGGTGTTCTATTACTGGGAAAAGAGCTGTAGAATGTGTTTTACACGATATCGATGACCGTGCCATTAGACTAGGTGCTGAAGCAGCCCAGTTTGATGATTTAGATAAACTCCTCACATATTTAAGAAATTCCCGTAATATCAAAATACACACCGACAAACGTAATAACAATAATAAGCTTCCTCCGCCTAAAAATATTGACAACTCTCAAACCAATAACCAATCTCAATCAACTTCATTTAAAAGAAAAGTAATTCGCTGTGCAAATTGTAAAGTAGAAGGTCATATGGTTAGTCAATGTACTATGCCCATAAAAAAATGTACAAAATGTTTCAGAATAGGGCATGAAACCGAAAAATGTTATTTTAATACACCTAATACAGAAAAGTCTGTAAATAGAGTTAGGTCTGAATTAGGCTCAGGTAAAAAGTTTCAGAAACAAGCTTTAGTTAATAATGTCCTTATAGAAGCATTTGTAGATCTTGGCAGTGATTGTTCTATGCTTAAAAATTCATATCTAGCTAAGCTAGGTGTATAAAAGATCGGTTGTGATAACTTACCTGTATTAAAGGGGTTCGGTAATTCTTTTGTTCAAGCTTTAGGGAGAATTACTGCATATATTGAGGTTGATAGTGTTGGAGCATACACGGAGTTACTTCTCGTCCCAGACAACGTTATGCAAATGCCACTGATGCTAGGCCAAACATTTACTGAACAGCCACACATTATTGTACATAAAACTAGCGACCGTTTTGATATAATGCAAAACTTTACCGATTTTGAATCTTCCTACAAAACTAATTTACATTGCTTAAATTCTACAATTATATCTGGCTTAACTATAGTGAAAGTATATACTATATCAAAGTTTACAGGGGTGTTATTTATTGAAGGTGGCTTAATATATAAAAATAATGTTTATCACTATATTCTGAATGGTATTTATCAATTTGATGATGCTGGCGAGGGTGAGATTGTAATCAATGGCCTGAATGCAGGAGAGTTAGTCTTCACCAAAGATTACTTAGTCGCACGTGGGAAAATAGCTCTTAAGGAGGACGAGAAGAACGTACTCCGTGTATCAACCCGGAACTGTCAACATCAGTATAGTCCAATAGTAAAATCAGATTTGAGTCTTGGTGAAAATTTAGACCAGTCTACAATTGACAATCTTTTAGTACTACTTAACAGATTCCGGAATTGTTTTGCTTTCTCTTTGTCTGAATAGGGTAACTGTCGAGTATCGGATATGACTATTTCTTTGCAAGATAATGATCCAGTCGTATTTGGACCATACCGCTTAGCATTAAAAGAAAAAGAAGTTGTGAGAGGTATGGTTACTGAATTACTACGTCACGTCCTGCTTAGAGTACGCGTATTCAAAGCCGCAGCTGGCAAAAAGTCCGGATTTCTTAATCCAATTGAAAAGGTCAGTCAACCATTTGATACTGTACACTTAGACCACGTAGATCCCTTTGTAAAGAGCACTAGAGGTAGTATTTATATATTGGTCATAATTGATGCATTTACGCGGTTCATTTATTTGAGAGCAGTTCGGAATACTGAGACCAGTTCCACAATAAAGGTAATTCGAGAATACATAGGTATTTTTGGTGTTCCACGTAGGATAATTTCGGACCGAGAAACATCATTTACGAGTGACTCTTTTAAAACTTTTATAACTGAGAGAGGTATCAATCAAGTTCTAAAATGCGGTAGCCACCCCTAGAGCAAACGGACAGGTTGAGCGGTATAACAAAGTTATTGTGGACTCATTAACAGCTAAGTGCGTAGGAACCTCTGAGAGTAAATGGGAGGAATACTTACCGGAAGTTCAATGGGGTATAAATAACACCTTTAACAAGGGCATCAATAGAACTCCTGCAGAAGCTCTGTTTGGTATTAGACCCAAGGGCCTAAGCGACAATAAGTTAATAGCAGCCATAGATGATGGTGTTACGACTAATAAAGAAGTAGACTTAGGATCCATTAGTAGAGAAATCACAAAAACAACAAAAGGAAAGATTTGACAAATCTAGATGTAAACCTATTCAATTTAAAGAAGGTGATTTAGTTAGGGTAGAACGTCAGGTTCCAGCTACAGGCGGTAGTAAAAAAGCTAATACCTAAGTTTCAGGGCCCTTATAAAATAAGAAAAGTCTATGACCACGATAGGTATCAAATAGAAGACACTCCTCTGACTAAAAAGGGAAACAAAAAATATTCAACCGTTGTTGCAATCGACAAACTAAAGCCGTGGTTAAACTTTTCAAGACCTAATGATGATATTTTGAGTGAGGAAGAGTCTAATTAACTTCATGTTTAACCTAATATAATAATACTAATTAACGCAGAACAATGAGGCCTGCAGTTTCATTACTCAGGACAATGAGGCCTGTTGTAATTCTGTTAGTCAGGACAATGAGGCCTGCAATTTCGTTACTCAGGACAATGAGGCCTGCAGTTTCATTACTCAGGACAATGAGGCCTGTTGTAATTCTGTTAGTCAGGACAATGAGGCCTGCAATTTCGTTACTCAGGACAATGAGGCCTGCAGTTTCATTACTCAGGACAATGAGGCCTGTTGTAATTCTGTTAGTCAGGACAATGAGGCCTGCAATTTCATTATTCAGGACAATGAGGCCTGTGGTTTTGTTAATCAGGACAATGAGGCCTGTAACAAGTGTATTACTGTAATATTATACTTTTATGTACTAATTAATTCTCTAACTATCAAATTATAATTTTAGTTTTACAACATAATTTTATTTTCAAAGTGTAAGGGCACACTTTATTTCGGATGGCCGAATCTGTTAGCTTCTAATGAATCTAATTAATATATTAAATATTAAGTCCAATGTCATTAATAATAAAAACTTAAATGAAATACTATATTGATTAATATTTTAAAAGATGACGTTTCACAGTGTGCCATCTTGTCTATTATGATTTGCGCAACACTATTTTGTTAAGCTCTTTATTTAATTAATTTATTATAACCTGATTGTTATAATATTTATTAATTTAATTGTTTTAATTTAATGTGTTAGAATAACTGATTGATTTACAAATAAATTTTAATTAAAGTTGTGAAACGATGACACTCGGACGGGCGCCATCTTGTTGTTTACACAATACTATTTTAATCCAAGAGCGCATCGACCGAGTGTCATTCGTTCCTTGGCTATCGGTCTGTGCACATCTAAGCCAGAGTACTTACTTGGTGAGTCTGTTATTCTTTTATATTTTTATTTTTGCTTGATGCTATATTGTTATAAACGTAACGCCCGTTTATTATTATTTAATCTAAATTGCTATAAAATATACAAAATAATGAAGTATTACTGTTTTTTTTAAATACCCATACTGTTATAATTAGACCTCCTGACATTACTGAATGTATTCTAAATTTAATAGATTCTTATGTTACAGGTAACTTTTACGTTGTGATTCAAGTGAAGATCTATCGATTCAGTCTAGCGCACGAATGATTATATTTTACGAATTTTAAACTCGAAGATTTTTTTTTAAAATTTATCTATTAATTTTTTTTTTAAGTTATAAGCATGACCTTAGTACGTTGAATCATCCAAACTTCATAAACAAACTTTAACGACATAATCTTTCTATCATAATCTAAGCTTCTGTCAAGCAGTCTACATAATAAAAGTCGTTAAAATCTTATCCGGAGGAGTCGAGAATTTACCATAATCGAAGTTTAAATTAGCCCGTCATAATCGAGTAATCGAGCCCACTAGAGTTGTTCGGTGTCGGGAGCAGACTGGATTGCTTGTGGACTGTTAGTTATATGCGATAGCGGTGTGTAAACAGGAAAATCTCGTACATTTTAATTGAATCATTATAATTTAAAACGTCGTTTATAATACCAGTGACAAAATAATTATTATCAATGTTTCTTATTTGGTAACAAAATTCTCTCTACTACTACTCTATAAATGAGATTATACTTATTCTGTAATAAAACCATAGAGTAAGGTATATCCTGGTTTTATAAGAGTTTAATTAATTTAAAGTAATATATTCTTTTTATCGTTTTTTCTTTAGATATTAGTATTTTTAAGCAAATCCTATTGGTACTAATATTTCGCTTCCGCCTCCCCCTGACTCCACTTACAGTACTCAACTAATTCGATAATACGGACGGCAAAATGCATTCGAAGATTAATGGCTTTTGCAGTACGATACAAATGCACTTCGTTTTTATAGTGACGGTAATCCTTTTCTAATGCGATTGGAGATTTCCCAGCAATCCTTTTGTTTTTATTGTTTTCAGCAGTAAATTCTCTTTAATAATATATTTTACTTTTTAATCTTAGATTAACGAATTCTTCTTACCAATTTAAAAAAGTGTTTTTAGGGTTTCATATAGTTTTATTTTATTTTATTTAGTTTCATATTATTTTATTTGTTACCTTAGGGATTCCAGGAAAACCCCTCTTAGTGGTCCTACACTGCTTTTGAAAACTACATGATAAAAATCTGCTTCCCACGCCCAGTAGATTGGCTGTGCGTTGTCTGTCAGTCACTCAGTCAGTCAGTAACGGGAGAATTTTATATACATTGATTGAGACTAGAGAACGCTATATAAATAGAAAAAAGCAAACGAAATGAGGTTGTTTTTCTGGATTTTGTAATAAACAAGCAATTCAAATTCGTCATGTCCATCCGTGTATCCGCATTTTAGTCTATTAGGAAGAGAGAAATAAATTTTGATATACCTACTTGCACAATTTGCACATAGTGCTTAAAAGTGCTGCAGAAGTCTCTTCTGCAGTATCGGCCTTGTACCGACAGTAAAATATCCACAAGCAGACGTCACAGTCGCAGGAAAACGCTGGACGCTAGTCGCGTTCAGCGTCTTCCTACGACGGAAGGTCTTCCAGGAGAGGTCTATGTTCAGCAATGGACTACTTATGACTGAGATGATAACGATACTTGCATACCTACAGCACGCAGAATATAGCTGAAATGTATATAAAGATCATTTTACTAGCCTATAATACGAATTTCAGGATGGTCAAGAAATGAGTGTATTAATAATATTTCCTACGTATTTGGAAGGGACGGTTGTCGATACTGGTCGGCATTTCGGCTACGTAGTGTAGGCAATCATTAAATTTGAGCAGTAACGTCGGCAAAATTTGTTATTGACAATTAATTTAAATACGATAAAATAATGTACAAATATAGTTTTACAGGTAGTGTCATCCATGAAGACGCGCCGCACTCTTTTTTCGTATTGCTTACAGTACATGTGTGCAACCTTCTACTAGTGTTATTACTATGTCAATATGTGCATCGATAATGTATTTAATTTTTATCCTTACCATTGATGAATTCAAATGAACAATAAAGGAAGCCGCAAAAAATTGTGGATCGCCTCTTCGTGGAAAGCACTATTTGTTCCTTTGTGTTGGGGTTACTACTCGTATATCCCGAGGTTCTTTTTTCCCGAGACAATCTATACAGGGTGTTTTTTAAATCATTGGCATCCTTTCTACTGGTGAAAGTACTCATGAACATGAGCAACTTTTTGTATGGGACCGACTCAATCCGATGGAAAAAAAAATCTGCTGTTCCATACTATTTTCCAATACCTACTCACCCGAAATGTATGGAACAGCTGATTTTTTTTTTCCATCGGATTGAGTCGGTCCCATACAAGAAGTTGCTCATGTTCATGAGTACTTTCACTAGTAGAAAGGATGCCAATGATTTAAAAAACATCCTGTATATGGTATCGGACCGGTCCAATAGTTGTGCTAAACCATGGTTTGGATTTCATGGCAAAAATATATTGTTGATTTTTGGGTTAAATAATACTAGTTTCATTTCTCAAGTTGACAAAAACCACCAGATATGATGTACCTACTAACGCACCAAAAACCAATAAGACTATTGCTAGTACAATTAAATTTATGTTTAAGACTTATAATAATACATCTTATTTTCTATCCGTACATAACACCAAATAGCTTTTGCAGGTTTCCCGTATATTGCTGTCAATTTATAAACATAAACCTATTTCCGGACAGTGGCTCAGAACCAGGAAAATTGGAAGCGGCATCTTTTTGATGCAAAAGTGATACGATCTAATACATAATATTGAATATCACGCATGATAGATCAAGGACCCGTCAGAAGTTATGTTTTAACCAGATTCCAAATAGGAGAGACTGAAAAGGAGGTTATCAATTTGACAATACGTATTTTCTTTAATAAGCGTGTATGTACAGTACACTAATTGGGTCGTATTAACGACTTTTATCTTGGTTTGGCTCTACAAGCAAAGAAAATCAACCATGTATTTATAAAAGGTATTGACGACGATAAGCGATTAAAAAATTTAGTATTTCAACTGCTGTATAGCGTATACATGTAAATAAGTCTTTGAAACTACGATGATTTATTTCTAAATCCTATCCACACTAATATTATAAATGCGAAAGTGAGTTTATTTGTCTGTTATCTCTTCACGCTGTATCTACTGAACCAATCACCCTGAAATTTTGTATACACATAGTTAGAAGTACTGAGAAGGACATAAGGTACCTTTCATCTCGGGAAAAAACACTGTTCCAAAAGCTAGTATCCTAATAAATTTCATTTTTATTTTTGTATTTGACAATTCCATTTATGCTCACATCTTCGTGGCCTGCTCACTAGAGTTATAACTGCCACGTTTCATTTCTGTTCTGAAACTACTTGCTTTAATCAAGTGCAGTGAAAGACTCTCCCCGTGCAATATCGACTGCATCTTATGAATTTCTTGTATTTGCTACAAATTGCTCTTTATATCTGGATTTAATCTACTTTCTGCAATCGCTTCTGTATGATTACGGATCAAGACCTTAAAGTTTGCGATATTAATCTCATAGGTCCTTAGTTAGATGGTATCATAATTAAATAAAATATAAGCGGCACACAGCTTACCTTAACTTATTTAAAATAACTTATGTTTAAAAAATATAACGATTTTTATGGCCACAGACTTAAGCATTTTTTTCTAGCATGCCTAGGGTATAAGCGCCATATTATACCCTGAACTAGTATATGAATTCAAACCATAGACACCTCAGCTGTCTGTGTCTCTAAGGAAAATTAAAAAATAATCTGACTCTATGATTCAAACATAAATTTCCCTCCTTGGACTTTGCTTGAAAACTACAACTTTTATATTTAATACGAAACTAAATAATTCTTTTCACACTACTCTACGAATACAATCATGTTAATTTCCTGACTCTTTCATCACAATCACCCAATGTCCATTTTCTTATATACAAATAGCTCATTAGTGTAATTTTATGATTGATCTTTGAACAAGGGCGATGATACAGAGGGTTACTTCGAAGGGTGGAGGAGTGAATCGTCACATCGAAAATGTATTTTATTCAATTCTCTCTTTTTGAGAGGGGACGCCATGCTTTTATGTCAAGTGAAGGATTCCGATTGCGGTTGGGGTGTTTTGGACTTATTAGAGCAAGAACAGGGTCAAATGAATAGAACCAAAAATTAGTAGGTATTAGATATAAGACTTACATACATATAGATATTAGTTATAAGACTTACTTATTAGACATTTCTCTCATAATATTGGTATTACATTATGGTTCTCTCATAATGAGCTCTCACTCTTGATTTCACTACTATTGGGAAAAAAATGTTTATAGCTACTATTTCTATTAATTACCGGCCAGTATCAAATAACTCATTCGGATGCACACCAATCTCCCATATGTGAAAACTTCCTTTGACTCATTTGAACATAAATTGTCATAAAGGTCTCGCTAGTTTAGTAGTCTGCTCTGCATGTGCGATTGCTTCATAATATAGTTTGGTTGAAACTTCATAATATAGCTGGTTGAAACTTGGACAAAAGTAGATATCTAAAATTAAATTAGTCACATTCTACATTTCCACAACACACACTGCACTTCCACAACATTTTTTCATTCACTGACCATGAACACCCAGCAAATCAAAGGTTTCATTCATTATCACTGACCAACAGAGTTAATCTCATGCAGTGGATTTTCCCGCGCAATGATTAGAAGCGGGGTTTGATTGATGAGTGAGCACATGTCACTGAACGAATGACAGCGAATGGAATGATCGATAGTGTACCATCTGTGACTGTGAGCATATGCCTCTGGTTTGTACTCCACTTTTTTGAAGGCAAGGGCGTATCAATTTTTGCGGGGCCCGCCGGCTACATAGGCCACGAACCAGTGGCCCGGATTCCAGTTGATAACGGCATCCAGTATTTAGGCACTAAGAGGATGACTAATTTATTTTTTCATCCTCGTGGGGTCAAAGTCAAATTGAAAAGGTCAAAGTTAAATCGTCATATTCTTGTGTTTTAGTTAGTTGACATCATAAAATTACTTAAAGCTAAGGTACTAGGAGTCAGGGCTTACACCGATGAATTTGCCAATACGACTTGACATAATGACAAAAAAATTACTTCTACACAAGAAATAGTAAATGTTTTTGAAAATTACTTTACAAACATACCTTTAGAATTAACCTCTAGTATAAATTCATGCCCTCAAAATGCCGAATCCCTACTTAAAAGTAATGTCACCACTTGCACCTCTAAATTTTAATTCTCGCATAATATAATTATAATTATATATATATAATTAAAACTTTTAAAGAACTAAACATTAAAAAGTCTGAGGATCACTGGGGTATGTCTGTTAGCATAATTTTCCATATAATAAATATCATAGCTGTCGACTTAGCTTATATTTTTAATGAATGTGTTGACCAAGGCATTTTTCCAAATTTAATGAAACTTAGCAAATTAATTCCACTGATTAAAAAAGGTGAAAAATCAGAGCCTGGCAACTATAGGCCTATATCTATTTTGCCAGTCTTGAGTAAAGTATTTGAAAAGATTATGCTTAGTCAAATGCAACAGTACTTTAATATCCACAATCTATTTCACGGCCAACAATTTGGATTTACTAGTGGTAAATGCACAACTGATGCGGGAGTGGCTTTGGTTACTCATATCTTCAATGCATGGGAAGATTCACAGGATGCAATTGGAGCGTTTTGTGATTTATCTAAGGCGTTTGATTGTGTTGACCATGAGACTCTCTTGCTCAAGCTCTCTCAGTACGGTTTTGACACTAAATCAATAGCACTAATAAAATCTTATTTAAGTGATAGGCTGCAGACTGTAGACCTAAATAACGTAAAATCTAAAGGATCAAAAGTTATGATTGGCGTACCTCAAGGTTCAATTTTAGGACCTTTCCTTTTTTTAGTCTATGTCAACGACCTGCCTTATATGGTTGAGAAGCAGGCTGGTATAGTGTTGTTTGCTGATGACACGTCTTTAATTTTTAAGACTGACCGCCATAGCGAAAATGTGGATGCTGTGAACAGCACTTTGTCTGCCATATCAGACTGGTTTTCTGCTAATAACCTGATGCTTAATGCAAGTAAAACCCATTGCATTAAATTTACGCTTCCTAATGTTAGGCAGGCCCATGTTGATATCAATATAAATAGTAATAAGTTAGAGTTCATTGAAAGTACCACATTTTTAGGAATAACATTAGATTCTAAATTACAATGGGGTGCCCACATTTCTAAATTGTCTAAAAAACTGAGCTCCGCGGCTTATGCTGTAAGAAGAATCAGACAACTGACGGATGTGGCAACTGCTAGGTTGGTTTATTTTAGTTATTTCCATAGCCTAATGTCGTATGGCCTATTACTTTGGGGAGCAGCAGCCGATATACAAACAATTTTTATACTTCAAAAAAGAGCGATTCGTTTTATTTACAGATTAAGAAAAAGAGATTCACTCAGAGATTTCTTCAAAGATATAGATATTTTAACCTTACCATCCCAATATATTTTTGATAACATTATGCATGTTAGGAAAAATATTTCGTCTTTCAAAAAAGTTTGTGATGTCACAGATATATCCCTGAGAAACAAACATAACTTGTACGTTCCAGGGCACAGACTGGCTAGGGTTAGGAAATCATTTGTGGGAAACTGTATACGCTATTATAATAAAATACCAAAATCTGTCCTTGATATGCCTGACAATAAATTTAAACATTATATTAAGGAGACACTTTGTAAGAAGGCATATTATACGACGGATGATTATGTAAATGACAAAAATGCGTGGCCCGAGCCTGGTACAGTGACCTCCTAAGACTGTCATATTACTCTCTAGGTACTTTGTGTACTTTTACCTTTTTCAATGACATTTTATTTTATTAATTTATAATTTTTATTAATTTATAAATTTGACATTTAATATATATACTCAATGTATATTCGTCCACATATACAGTTATTTAATTGTAAGACATATGTTGTAAAGTGACGTCTTTGGAGAAAATGCAGCAGTGGAGTTTGTTGCGCCGCCTCTTCTCCACTTGCGCTTTGGAGGCGGTGGTAAACTTAGCTTTAAGTAATTTTATGACGTCAACTAACTAAAAAATAAGAAAGTGACGATTTATAAGTGCTATTTTAAGCCAATATAAATAAAAATATTTGACTTTGACTTGACTAGGCCCTGAGTGTTGCAGTGTATAGCTACGCCACTG
The DNA here is from genome assembly GCA_018467065.1 of Ephestia elutella. Lineage (NCBI taxonomy): Eukaryota > Metazoa > Arthropoda > Insecta > Lepidoptera > Pyralidae > Ephestia > Ephestia elutella. The sequence goes on along the minus strand of CM031585.1, from coordinate 14,841,707 downwards.
ATTACGGGTCAATAAAGGTCATACTTTGATTTTAACACATTTGGATATAAAGATGTATATTTTTACTGTGCTTGCGTGACTGACACCTAGGAACTACATAGTAAATTTCTTAGCCATCAACTGCTGGGCTTTACAGAGTACCTATATAAAATTAAAATAGGCAATTTCAGTTTACACGAGTTATCTACGTGGATTCGAAAACCAACAACTCCCAATATCGCAGCTCTGATATTTTTTTATTTAGTAATACTAGCTTATGCCCCCAAATAACAATTTACTAATGTTTCAAGATATAACGGATCAAGATGAAATCTACACCAGATTTTAAGTTAGACCTTCTAAAATACAACAGTGAAACCCGCATTAAATTTGGTCTACTAGTTTTTGTGTGATGCGTGTACAAACATACAGACAGACAGAAAGACAAACAGACAGACAAAAATTCAAAAAAAATGTTTTGGCTAATATTCGCTCTATAAAGAACCCTCATAGTTTTTTTTTTTTCTTAAATATCTGCTGTGTACAGACACAGACCAGTTACAGTTTAATTATATGTATTGATGATTTTTTCACCTCCACTCGTTACTGAGAAATCGGCACGAATCGAGTATGTGAAAAAGCGAATGAATTCCTTTTATTCCTTTAGAAATGAATCTTGTAAAAGAGAGACGAAAAATCTCATAAGATTTAATCAACTGGATAAAAATGCGTAAAATATTATCTACTAGCTTTTGCCCGCGGCTTCGCCCGCGTGAATTTCCCACGGGAACAGTGCTTTTTCCCGGGATAAAAAGTAGCCTATGTGATATTCCAGGTCATTATCTACAGAGGTAGTATGAAATTTGGTACAGAGGTACCAAATTTCATCGAAATCCGTCCAGTAGATTTTGCGTGATTGAGTAACAAACATCCTCACAAACTCACAAACTCACATCCAAACTTTCGCATTTATAATATTAGTATAGAAGTATAGATGAATATTTATTCCCTTTACTTGACCCGGAACATCAGTAGGCACTCAGGACATGCTCATAATTTTTATATTCGCTGTAAAAATATCGCATACTTATGAGTCCATTTATGAAGGATGACCGAATGGTTAAGAGTCCCGAGTAATCAGAGAAAGAGGTCACTATAATATGTATATTAGGGTCGACGTTTTTGTTCCGATATTTTGGCTAAGTGAGTTGCCCAAACATTTGTATAAGTCGGACGACGAACGATGTTTTTGCTACTATTGGTAGTGAATACGTACCATAGAGGTTGTATTAAAAGACATCTAGATATGCCTTGCCATTTGAATGATAATGCTGTCGCCTTGCCTAAAAACAAGATGGATGTAAATTTCAATTTCTGATCGAATCGACTACCATTTAAACATATTTTTACAATATTTTTATGTATTGTGGCAACAATCATGAGAGGCTTTTGGCTATTGATCATTCCAGAATTCCCAAGGGAGTAAAACTTCATAACACAGCTTGTATTCGATCCATACAAATACAGACCAAAAAGTTATTTAAACATCACAATTGAGTGCACATTTATCTTGTAATATTTATTTCAGAAATGTATTTAGTTATAATGTCGTACTTTATCAGAACTTTGATGCTATCATAAACATACAATAATAACATCAAAAGCCTACACCACATACAAGGAACTGAAGCACTAGAAACTTCCCAACAACAAGTTATCGTATAAAATTCCTCGATGCAGAAAGTGCATCCGAACTACTGCGTCTGATAGCAATAAATAGGATAATATTAAATTAACTGCTATTGTAGTTGGAATGCGCAATTTATAGTGCGCTATCTCCGTTCAACGTAAGTAAGAAGCGTCTATTCCCATTGCCCGCCTTTTTCTGTCCCTATTTGTGGACATCGAAGAAAAACTTAGCTTTCATCTAGCGAGGTCGGAAGCTACTTTTTCTTCGACGTCCACCTATAGGAACCCGTTTGCCATGAGCAGTAATCTTATAGAAAGAAACTAGTGAACTGAATAGTCAGATAGTGTTTAGGTTTCCTCACGATGTTTTACTTCACCGGAAGCGGGTAGTCAATGAAAATGACTGTGTATTGTCAGAATTATCTACACACTAAGAGGTACGGTATGTCGTTAGGCCGCGCAGCGCCTGAGATTCGAAATGCGTTCGGCCGTCTCTCAAGCGCCTAGCCGACTGAGTGAGTAATGGTACGAATAAGAAACATATTCTCATTTTAGTTTTAGGGCTTAAGACCAGGTCCAACCTGAGCTGCAAAAAACAAAATTCATATGCGCTTAACCGCGCCGTGTGCGCGTTGCAATAAGATAGTTTTTGCACAACACAATACTTTCGTTGGCAGGATCGAACAGATTTTGTACCGATTTAGCAACTCTTTCTCAAATATCATTAAAAATATTAGTTTTAAAACAAAAGTGCTCGATTAAGATTTTAATATAGCATATGTATAAACTAATTATATAAAAAATATATATGTTATCGCTGAAAATTTTAAGTTTCATGACTTGAAAGCTGAAATATTTTCTAAATTTTCGGTGCCTTTATGAATTAATTAAGCCGAAAATATGTATTTTTTGACCGAGCGAGCGCAGCGAGCGAAGCGTCTCAGTTTCCACTAGCCGAAAATTCTTTTGTCTGTCCGGATGTTCTCGCCTACAGGTCGCATTTCTGAACCGATTCTCATGAAATTTTGTGAGCAGATTCAGTAATTTTATAGAATTTTTTAGTCGAGCCAGATTTTCGAAATTTATAAAAATGGCGGAAATATATGAAAAAAACATCATATCTCAGCTATTTAAAAAAAAAAACAAAAATGTAATTTGACTTTTTTGTTATTCTTATTAAAACGCAACTTTTTTGTCTGAACAACATAGTGAAATTCAATAAAACCGCTATAAATCCAGATATTTAAATTCTCATACACGTTCACAAAAAAATCAATAGATGGCGCAGCAAAGCTTTTAATACTCGCAAATTCGCTATTGCGTATCGTATTGAGGATTGCTTTGCTTGCTGGAATTTTGGAATCTTGAACACTTGAAATAAATCTGATATCAAAAAACTTCATTGTATGATTAGAATCCTATTATAAAAAAGTTATATATGTATATATATAAAATACCTACATACCTATTAATCTGAGAGATTCGATTTCAAATTAAACTTTCGTTTTTTTAACTTTAATTTTGTTGCGCAAATTACATACATATAATCAATGCATTTCTGATGACTGACGACCTCCGTGGCCTAACGGTCATCACGCCGGACGGCCACACCAGAGGACCCGGTTCGATCCCCGGTCGGGTCAAGATGGAAAATAATCATTTTCAGATTGACGTGGGTTTTAGATATTTATCTAAATACCTATATCTTGAATTTACGTTGGGGCTAACTCTATCTGTGTGATTTGTCTGTATATAAGTATATATTATTATTATTTATATTATTTCGAGGCAAAATAGGCAGGTTTTAATCATTTTTTTAGTGGTATTGACCAACCACAAGAACATGTTTGGGCTTATGAGTAAAATATAAGACTTTTTACTTTCTTTCCAGCATTGGTAGGTTGGTTTCAAAACTCCTCTAAACCAGGGACACGGTAAAATATCGGTTATTCCGTGGAAGGGCTCGCGAGGTCTACTGTTCTCACAGAACCTCTAGTATTAAAAAGTACACGATTGAAACCTTAATAGAGATCATAATCTATATCCTGTATTATTTTTCCACTTCGTAAATAAACTCTAATTAGGTAAATTTCTTCATGAAAAATTACAATTATTTCGAATGTGGGGTTGGACCTCGCCTTAAAAGCGTAAGCATTGATCCTCACTGTAGAGACACATTATAGATTTGACACTATTGGCCCACTTAGTAGCGTTTTCCACTACTGGTGATAGTTTTCTAATGTTCCCCATGAGAGACATACCCTGGGGTGCAACGGGAATAGTCGGAAAGGAGAAAGGACCGGTGCCAGCGTAAGTTTAACAATACGTTATATTATCATGCTTTATGCCTGTTTGTGTCTACAGTGTAGTGAAGTCCACATTCGCAATATGGTATAAATTAATGTCATCGTTCAAAATTAGTTTTTACATAAAGGTAATTTGTTATGAAATTACCTTTATGTAAAAACTAATTTAAAATATTGTTTGAATAAAAAGTTTATAGTTTGAATTGCTTATTCAAAATGGATCTATTTGAACAATTCTATATATTGTAATCACTACATCACTATCATCACTTCACTACATAGTATAAAACAAAGTCGCTTTCTCTGTCCCTATGTCCCTTTGTATGCTTAAATCTTTGAAACTACGCAACGGATTTTGATGCGGTTTTTTTTAATAGATAGAGTGTTTCAAGAGGAAGGTTTTAGTGTATAATTTGTTTAGGTTTTGTGTATATTTGTTGAAATATGACGATAATTGTTAAGGAAGTCGGAAAAAATTTAGCCGCCCGGCAGCTTTCATCGAAAACGCCGTCCAATCCCTAAGAGATGTATCAAAACCATAGTATAAAACAAAGTCGCTTTCTCTGTCCCTATGTCCCTTTGTATGCTTAAATCTTTGAAACTACGCAACGGATTTTGATGCGGTTTTTTTTAATAGATAGAGTGTTTCAAGAGGAAGGTTTTAGTGTATAATTTGTTTAGGTTTTGTGTATATTTGTTGAAATATGACGATAATTGTTAAGGAAGTCGGAAAATTTAGCCGCCCGGCAGCTTTCATCGAAAACGCCGTCCAATCCCTAAGAGATGTATCAAAACCATGTATGGAAGAATTGTGTATCTATAATAGGTCTACAAAAAAGTCCGCGATAGCATATATCTAGCTTTTATATTTCAGCCACAATAACCACTTTTATGTTTTAAAAATAATTAAAATCCTTAGGTGTTTTTTAACTGGTGATAATAACCACAGTTTATTAATCCTTATCAAATTAAACAAGTCTATCATCACAAGTACTTAATATATTTAATATTTGCTTTTTACTGCATGTAATTTGGATCAATAGTTTACGAAATACTATGAGTTATCCAATGCGCCGCGTAACCACCTTGCACTCGCAAAGACGCTAGGCGCAGTAGGTATATAAATAAGTACCTACTGCGGGCGCATTTTCGTATCTATTTATTTTAGGAGGTAATAATGTAAATATCATATTCATTCACATATTATCTCACATGATAGCTCTAACTAAAAGACCAACTAATTTCAAAAACAAACTTAACTTTGTAGTTCGATCCCAAGGATTCATACTGCATCGAGCGCAAAAATAAGTTTGTAACACTTTTTTTAGATTACAACACCATATTTATGTTACGGCACAGAATTAATATAAGTACTTTACAGGCAACTTGATTAACAGGGCCGTATTAATAAGGACCGGGTTTATGAATAGTTCCCAAGAGCATCGGGCTATTTGATAAATTTTAATACTTATTTTAATTACTTAGACCGGTCCGTATTATAATGCCCGGCAGCCCGTGGTCCATTTAATAAATCAGCAGCAGTTTGAAGATCCGCTCGCTTCGCTCGCTCCGCTATGAGTGGTCACAAGGCTATATATCTCCTGATCGCGTTGACGTATAATTTTGGTTAGTTTTTTTGCTGAAAGAGACCGTGGATCCGAGTATTCGGTATTAATTTCAAATTGATACCTTTAAGCGTTCCTGAGAAAAAAAGTGTGACAGACAGACGGACAGTCGGACAACGAAGTGATCTTATATGGGTTCCATTTTTGCCTTTTGAAGCACGGAACCCTAAAAAGCGGCCAATTGCGAGTCAAGCTCGCGCACCGAGGGTTCCCGTACACACATAGCATCTCACATTATAGCTCTAACGGCCGGTTTACGACTTTGCGCGTCGGTCTAAGCTGGCGCGGCGCGGCGCGGCGGTAGCGGTAGCGGTTAGCGGAGCGGTTTAGGTGGACGTATTCAGAGAGTCGGAAATCATGTTGCTATACAAATTATCCCTTTTTGTTTTGAAAGTAGCAATTTTTTTACATGATATTCTCGATATCAGCAAGGAAGTGCACGAACTAAATAAAAATAGATACCTTCGCGGCGATCGCGTTGACGTATAATTTTGATAATTTTTTTGCTGAAAGAGACCGTGGATACGAGTATTCAGTATTAATTTCAACCTTTAAGCGTTTCTGAGAATAAAAAAGACGGACAGACGGACAACAAAATGATCTTATAAGGGTTCCGTTTTTACTTTTGATGTACGGAACCCTAAAAACCTGCCAAGTGCGATTCAAAAATCGCGCACTGAGGGTTCCGTACACGCAAATCAAGTTTCAAAACAAACTTAACTTTGCAGTTCGCTCCCAAGGATTCATACTGCATCAATCGCAAAAACACTTTTTTTTTAACTTCCAACAACATATTTACAACTTTCAGATTTATTCCTGTACAAGTACTGTTAGACCTTTCTTTTTGCCAAATTTCATAATTTTAGGTCAACGGGAAGTACCCCATAGGTTTTGATCGCTGTCTGAAATCGCAAAATACCTATGTAAAAAATCGCAACATTTACGGTACCTACCAATAACTCCTGATCGCGTTGACGTATAATTTTGATTATTTTTTTGCTGAAAGAGACCATGGATCCGAGTAGGTATTCGATATCAATTTGATAGATACCTTTTAATTAAGCAAAGATTTAAATCGGCCTTTAAGCTGTTCCTGAGAAAAAAGTTTGACAGACAGACGGACAACAAAGTGATCTTATAAGGGTTCCGTTTTTGCCTTTTGAGGTACGGAACCCTAAAAACAAATCTATTGTCCACCCAAGCGAAGCCGGGGCGGGCCGCTAGTTTGTAATAAAATCAACATATTAATGTGAGATTTCAAGGGCCTGATTTCATGACTTATCTAGACTTCAGTTATCGCGTTCATTACATTAAAGCTAATTAAATTTATTTCAAAGATTAAATTGAATCTTATCGTAATATTAGCAGCTACTTTATTCGCGTGGAATTTTTCACCCTGGCCCCAACACCTTTACAGTAAATTTTGACATGGTATCTAATCTACCTGTGTTAAAAAATATGTGGTAAACTACTTTGGCAGACTGTCCTTCGGATGCCAATTGTAGTTCGTTGCAACTTAGCTTCTATACAAACTGCCTGCTAAAATTCCCAGATTCCATTCGATTCAGCTTGCATTTATCGAGCAATTCTCGTAGATGCCACTATAAACTATCGTATCGCCGTCACACAAACGTGTGTGGACGTAGGTAATGCATACCAAATACGTAGCGAGTGGACAGTGAAAAGCTACACTGACGATGTCTAGCCAAAATACAACTTTTAAAACGAAGCACTGATTGAATATGCACTATCATAAACAAATATTTATCACTACTTGGTAATTTTTTTACAAAAAGTACCTTATAAATTTTATTGCACAAAAATATCTTAATCTTTACAATTAGACGGCAGGGTTGCTGTAAGTTGTCTCTTAGAAATTTATTTGATACGATGTGATGCAGTTAATGATTTCTTGATATAAGTAATCATTGTTTCTCTCGGTGCTTAGTTTGAATTTTTTAAGATTTTTTAAGTAGGTAAGTGAATTTACTTATAGTGGTTATTGTATTTATATATATATTTTTTGTATTTAAAAAAAATAATTTATATTTTAAGAAGAGATATAGAAAACATATTTACAAACTAATTAAAAAAATAAAAATAATAATAATTTTTATTTTTGTCCCTTACATTATTATTAACATTAACAGTAATATATTATTATTCCCTAACATTATTGTATTTATAATATTCGAAAACTTTTCACGTGTCATTTGATACAATATTGAGCTAGATTTTCACTCTGTTCTATCAAAGGAAATATAAATGTTGTTCTAACACTACGCCTAAAAATATAAACAGGTCAGCCTGAAATTCTGGGCATTCAATAACTTCATGTCCAGCGTATGCATTTCATATGCATTGGCCATGTTGTCGCTCGCGTCGAGATAGTTTATTGCGTAGCGCGATATTAAATACCAACGACCATAGGAAAACATCAAAGTCAAAGTCAATATCAAGCTCACTGGTACAGATTAAGTCCTCCGAATCGCGACAACCGATTTTAGTCTATGCTTTGTTGCCTAATCTTTGGAAAGAAATCCTTGGATAATTGGTATATACAATATTAGGAAAATTATAAGGGAGTGAATCAACGACCAACACCGCAAGCGAAATGAGTGACAAGCGCTGGCAGCTCAGTAACCGACCCTGGCTGGGAAATCAGCATCCGTCACCGGCAGCCATATCAGCAACCGTCACCAGCAGCCAAGCAAATCAGCAACCAGAGCTGGCAACCAAATCAGTAACCAGAGCTGGCAGGCAAATCAGTCACCGGCGGCGCTGGGAGCCAAATTAGTAACCGGCACTGGCAGCCAAGTCAGTAACCGGCGCAGGCTGACAAATCAGCAATCGTCACCGGCAGCCAAGCAAATCAGAAACCAGTGCTGGCAGCCAAATCAGTTACCGACATTGGCTGGCAAATCATTACCTGGCGCCGGAATTGAAGGCATTCCTTAACAAGAAACCTCTAATGATACATACTTACTGAACACTGATTTGGTATTTAGACAAGTAACGATTATCGCCCCAATTGTTTAACTTTGACAGTTCCCAACTGTTCAACTTAACCCGAAACAATTGTTTGCGACCGCTATGTCTGACGGAAATTCAAACTATAATTTTTCAAGTAATATTGCTGACACTGCTAAGAGCTTCAACTTGTGAACTCATAACAAGTAAGATCGATGAGCTATCTTTGTCAAATTCTACGTTGTGTCACTTATTTCCTGAATAAAATTGTACAACTAGTATCTTTGTTATTTTGAGGGCCAAACTACTTAATTATATTTTGCAGTTTGCATAATCTTAGCAATTATTCATCCTAAATATGGCGGGTAAGGCATATTAATATTTTGTATATTTTAAAGAAAAACTATAAGAGAAATCGTTTACAAGGTATGACAGACAGCCGTTTGTACAAACGATTTCACACATTAGGCAACACTAACAACAAACATTCAACAGCTTTATAAATTAGTCCTCGATATTTACCTGAATCTTAAGGACCCTTTAAGGATAGATATTTTGTGGTTAAGAAAAATGAAGAAGCCTAGATAGAGAAAAAGATGACAGGATAAGCTAAAGTTGACACCTGTTTGGCCCAAATGCGCAATAAAATGCAATCACAGATTATCTAGAAAAATAGGAAGACAAATACTCATCTAATCTAACATAGTAAATAAAACAAACGAAGCATAAATAACAACAAGAAGCAGGGCATCATATCTTCTCACAATACCCTCAATATTAATCACTTCTGACTTGACGTGGCTGTATACTGGATATTGTTTCCAAGTTAACGGTCAAGCGTTGTAATATATCGCAAGAATATTTGATCAATCGTATGTCGACGCGAGTTATGGCTATCAAAGAGGGTCCCGTACAAATGGGGCGGCCTGCCAATGCATACTGATCTTATTACGTGAATTAAAATTACTGGAAACGAGATAAAAATTTAAAGGGTAAAATTGTAGGTTAATCGAATCCGACCAGCTAATATTCCATTAATGGCAGACCAGATTTTGTAAGTAAGTTTTTAAGTAAGTTAAATAAGTTAAGTTCGTTAAGTTAAAATTTATTACTTTTATTTTTAAGTTAAGTTTGTTTTAATCATCGACAATCGCTCTCCAAAATTTTCATCTAGAGAAAATTTTCTAAAGAATCTTCTAAAGAAGATTCTTCTCTATTTTGTTGTTGAATACTAAACGTAACTTTGATCATCTGTTTCAAGAGGTTCTACTATTGGCTCTACCAGTAGAATCTCGTAGAAGTTTTCTTATAAGAGGTATAATTTCTACCTGATAATGTCACGTTAGCCTTTCCATGATATTTATATTTCCGTGATATCTATTAGGTACCTACATCGATAAATTTCAAACATAGGGTTACTTGTAAACGTCAATAATACTGGGCAATACAAACTCATGATAAAAAATAGTACTTCGCCAAGAAATATAATACTTATACGAAAACAAGCTAATTATTTAAAAATAAAAAACACGACTGACAACTTACATAGCCTATGTCATTCGGGCTTATGCAAGGAATCTAACAATACCTCTCACATCAAAATCTGTTAAGCCGTTCAGGACTTATGGTGGAATAAAGAAATTACATACATACATACATGAACCCTGAAAACATAACACTCCTTTTTTGGTCAGTCGTGTAAAAAAGTATAACAGGTTTTCTGATGCAAAGATCAAGATGCGATTTTATTTTACAAATATTTACAGCAAACACAAAAAATACGAGTATAATATGCATTTATATATTCGGGGTACACAAATAAAATAATCTTGAACTAATAAACACTTTACAAATCAAAATCTTTGAGCAATACAAATTATTTATGTTATAAAATATTTCAGTAAAAAGACATGTCATTGTTTACGATTATTTAATATTTTTTTATAAAAATCCATTCAATCAATTTACTGACAACGCACAGCTAAAACTACTGGGCGTAGGAAGCTGAAATTTGGCATGAAGGTTCCTTAGTGACTGTACGGTACGGAGTACTAAGAAAGGATTACCTGAAATTCCCACGGGAACAAAGTTACGGGTCTATACTAGTAATATAACTAATATTCAATTAGTCATGCATATCAAAACAGAACTAGTCAAACACTCCAGTGTTTGCTCGGCATCCAGCAGAACTGTCAGTGTTTATCGCACCTAGGCTGTCGGAACGTCGGCACATTATTCCAGATATACGTGCTGCTTGACGTACGGACATACAGATACGCTAGATATTATGATAATGTATTCTGAGAGGCTAAAGCCGGAGATAATGGGTCTATTTCACTTGATTTAGCTACTTCAGTGAATTAGGGCTTCTACTATTTTACTTCGTCCGTTTAGTATTAAAAGGCCACGTAAAATAATGATTGTATAATTCAAAAAATCTGAAAGTATAACTTAATTAAAAATGAAAATTCGGAAACGAAATCACGAATTGACAGGGTTTATCACGGATAAAAAATTCTTGTTTGGTGAGTAATTATTTAATAAACTTACACTTTTCTCACATTTTAAAATTACACGAATTACAAATGAATGTGAGGAACTTTATCCTTCCCGATATAAATTATTCCAAAAAATTAGCCTTTCGTCGTCAGGGTTGGGACCCATTGCTTCAACGATTCTTCCAGCATCATGAATTGCTTGCCAGCATTATATGGTTTCCAAGTCACTCCGAGGCGTTTATCTGGAGTTGGATTTCTGAAACAGTTTTAATTAAAGTGTTAAAAAATATTATTTCCGTATGGCGAGGATTCTATACAAATTTGTTATTTACTTATAATGAAAACTGGACAAGTTGTATTTTTTGCTTTGTGATTTGACTTCACAAATTCTCGGATTTCTAGGATCTTTATTTAATGAGTACTATTGAAGGGAGTGTGAAAGGGGGATAAAATTAGGTAACTTTGCAAGCCAAGCCGAAGTTAAAAGCTAGTAGTGAAATATTTCCAATGTATGTCACTATCTCTACAACGTACGAGTCAATGTTTTACACATCAAGTATGAATCATAGGAAACTCCATTGTGTAGGTTTAAGCATAATATGAATAAAATAATTTTCACCTCAATGTATGTTCCGAACTTCAATTGAAGAAGGAAGGAGCAAACACACAAGTATACGTGCAATTACATCACATTACTAATATTATAAAATGCGAAGAGTTTGGATGTGAGTTTGTGAGTTTGTGAGTTTGTCGAGGATGTTTTGGCATTACTCAATCACGCAAAATCTACTGGACGGATTTCGATGAAATTTGGTACAGAGGTAGATAATGACCTGGAATAGCACATAGGCTACTTTTTATCCCGGTAAAAAGCACTGTTCCCGTGGGAAATCCACGCGGGCAGAAGCCGCGGGCAGAAGCTAGTATTATATAGTTTTCTATGTCTATAGTCAATGGCGGATTTAGGGGGGGGGGGCACGTGCCCCCTCCCAGTACTCTTTGTGTACCTACTGTGGAGGAAATTCCATGACAGTGCATATCAAATTAAGAAATAACATAACAGGTAACAACAACGGTAACACCGGTACACAAAAAACAGTCTGGGGGGGGCACCCCCAGACTGTTTTTTGTGTACCTACTATGGAGAGAAAAAGAAAATTCTGTAATAGTGCATATCAAATAAAGAAATAATATATGATATAATGTGTATATGTTTATTTCTTGATTTTTTGCAAATCTGGTCCTTCTAAGCTGAAGCTTAGTGAAGGACGGATGTCGATTTGTTGCACCCCCATAATGCATAGTCCGTCCGCCACGGTTATTGTGCCCCCCCCCCCCCCCCAGAAAAAATCCTGGATCCGCCGATGTCTATAGTTAGCCCTAAAACTTAAAGGTAACGTCTAATAACTAAGGTAATCTAAAAGAAAAACAATATAAAAAAACATACCCAGTCCTAATGAAGTCCGTCCACATCTTTATCAAACTGAATACAATATCCTTAAGTTTTTTGATTTTTATAAGGTATTTCAACTTCTGTGTTGTAAAACAAATAGGAATAAGTCATCAAAGCATGGGTTGCACCTTTCATATCAGGTGGCTAGTAGGAATACTTTCTTTGCAATATTCAAATCAGTATTATAGTTAAACCTGTAAGCGAATACCGATTGCTTCTGAAGCAGAGTGAAAGACTGCAAACCTATTCATGTTATATATAAAATTAGTATCTGTTACCATATTAACTGTAAACGGCTTTAATTGTATCGTTTGAAAAGTTTTCATCACCAACATAAAATTTCTTTTATGCGTGCACCCATGTCTTTTGCTTTTCTTCTGTGAAATTTTTCTTATTATTTCTCTTGGTAACAAGAATTTTGTATCGTTATTTTTATCAGATATTCTATCACTCTAATACTAACATAAGACACTCTATTGAATTATTATAGCCAATAAGTAAAGGTACTTCGATTTGATTTTCCATTGACAAGAATATCAAGAGCTTCTTCATTTAAAAATGATTCTACTCCTTTAAATCGTTTTTCAACAACAGGATTGGAAGAACATAGCAAAGTCTGCCCGTTCTTCGTCGGCAGTTCTAGTCTTATACGTCATACCTGCAAGATCCAAAGCAGGGACACTTTCGGAAGAAACTTTAGTAATTCTTCAACATTTTTAGACTCTTTTCCTAAGACTTTGCTGGTTCTAAAAAGCTCTTTCTATTGAATATCTACCAATAGCCCAGTCATCTATACAACTTCCACTTTGTGCTATTACTCTGTGAAATAATCCTTTAGACATTGGAGATACCAAATGATAAGTAACAGAAGCAGACCCGGAGCTTTCTCCAAAAATAGTAACGTTGTCTGGATCACCTCCAAATTGAGCGATGTTGTTCTTGACCCATCTCAGCGCAGCAACTCTGATCTTTCATGCCTGCATTTCCGGGTACCTCTTCAGGGGTATACTAAACTCAAGAAACCTAGGACTTCCAAGCCTGTAATTGATTGTGACAACTACAACATCATGTTGCAGCAAAAATTCTGGGCCGTAGAAATCTGAATTTCCGCTAATAGAGATTAATGCTCCGGGCCGTGGATGAATACCATTACTGGCAAGTTAGAAGCTAGGTTTCAGAGAGATTTTGTATAAACATTGAGGAATAAGCAGTCTTCATTTCCCGGTATGAGTTTATCTGTATCAATATCAAGTTGAGGGCATACTGCGCCATGTTTTGTTGCATTCGTAAGTAATGCTCCATGGCTTTGGTGGTAATGGGCCTATAATAATTAGAAATAATAGATAAATGGATAAGTAAACAAAAACTAATATAATAAACGCGAAAGTTTACGCTTTAAACTGAAATTTTACGCATACACATAGTTAAAATTACTGAGAAAGACGTAAGGTGCTATCCCGAGAAATAGTACTGTCCTTGGGAAATTGAAGGGAGCGAAGCTTGCTAGTAAATAATATTTCAAGATATAATTATATTTATATTTTATTCATTATAAGTGTCCATGAAGAATATAAATAGAAAATGTATCACTTCAAGGTGCCGACCCAGATTTTTGCTTACTTACCCTAAACCTTGAACTCTCTCTCCAAATAGGCAAGGTTGTGCGTATGGGGAATCCCTTTAAAACTGAAGTATTTTCCTTCACATCAAGTAAATTATTTACAGATCCCTTCAAGATTTCTCTTCTTTTACGGTTACTGTAGGATTGCTCTGAAAATAAGAGGTTTTTATAATCTTAATAATTACTTTTATACTTACTTAGTAAAAGTTTTTCGGATTTGTTGGATGAATTGATGATGTTGGATGAATTGATGTTTGTCAATAATCCTCGTCTCATCCGCAGGTCCAATTTCTACCAACTTATAATAAAGATAATGAAGGTCACCAATTAGATTAGTAAGTAGTAGTATTGTTTTTAAGTTAAAAAAACGAAACTATTTAATCGTGATTACACATTCTTTTATTTTTTTATTAAAATGAACATTGTGCCATGGATTATTAAAAATAACTTACAAGCTGTGTATGTGCTTGAAACAGGGTTAAAACAAAATAAAAATAATTGATTTAATCTATATATGATAAGTTAAAAATCTAATCTAAAAAGAAGCCCTATCCATTATAAGTGAAACTGTAACTTGGTAGGTACTGCAAATAATACATTTTTTTATGTACTTACCCTGCACAAGAACAAGGAGCACACAACCATCACTAGGTGCACCTAATATGATAACACAAAGAACACCGCCATGTTTACAAGTTAAAAAAATACGTACCGACTTAATAAAAAAATAGTTCAAGACATTATTTTTATGCATACAGGGACAATATCAGTCAAAAAGCTAGCTGCGCATTATCGCTAAAAAGTAACTCACACAGTTATTACAATTTAAAGTACGAATCCATTGCTGGACACAAAATTACGCTTACGAGTATTCTGCAAAAGGTACGGGTTCATTATAAATATAGATAGGTACGTAAACAACACAATTTTTTTTTTAATAAATTACGTGTTTTACATTTCCTTGTTTACCAGTTTTTAACCAAGTATCTGTATTAAAATTATAAGCTCTACATTGATTTCGAGTGGTTTGAGATGCATTCTGACCAGACACGTAAATAACCTAACCAGGTTCGAAACTCAATTCATCGCTATCACCGTTGTTCAATCTATACATATAATAAACAGTAAAAATATTTTGTCTGTACATTTAGTATTTTTGACTGAAATGGATAGAGGGAGACCTAAAAAGAACAATAGAAAGCAAAAAAATTTTTTGGAATTTCTTGTCTGTCTGTCTGTCTGTATGTATGTACGGCGTTTCGCAAAAAACTACTGGACGGATTTACTTGAATGAAACTTTTTCGTTGTATAGCTATTAAGCCTGGGCAAGCTCAAAAATATATAGGCTATAAATTTATTTTGAAAACTGGAACACCTGATGACACCTGATGAAACCATAACGGAACAGTTAAACTATAAGTAATATAGCGAAATGGTGCCTTAACAAAAATCGTTCAGAACCTGATTGAGCATTTTCTGCCGACGTATAAAAATTGAAGATCTGGAACATCTGATGAAAAGCTCCAAGAGACCAGCTACACGGCAACATATATTATGGAAATGGCGCTCAGCAAAAAATCGTTCAACCTGATGAGCATTTTCTGCTGACGTATAAAAATTGAAGATCTGGAACATCTGATGAAAAGCTCCAAGAGAGATTTTTCATCTAAGCGAAACTCACGCGGGCGAAGCCGCGGGCGACAGCTAGTACATGATAAAATATAAAATACAGTCGACTGTACTTACTTGTTTGTATAATCCACTTCTACAAATTATGACATGCTAGCATAAGTAATTTACTACAGTGACTAACGGCGTCTCAGGAGATAAAACTTGCTATGTTTAGAGGAAAATGTTTTGATATCATTAAATAAATACCTACATAATCGAAGATAAGAAGGTATTGTCATTAAACCAACGGCTTGAAGCCGCACTATCTAACAATGTATTTAAAGATGGAAATTCTGAATAATA